>CM035153.1:143208235-143671730 GCA_020205615.1 Panax quinquefolius | reverse complement strand
AATTATTATCACACTATTTCATGTAATAGTGAGGACTACTAATGCTATCTTCGTGACCATCACTGCTTCCGACTCGTCTCCCGCCTATATTCTCATTTCTCAAGAGAACAAAGGAAAGAAAGGGTGAGCTCAACTAGCCCAAGAAGAAATATTATGACTAAGATAATGCGTAATAAATTATCAATAGTCTTCAACAATGTTAAACCGATAAAATACAATAGACAAACCAGCTTTAATTGCATTTGAATATGCAATCCATTAAAAAGAGTCAAGTAGAAAATAAAGTCTACTATCTTTAGATTTTAAAAGGTTTTCATCAATTTTATCACTAAGACTCGAATTAATGAATAAACCACAATATCTAATCATCCCCGTATTACTGGCCAAGGATTTTATCAAATTATCAATGGTCATGACTATACCAAATACCCCGGTCATAATCATACCAAAAACTATCCATCATTTGCATTACGGTGCCATCGAGGACTTTTGTCACATCATTTATATCAAGCCATGATTATACCGAATGAACCCTGGTCATAATCATACTAAGTTCATCTATGCACGTAAGCCAAAGATAACTTTCAACATAATATAAATATGAGGATGATGACAATGATATAAGAATTCAATAAAACAAGTTCAAGAATTAATTTCTCTAGGATTTATTAACGTCCAAATTGTCAACATGATACTGTTTTGTAGAGTAAAATTCAAGAATGATCAGAAGAATATTTCCATGAAAAGATACTGGATGAAACGCAAATATCAAGGATATTCTACTAATTTCATGGAGTATAGAAGTCAAAGTTTTAACCAACTGGGTATAATAAAGAATGGAATAACAAAGAAATCATCACGCATGCAGATCAGATGTGATAAAAGTTATTCCAATGTAATAATAATAACGGAACCAGTCGTGAAATTCACAATTACGGGATGATCCAATGTAATAATAAATGTGAATAATAAACAATGGAACCAGTGTCCTGTAAAACACACGCACAGATATTCCAAATGTAATAATAAATGCGGAATAATAAACAATGGAACCGGTGGGTGTAAAACACACGTATGTGATATTCCAAATGAATAATAAAGAATGGAATACCAAAAGAAGATCACCAAGTATAGGGGATTTCACAGATACAAAGTTATTCCAACAGAATAAATAAGAATGGAATAACATAAAGATTTCACCAAGTATAGGGGTACGCGTGATATACAAAGTTATGTATAGGGTATACCACTTTTTACTGTGTTATTCCAATGTAATAATAATGAATGGAATAATGTAAGTTCTCTTCATGAATAAGAAAGAATAACACCCCTTTTAATACAACAAATAATACCCCTTACCGTAAAAAAGACACTTCGGATATCAAAGTAGTGGAATCGTAATACTCTTCTTCTTCTCTCTATAGATTTTCTCTCTATAGCCTTCTCTCTCATAATTTCTCTCTACAGAGTTTCAAGGTGGAATTCGTAAGAAAATAATGAAGGAATGAGCTTTATTTATAGGAAAATAGAATGCATAGTAATTAATCCATGAACTATCCAGATTGATTTATTTAATCTGATCATCCATATTTAAAGCAAAATCTTTTAAATAAAATATCATATATTCTATTTATATAAAACATTTTACTATGCAAATACTATGCAAAACACTATACAACACTATGCATAATAAAATATAATATATTCTATTTATGTAATAACTTTAATAAAAGATTCATTTTTATATAAAGATGTTTTCGCTTTTATTACGTTAATAATAAGAATAAACAAAACGTCATTATCGCTTATAATAATTTATATTATTAATCGACAATAATGGAATCAAACCGAGTGATTTCACATAAAGCATCAATAATCAATACCGGTGCTACTATACAACCATACGTATACATCGCACTTTTACTAATGAGTAGTTCAACAAGATCAACCCAGTAAAACTTCCACCGTTATTTCAATAAAATATTTTTGTCGTTTCTCAATCCGATAATAATAATTACATTGTAGGGTCCACCAATGATTGAGTAGTTGCCAGACGAATATTCCCTGCTAAACCGAATATTCCCGACCAATCGAATATAATATAACCACTGCATACTTTGCAAAATTTATAAATACTACCCATAACTATAATATTATCTCAAATTCACACCATAATATTAAAAATTATTTCGACAAAATTTAAATCTTTATTGATAAAATCTGGGGTCTCACAATCTCCCCTCCTTATGGATTTTGCCCTCGAAATTAGGGTACGCATGCACGATATGATAAAGAGGTGAGGATACCTTGAATACCTTTATCGTTAAAAATATTAAATTCATCTTCTAATCCGCCAAAGATATTCATTAACAATTCATCTTTGCAACCACAAAGCTAAAGATATACAATCGTAAAACCAATAATCTTTGAGACGCAGACTTAATAGTATCACAACCATGAATTATCCATGCACCTGGGCAAGGATATTCGTGTTTTCAATTACGGTCATGATTATACCGAATAATCAGTGGTCATAATCATACCAAGTCTATCAATGCACTACTGACTAAAGATGACTTTTACCACATCCATGAATTAATATTTCATTGTTGAGACTCATTTCGATAATTAATCCATATCATCGAATCATCCACGCACTACGTGCCAAGGATATTCATTTAGTATCGCGAACACGAATTATCCATGCTTCTACTACCAAAGATAATCGTGTATTCATTAGTATCGCGACCACAAATTATCCATGCACTACTACCAAAAGATAATCGTGTATTCATTAGTATCACGACTAACAAATTATCCATGCACTACGGCCAAAGATAATCATGTTTTTAATTACGGTTATGATTATACGAAACAATCCTGGTCATAATCATACCAAGCCCATCTATGCACTACAGGTGCCGAGATGACTTTCAACATAATATAAGCGATGATGATAATGATATAAAGAATCAATCAAATGAGATAAAGGATAAATATTAAATATTTATAATATAATTTATCCAGATTCAAGAATATTCCCATGTTATCAATCACTTAATAATCTCATAATCTAATATCATTAATATTATAACAATATTTTAATCAACCTTTAAATTTATAAACAATTTATTTCAATTGTTTACGTTTTACCATATAATGCATTTAATCATTCAAAATGCCATACTCATAAGATATCATCACCAATGATCAAATGCCTCATCAAAAATATGCATATACTCTATATAGATTTCTACCATAAAATCCTATTTTCCAATTACTTTACTTCACATAACATATTTAACTCATATGTTCGTAACTAAACTATTTTCATGAAAATACCAAATCAGTCCCAAAAATATTTCTTTTCTGGGATTTAGTATAATATAGTCCCATAATAAAAATATATTTTTCTCGAATTTTTAAAATTCATTTACTATTTTCAAAAATCAATTTTGAATCAATTCCTTAAGAAATTAGCTACCTCAAGTTTAACTCCAAAATTCCCAAATCTTGGCAGGACCTTTACATGTTATTGTGAGCCTCAGTTTAAATTTCATAGTCATCGGAGTTATAGAACTCGGTTATAGCGTTTTTTTCGTCGAAAAACCTAAATATTGAAATAGTCATAACTTGCTCATTTTAAGTCAGAATGAACTCATTTTTGGACAGGAGGTACTTTATACCATATACCTTCATGTCCCAAAAGGCCAGAATTTTTTCTCATAATTTAAGTGGCCGAAACAGCCCCTCTAAAATCATGGCAGCTTTTTTCGGTTTTTGCAGCTTTGCACTCCTTTGCTAAAATCAGTCCACACAAAAATCTACAACACCTTTTCTAGTAATTCCACTTGGATTAGTTAGGTAACTCATAGATCTAACTCTAGGACTTGACCACACTCAAAAATTCAAAATATAATAGGAGATATGGTCAATTGAATTTCGTATTACGTTTTTTCACCAAAAATCGATTTTCAACTCTTTGTGATTTCTAAGAAACTTTCATGTTTTCACATAATAACCAACATAACTCATCATAACACTTACTAATACTTCATATACCCATGATTTTCATTAGTCCAATGCTTTTATTATGACTTTCATCATAATCCTCGTAAACAGATCCTTTTAGTAGAATAAATATTTGAGGGTTTAAGAAATGGGTTTTGTCTTTGGGGTCAATACAAAATTGATTTCACGCGCTCTAGGGTAGGCTAGGAAGTCTTCAAGAATACGCCAAGAAATTTATCAATAATAGAAATATCATTCAAAACTGTGACTCTCGCTTCTAAAACTTGGATAGTACGTCACATTGATACCAACTGTGACTTCTATCCCTTAACCTAGATAGCATCTCACAATGATACCTATATATACTTGCCATCTTCATTCACGACGTCGCCTATAGAAAGTAAAGCGGCGGTGCATTCCACACAAGGAAGTCAACAACGAAAGGATCGGGGCTCTTTACTTATGGCTTGATATAATGTTGATTAACTTTAGGGTTTGGTTACTTTGAATTAAGTATAACAGGTTGGTTAGGAATATGAAAGCTAACAACCTTACAAAAAGAATAACGAGTAGTTAATCAATCATTTTCAAAAATTACCTCAAAGGCAAGTATTTTCAAAGAGATAAGATCGACAGGTAATGTGAAAGTGTTTATTTGAATCAAACAAGATTTAAAAATAGTAGCGGTAACGAAGGCTCCTACTAACGAAGTTTCAACCAATAAGTCAAAGTCTAACTTCTCCGGAGTCAAATTTAAACATTGAACGCAAGCAAGAGAGATAAAATAATGGGTAGAACCGGTATCTTATAAGGTATAGACATCACAATTTATAATTAACTAACCCGCTTAACCCGTTCGGTTTACTCGCTTTTGAGAAGTCATGAAAATGCACTTGCTAAAACCAACGACTTTGTTTTTGTCCATATCCACCTTTGGTGCCACCGTCCCAGCTAGACTTGACTTTGGTGCACAACAAAATTGAGCTAACTCTTCTTGTAATTTCCACTTCTATTATCTTTGCCTTGATTACCACCGAAGTGGTTACCATTCTTAGCATGATAATTTCCCCCACGATGGTTATCATTGTTCGATGGCCGTTGCCACCAAATATGATTATTATCGTGTTATTGGTCGTTACCTTTTGTTTGAAATTTGAATCAACACTCTCATGTGCTTCATTGCTTATCTCGGCATTTTAGGATGTCATTCTCAAACACCGCCACAAAACAAGGGTTAATTAACATATCACATATTATCCCTATACTCGTGACCGACCAATTAAATACCAAATAAATTTAGGTAGGTCATACTAGCGAAGGTATTCCGTCTCTCCCTCCTAGTACTATTCTCACATCTTAGCCTGAGGATCATATCCCTAAGCTCGATATTCAACCGCATGACGCCCCAAAATTAGGTATCGTCACCCATCTTGGGTCGCCACTTACATGGTACATAAATTCAATACTAACATAACTGTCGTGTACAATACGACATAAACTGTGAGTTTGAATACAAATATCGTCTACTAGATATTATACAAACTCAAAAGGAGTCCTCATTACAATTATTATCACACTATTTCACAGAATAGTGAGGACTACTAATGCTATCTTCAGGACCATCACTCGTTTCCGACAGGCTACGTCCCGACTATATTCTCATTTCACAGAGAGAAGCGGTGAAAGAAAGGGTGAGCTCAACTAGCCCAAGAAGAAATATTATGACTAAGATAATGCGAATAAATTATCAATAGTCTTCAACAATGTTAAACCGATAAAATACAATAGACAACCAGGTTTAAGCTCGCAGTGGAATATGCAATCCATTAAAAGAGTCAAGAAAAATAAAGTCTACTATCTTTAGATTTTAAAAGGTTTTCATCAATTTTTATCACTAAGACTCAGTTTAATGAATAAACCACAATATCTAATCATCCATGTACCACGGTCAAGGATTTTCATCAAATTATCAATGGTCATGACTATACCAAATACCCCTGGTCATAATCATACCAAAAACTATCCATCACTGCATTACAGGCCACTGAGGACTTTTGTCACATCATTTATATCAAGCCATGATTATACCGAATGAACCCTGGTCATAATCATACTAAGTTCATCTATGCACGTAAGCCAAAGATAACTTTTAACATAATATAAATATGAGGATGATGACAATGATATAAGAATTCAATAAAACAAGTTCAAGAATTAATTTTCTAGGATTTATTAACGTCCAAATTGTCAACAAGAGAATCTTGTTTTGTAGAGTAAAATTCAAGAATGATCGGAAGAATATTTCCATGAAAGATCTTTGGATGAAACGCAAATATCGAGGATATTCTACTAATTTCATGGAGTATAGAAGTCAAAGTTTTAACCAATTTGGGTATAATAAAGAATGGAATAACAAAAGAAATCACCGTGCATGCGATTTGATGTATAGGCAGGTTATTCCATCGAATAATAATAACGGAACCAAAGTCGTGAAATTCACCAAGCAGGATGATCCAACAGTAATAATAAATGTTAAATAATAAACAATGGAACCGAAGTAAGGTGTAAAACACACGCAGCGAGGATATTCAGCCAGAATAATAAATGCGGAATAATAAACAATGGAACCGAGGTAGGTGTAAAAACACACGTGCACAGGATATTCCAGCGAGAATAATAAAGAATGGAATACCAAAAGAAGATCACCAAGTATAGGGATTCAGCGTATCTGAGTTATTCCAACAGAATAAATAAGAATGGAATAACATAAGGATTTCACCAAGTATAGGGTATCTGCATATATCATAAAAGTTATGTATAGGGTATACCACTTTTTACGAGTTATTCCAATGAGAATAATAATGAATGGAATAATGAAGTTCTCTTCATGAATAAGAAAGAATAACACCCTTTACACAGGTACAACAAATAATACCCCTTACCGTAAAGAGACTTTGGATATCAAAGTAGTGAAGTACCGTAATACTCTTCTTCTTTCTCTCTATAGATTTTCTCTCTATAGCTTCTCTCTATAATTTCTCTCAGAGAGTTTCATTGAATTAAGTAAGAAAATAATGAAGGAATGAGCTTTCATTTATAGGAAAATAGAATGCATAGTAATTAATCCATGAGCGGTCAGATTGATTTACTTTAATCGAATGGTCCATATTTAAAGCAAAATCTTTTAAATAAAATATCATATATTCTATTTATATAAAAACATTTTACTATGCAAATACTATGCAAAACACTATACAACACTACGCATAATAAAATATAATATATTCTATTTATAGAATAACTTTAATAAAGTATTTTGTTTTATAAAAAAGATGTTTACATTTTATTACGTTAATAATACTGAATAAAACAAAAGCGTCATTATCGCTATAATAATTCATATTATTAATCGTGATAATGGAATCAAAGTGAGTGACTTCTCACATAAGCATCAATAATCAATACCTGGTGTGCTTACTATACAACCACATGTATTCTTGTACTTTTACTACCTGAAGTAGTTCAACAAGATCAACGGTAAAACTTCCGCCGTTATTTCAATAAAATATTTTTGTCGTTTTCTCAATCAAATAATAATTACGTTTATAGGGTCCACCAATGATTGAGTAGTTATACGAATATTCCTGCTAAACCGAATATTCCCCGACCAATCGAATATAATATAACCACTTGCAAACTTTACAAAATTTATAAATACTACCCACAACTATAATATTATCTCAAATTCACGCCATAATATTAAAAAATTATTTCGACAAAATTTAAATCTTTATTGATAAAATCTGGGGTCTCACAAACAAGATATTTGATGTCTTGGGATGCTCCGAGGAGCAAAAGGTTCCCTTTGCCACCTTCATGTTGCATGCGAGATGATTCTTGGTGGGAATCTGTAAAGCGTACTCAACCTGCCGCACTGAAGATATCTTGGGAGAAGTTCCAAGAACTGTTCAACGACAAGTACTTTCCCGAACGTATTCGTCACTCTCTTCTTCTTCACTCTCTTTATAGGGTTCTTCTTCTTCACTCTTTTTATAGGGTGTAATGTAGGGGTTTTGATGGATTCTTCGAGATAGATGGTTTAGATGAATTCGAGATAGAGGTATACCATTCAGATCATCTCCTCCACAAATCAGCTGCAGCGGAGCTCGACATCACCATATTGTTCCTCTTCATTTTTAGGCTGAGAAAATAGAAGGTCTAAAAAGAGAATGAAGGAGCACATATGTAAGACCCCAACTTATTATTTAATGAAATAAAATTTCCTCTATTTGTTATCTTGAAATAGTAAGAGTTGATTTGATTAATGTGGTAAGTTATGGGTAAAATGCGCAATTATTTCAAACAAGTAAGTGGTTTTAAAATATTCATTGTTGACGGGGAATATTCGTTTGGTCGTGGAATAATTTTACTGTCGGGAAATATTTAAATTTACCACGTAGCCTTGTGTGGGCCCCATAATAAAAGCGATTGGATGAAGAAAAGCGACAAGAATAAGTTGGTTATAAATACAGGCGTAGTTATTCTGAAGTATCTTGTTGGAATAACCGATGGTTAAAACGAAGATACTGCAGTATTACACCAATCATTGATTCTTAGGTAAGAAGGCACTACTCAATAATTGTTACGATAATTATCATTCGATTATTTTATTTTATTGAGTTAATAATTGTTTGCGTTGATATTTTATATTCTTTGTTGTTTTAATAATTGTCATACGCGGTATTTTCTATTATCTAAGAGCAATAATTCATATTATCTGAATAATATTATTAGATAATATTATTGGCAATGTCTAGAAAGTTACATACAAGGAGATGTTTGGTCATCTAATTGCTTACAGTAGATGAAGAGATCCTTATTGGAAAGCCCCCCTCTTTCACAGGAAGCGCTTTGGTTGTCGATAATGTGATTACGTAATATTATTTGTGAATAATTAATTATTGATTTATATGATGAGGAAAATATTGATTTTATGCGGATATAGATGGAGAAAATTTTTAATGTGACAATTGTTGAAAATTAATATTTTATCTTTTTTTTGATAAAATAATTCATTTAAATATATTATTTTAATAATATATTAATGGTGATATTTTATAATTAATGTGGGATAAATGAGTATATGAGGAGGAAGAGTATTTTGGGGCATTAAATGATTAACACATATTTTGTGTGTCGGTGAGACCCCAATTCTTAATAGAAATTTGATTATAACTGTAAAATTGCTTGGTTTCAGGAATTTGGACAATTTCATTTAGAATTTAGAAAAACTTTCTTCTGGAAAGTTGTAGAGAATGAAATTTTCTATGAAAAAAATATGTGGTTTGAATTTTTCTGATAAAAGGGCTATTTATTATGAATTATTGAAGTTCCAAAGTTCCGAAATAATTAATTTTTGGAAGTTTTATTTATTTTTTTGATAAAAAAAACATTTTTTTGTATTTTGTGGACATCATTAACATGTGCAAAGTGCTGAAATCAGATGTCTAGAGGTGGGCTAAGGAAAATTTGATAAATATATTAATATTATATTAAATGTTCTGCTTTGGTGTTCTAAGCATTTTCCTATAAATATGGTGCTTAGGTTAGAATTGAAAATCACACTAGAAACTGAAGTTTTCTCTCTATTTCTCTCTCGATATATTTAGCGTATTCTTGTGAATATTTTGATACCTTGAGTGTTGCTATCTGCAAAGTTCCTTCAAAGACTATATCTAGTATTCGGTCGAGAGTGCAAGTCTCTTTGAGGTAAGGGATGTTATTTTTTTTTAAAATGATATTATTTCTTCTAATATCATTATGCTGGATTATTGGTAAGATTTTTCTTGTGAAATTCTTGTCTTTTAGTGTCGGGGTTACTATTCACGATATACAAGACTATTCACGATACTCTGATTATTCACGCGAATCTGGCACTATTCACAGAAAAATTAATTTTTTATTTTTTCTCTAAAATATCGATTATGGATACTAGCTTTGATTGTATCCATATTTTGATCATTCTTGAATTTTACTTCACTATGATTATTTATGAAGTATTTTCGAACTCGGATTGTTTAAAGTACGAATCCTTAATATTTGTTCTTTTGTTTCACTGGATTCATTTTTTTTAAAATATTTTTCATCATCCTCAGTCCTAAATGATGATATTACTGAATATCTTTGGCTTGTAGTGCAAAGATTAATGATTTTCTGATGAATATCTTTGGCCCGTAGTGCAAAGATGAACAGGTGTTGAGATGAACATGATGGTGATGAATATCTTTGGCCCTGTAGTGCAAAGATGAATATTTGATTCAAGATGTATATTGATTGATGTTACAGGGATAAAATATTGATGATGGACTTTTAAATTCATAGATAATAGTAGATTTCATTATCTACGTAACTCTTCTATGAATTATTATTTCCGCTGCGAATATTGATCTGAAACTTGTTGTTTATTATATTCTATCGATTTTTCCTGTTGAAGACTAACGATAATTTGTTCTATATTATCTTAGTCATAATATTCTTTTTGGGCTAGTTGAGCTCACCCTTTTCCTTTTTGTTCCATTTTTTCTTCGGGGAGGCGAGAATGTAGCGAGTACTTAGTCGGGGTATGGAATGATGATTCTAGAAGTTATTTAGTAGTCCTCACCATTTTGTAAAATAATGTATCAATAATTGTGATGAGGATTTATTTGGGTGTGGATATTGCAGAAGACAATATTTGTATTTAAACTCACAATTTTTATGATGTATTAATAAAGTTGTAGTTGTTTACATGCCATGTTATTAACGACCTAAAATAGGTGATGTATACCTATTTTTGGGGGTGTCACAACATAACATAAAGAGCGAATAGTGAAGGGAATACGGAATACCTAAACAGGAGGAAGAAGAGGAGGACGTAACACAAAACAACGGGAATCAACAAAGCAGAGGAGTTCGAATAGGAATGGCCCGCCCTCTTTCTTTCTCTCCTAATTTAGACATTGGGCCTTGAAGTATTTCTTGTGATGGGTCTGGATAATAGTTACCTTTGTATGAAAGTTTAGCTATTAATTGTACTTTTTTATTGATGTAAGGTAATCAAGATTGTGTTATACAATATTGAGATAAAGAACACAAATATATATAACAATTAGAAACTGTTCTGAATTTTTTTTATGACTATTTGGTTACCCACATAAACTAAAATGGTTACCTTTGTATAAAAGTTTGGCAACTGCACATTTTATTTATAAAGTTTGTATAAATGGTTACCAATTGCACATTTTTATGGTTACCTTTGTATAAATGTTTGATTACCAACTGCACATTTTTATTTATGTAAGGTGGAATAGAGATTGTGTTACCTGATAGAAGGTTTGGCTACCAACGGTGAACTCGACATCTCCCTATTGTTCCTCTTCATTTTTTAGCGAGAGAAAATATAAGGTTTAAAAAGAGAATGAAGGAGCATAGAACATAAAGAACGAACAGGGAAGGGAATACAAAATACCTAAACAGGAGAAAGAAGAGGAGGACGTAACACAAAACAACAAGAATCAACAAAGCAGAGGAGTTCGAATAGGAATGATGATTCTAGAAGTTGTTTAGTAGTCCTCACCATTTTTGTAAAATAATGTATCAATAATTGTGATGAGGATTTATTTGGGTATGGATATTGTCTAGAAGACAATATTTGTATTTAAACTCACAATTTTTATGATGTATTAATAAAGTTGTAGTTGTTTCTGTACCATGTTATTAACGACCTAAAATAGGTGATGTATACCTATTTTGGGGGGTGTCACAACATAACATAAAGAACGAATAGTGAAGGGAATACGGAATACCTAAACAGGAGGAAGAAGAGGAGGACGTAACACAAAACAACGGGAATCAACAAAGCAGAGGAGTTCGAATAGGAATGGCCCGCCCTCTTTCTTTCTCTCCTAATTTAGACATTGGGCCTTGAAGTATTTCTTGTGATGGGTCTGGATAATAGTTACCTTTGTATGAAAGTTTAGCTATTAATTGTACTTTTTTATTGATGTAAGGTAATCAAGATTGTGTTATACAATATTGAGATAAAGAACACAAATATATATAACAATTAGAAACTGTTCTGAATTTTTTTTATGACTATTTGGTTACCCACATAAACTAAAATGGTTACCTTTGTATAAAAGTTTGGCTACCAACTGCACATTTTTATGGTTACCTTTGTATAAATGTTTGATTACCAACTGCACATTTTTATTTATGTAAGGTGACCGAGATTGTGTTACACAATAGAAGGTTTGGCTACCAACAGCGGAGCTCGACATCTCCCTATTGTTCCTCTTCATTTTTAGGCAGAGAAAATAGAAGGTTTAAAAAGAGAATGAAGGAGCATAGAACATAAAGAACGAACAGGGAAGGGAATACAAAATACCTAAACAGGAGAAAGAAGAGGATGACGTAACACAAAACACAAGAATCAACAAAGCAGAGGAGTTCGAATAGGAATGATGATTCTAGAAGTTGTTTAGTAGTCCTCACCATTTTTGTAAAATAATGTATCAATAATTGTGATGAGGATTTATTTGGGTATGGATATTGTCTAGAAGACAATATTTGTATTTAAACTCACAGTTTTTATGATGTATTAATAAAGTTGTAGTTGTTTCTGTACCATGTTATTGACGACCTAAAATGGGTGATGTATACCTAATTTGGGGGGCGTCACAGTTGGTATCAGAGCTTAGGGATATGATCTCTGGCGGAGATTGGGGAATAAAACTAGGAGGGGAGAGACGAGTAAATCCTTCGCTAGTGTGTTATACCTAAGCTTATTTGTTAGTTGGTCAGTATATAGGGATATTATGTGATATGTTGATTTCCTTAATTAACCCTTGTTTTATAGCAGTATTTGAGAATGTCGACTGAGAATGTTAACAGTGGAGTAAAAGAGACTGTGGAGACACCTTTGCTCACTAATGAGGAGAACGTGCAACAGGCTGACAATGTTCCTCCTGTGAATAACGCCACTGAGCAAATGATGAACGACGGGATGTTTAGAAATTTTTTGCAGTTCATGCAAAATCAGACGAGGGAGACTCGTGCACAAAATACAGGTGAAAATGATAACAACGCACGATTTGTCACGGCCAAACAGTTCAAAGAGTTGAGACCACCAGAATTCTAGGGAAAGCCGGATCCGATTAAGGAGGAGACGTGGGTCAAATAAATTACCAAGATATTCGATGTCTTGGGATGCACGGAAGAATAGAAGGTTCCATTCGCCACTTTTATGTTCCGTAATGAGGCTAATTACTTGGGAATCTGTGAAGCATACCCATCCAGTTGCACTCAGCATGTCATGGGAGACGTTTCAGAAACTGTTCAATGACAAATACTTCCCTAAAAGTATTCATCATATGAAGGAAGTGGAGTTCATTAGACTGGAATAAAATAACATGACGGTGTCCCAGTACGAGGCAAAGTTTGCAGAGTTATCCAGGTTTGCACCTCATTTAGTGGAGAATGAGGAACGTATGATGGCGCCAGATGTTTACGAGAGAGGTTTGAAACCCAAGATACGTCGATATCTCATTTCTCATAAATTTTCTCTCTATTCAGGATGTTGTCAACAAGGCTCAATTATTAGAGCGAGATAATTAAATACGTTCAACCGAGGGACCACAACCGAGGATCATCTAGGAGATAATGATCAGCGGAATAACGATAACCAAATGGAGAAAGAAAAGACGGACAAAATGGTAACCACTCCGGTAGTAGTCATGGTAGTGAGAATAGAAGAAGCGAGTTGGGAGGAGATTTTAAAAAGAGGAGATTCAACAATGAACACGTGAAGACATTAACACTAGCAACAACTGGTTCCAAGGGAGGAGAACGACCACCGGTCATATGCTATAAGTACGGGAAAGAAGGAGGATATCATCAAAGCGCCTAGCAACGGTTTAAGGTATGTTATAATTATGGAAAGGAAGGACATATCGCTCGAGATTGCCATCAGTAAAAAACCAAGTCCAGCGGGGATGGTGACTCAAAAGGCTGTCCCAGAAAAGTCAAAGTCAATGGTTCCTGGAAGAGCGTTTGTCGTGACTGGTCAAAATACGAGGAACCCAAACGAGGTGATTACGGGTAAGCTAGTCATAAATTCTTGCGAAGTTTATACCTTACTAGATACCGGTGCTACCCATTCATTTATCTCTCCTACTTGTGCTCAACGTTTAAACTTAACTCCAGAGAAATTAGACTTTGATTTATCTGTGGAGACTCCATTAGGAGAAACTTTCATCACATCCACTATTTATAAATCTTGTTTGATCCAAGTTGGCACCATCACATTACCTGTTGACCTTATCTCTTTAAAGATACTTGTTTTTGATGTGATTTTAGGGAATGATTGGTTAACTACTCATCATGCCAAAATTGATTGCTTTCGTAAGGTTGTTAGTTTTTATATTCCTAAGCAACCTGTTATTCGAATTCAAGCAACCAAACCATTGAAGTCAAACTCTTTCATATCAAGCCATAAAGTCATTCGTTTATTGAAAAACGGATGTCAAGTTTTCTTAGCCCATGTTATGACTTATGGACTTGAACAAAAATACGTTAGATTTGAATGATATTTCTATTGTTAGTAAATTTCCTGACGTATTTCCTGAAGAATTTCTGGCCTACTCCCAGAGCGTGATATTGAATTTTGTATCGACTTTGAACCCGGTACAAAACCCATTTCTAAAATCTCATATCAAAAGGCTCCTATTGAACTTTAGGAGTTAAAAACCCAACTATAGAAGTTGATAACCGAGCCTCTAACTGGTGACTTCCTTTGTGGAATGCACCAAAGCCAGACTCTCCGTAGGGGACGCCATATTCGTGCGGTAGTAAATTGATAGGTGCTATTGTGACGTGCTATCCAAGATTGGGATATGAGTCATAGTTGAGAGCAACCTAAGTCGGTGACCGAAGTACGTAGCTTTCTGGGCCTAGCTGATTATTATCGGAGATTCGTGGAAGGGTTTTCTCGAATCGCTACTCCATTAACTCAGCTAACTCGGAAGGATAAAAAATTCGTATGGAGCGAGGAATGCGAGAAGGGTTTCCAAGAGCTTAAGAGGAGACTCATTTCGGCACCTATTCTGACAATACCATCTGGTTCGGATGGATTTGCTATCTACAGCGATGCTTCAGGCAAAGGATTAGGATGTGTTCTCATGCAACATGGGAAAGTCATAGCCTATGCCTCACGACAACTTAAAGAATATGAGAGGAATTATCCTACTCATGATTTAGAGTTGGCAGCAGTCGTCTTCGCGCTAAAGATCTGGAGGCACTATCTATATGGGGAGAAAGTGGAGATATATTCAGACCATAAAAGCCTCAAATATTTCTTCACTCAAAAAGAACTCAACATGCGACAACGACGTTGGCTCGAGTTATTGAAAGATTACGACCACACTATTCAATACCATCATGGAAAAGCGAACGTGGTAGCTGACGCGTTGAGTAGAAGATCATATGCAGGAACGAGTGCGATGATGTCAAGTATATGCATAGAGCCAACTTTAATAGAAAAAGTTAAGGTTGCTCAAGCCACCGACCTAGAGCTAATGCGTATGAAGAAGAAAGTACAAGAAAGTGCTATTCCGGAAGCGAGAATCGATGAAGAAGGAATACTTCGAGTCCACTCCAGACTTTGTGTTCCTAACGACTCTGATTTGAAGTACAAGATTATAATGGAGGCACATAATACACCATTTGCGATCCATCACGGAAGTACCAAAATGTATCGTGATCTTGACATACATTTTGGTGGAACAATATGAAGAGAGAGATTGCAAAGTTTATCTCGGCGTGTTTAACTTGTCGCGTGTAAAGGCGGAGCATCAAGTACCTAAGGGTCCATTGCAACAGTTGAGATTACGAAATGGAAGTGGGAACACATTACCATGGATTTTGTTACGGGTCTTCCACGTTTTTCTCAAGGTATCGATGCTTTATTTGGGTTATTTTGATAGATTAACCAAGTTCCGCTCATTTCTTGCCGTCACGGGAGACTTATTCCTTGAACGTCTTGCTTTAGTATGCGCGTGAATGAGATTGTGAGGTTGCATGGCATGCCGGTATCCATAGTTTTGGATCGTGACCCAAGATTCACTTCACGATTTTGGGTTAGCTTGCAAAAAGCTATGAAGCACGGATTACGATTTAGTTGACATACCATCCTCAAACAGACGGACGGACAATCGAGAGGACTATTCAAACTCTTGAAGATTTATTAAGACTCTATGTCCTAGACTTCAAATGGAGTTGGGATAAGTATTTACCATTAGTGGAATTCTCCTATAACAATGAGTTATCGACATGACATTGGTGTGGCCCCATTTGAAGCATTGTATGGGACGAAAGTGTCGCTCTCCCGGTATGTTGGGACGAGGTGGGTGAAGCAACATTGTTGGGACCCGAGTTGCAATACGTATGACTACGGAAAAGATCCAAATGATTCGATAATGTATACAAAGCGGCACAAGATCGACAAAAGAGTTACGCGGATCTTCATCGAAAGGGCGTGGAATTTAGTATTGGGGATCATGTATTATTGCGTGTTGCCCATGAAAGAGAGTTACAAGATTTGGAAAGAGAGAGAAAGCTTAATCCACGATTTATTGGTCCATTTCAAATTCTCGACCGAGTAGGTAATGTAGCTATAGACTCGCGTTACCTCCAGTATGTCTCGTGTTCATAATGTGTTTCACATACTCGTGCCGTAAATATGTGAAAGACCCGAACCACGTTATTGAGTTAGAACTAGACGAGATAGCCAAGAAGACTTAACGTCGAAGAGGTACTGTCAAGATCTTGGATAGGAATGAGCGTATCCCTACGCTACAAAGGTCATACCACAAGTTAAAGTTTTGTGGATGAACCATGCTATAGAGGAAATGACACGGGAGTTGGAAGCGTAAATGAAAGCGAGGTATCCTCACCTTTTAAAAACACAGTGTCGTATATCAATTTCGAGGACGAAATTTCATAAGGAGGGAGGTTTTAAGACACCAACTTATTATTTAATGAAATTAAATTTTCTATTTATTATCTTGAAATAGTAAGGGTTGATTTGATTAATGTGGTAAGTTATGGGTAAAATCATAATTATTTCAAACAAGCAAGTGGTTTTAAAATATTCATTATTGACGGGGAATATTAAATGCGGCATGGCCTTGACCTTGTGTAAGCCCATAACGAAGCGATTGGATGAAGAAAGCGACAAGAATAAGTTGGTTATAAATAATTGGCGTAGTTGTTACCATTAATCTTGTTGGAATACCGATTGGTTAAAACACAAGTAGTAGATACGATTATTACACCAATCATTGATTCTTACGTAAGAAGGCACTACTCAATAATTATTACTGATAATTATTGTTCAAATATTTTATTTTATTGAGTCGATAATTGCTGCGTTGATATTTTATATTCTTGTTGTTTTAATAATTGTCATTGCACAATATTTTCTTTTATCGGAGCAATAATTCATATTATCTGAATAATATTATTAGATAACATTATTGGCAATGTCTAGAAAGTTCTGTCTAAGGAGAGGTTTGGTCATCTAATTGCGCGCCAAGAAGAGAGAGATCCTTATTGGAAAGCCTCCTCTTTCACAGGAGGCTGCTGGTTGTCGATAATGTGATTACGTAATATTATTTGTGAATAATTAATTATTGATTTATATGATGAGAAAAATATTGATTTTATGCGGATATAGATGGAGAAAATTTTTTAATGTGACAATTGTTGAAAATTAATATTTTATCTTTTTCTGATAAAATAATTCATTTAAATATATTATTTTAGTAATATATTAATGGTGATATTTTTACAATGAATGTGGGATATATGAGTATATGAGGAGGAAGAGTATTTTGTGGCATTAAATGATTAACACATGTTTTGTGTGTCAGTGACCCCAATTCTTTAATAGAAATTTGATTATAAACGTAAAATTGTCCGTTTGTGGATTTCGGACAATTTCTGTTTAGAATTTAGAAAAACTTTCTTCTGGAAAGTTGTAGAGAATGAAATTTCCTATGAAAAAGACATGTGGTTTGAATTTTTCTGATAAAAGGGCTATTTATTATGAATTATTGAAGTTCCAAAGTTCCGAAATAATTAATTTTTGGAAGTTTTATTTATTTTTTTGATAAAAAACATTTTTTTGTATTTTGTGGACATCATTAACATGTGCAAAGTGCTGAAATCAGATGTCTAGAGGTGGGCTAAGGAAAATTTGATAAATATATTAATATTATATTAAATGTTCTGCTTTGGTGTTCTAAGCATTTTTCTATAAATAGGGTGCTTAGGTTAGAATTGAAAATCACACCAGAAACTGAAGTTTTCTCACTATTTCTCTCTCGATATATTTAGCGTATTCTTGTGAATATTTTGATACTTTGAGTGTTGATATACGGTGCAAGTTCCCTTCAGCACTATATCTAGTATTCCAGTCAGGAATACTGTCTCTTTGAGGTAAGGGATGTTATTTTTTTTTTAAATGATATTATTTCTTCTAATATCATTATGCTGGATTATTGGTAAGATTTTTTTTGTGAAATTCTTGTCTTTAAGTGTCGGGGTTACTTATTCACGATATCAAGACTATTCACATATCTGATCTTATTCACGAATAAAGACTTTATTCACGGAAAAATTAATTTTTTTTTTTTCTCTAAAATATCGATTATGGATACTAGCTTTGATTGTATCCATGTTTTGATCATTCTTGAATTTTACTTCACTATGATTATTTATGAAGTATTTTTGAACTCGGATTGTTTAAAGCACGAATCCTTAATATTTGTTCTTTTGTTTCACTGGATTCGTTTTCTTTAAAATATTTTTCATCATCCTCATCCTAAATGATGATATTCTTGAATATCTTTGGCCCTGTAGTGCAAAGATTAATGATTTTCGATGAATATCATTGGCCAGTAGTACAAAGATAAGCGGTGTTGAGATAAACATGACCAATGATGAATATTTTTGGCTGTGGTGCAAAGATGAATATTTGATTCAAGATGTATATTGATTGATGTTACTGAGGATAAAATATTGATGATGGACTTTTAAATTCATAGATAATAGTAGATTTCATTCTCTATGTAACTCTTCTATGAATTATTATTTCATTGCGAATATTGATCCGAAACTTGTTGTTTATTATATTCTATCGATTTTTCCTGTTGAAGACTAACGATAATTTGTTCTATATTATCTTAGTCATAATATTCTTCTTGGGCTAGTTGAGCTCACCTTTTCCTTTTTGTTCCATTTTTCTTCTCGGACGCGAGAATGTAGCGAAGTCTTGAGTAAGGGTGTGGAATGATGATTCTAGAAGTTATTTCATAGTCCTCACCATTTTTATAAAATAATGTATCAATAATTATGATGAGGATTTATTTGGGTATGGATATTGTCTAGAAGACAATATTTATATTTAAACTCACAGTTTTTATGATGTATTAATAAAGTTGTAGTTGTTTTACATTACGTTATTAACGACCTAAAATGGGTGATGTATACCTATTTTGGGGGTGTCACAAACATAACATAAGAACGAATAGTGAAGGGAATCTGGAATACCTAAGCAGGGAGGAAGAAGAGGAGGACGTAACACAAAACAACAGGGAATCAAAGCAAAGCAGAGGAGTTCGAATAGGAATGGCCCGCCCTCTTTCTTTCTCTCTCCTAATTTAGACATTGGGCCTTGAAGTATTTCCTGTGATGGATCTGGATAATAATTACCTTTGTATTAAAGTTTAGCTATTAATTGTACTTTTTTATTGATGTAAGGTAATCAAGATTGTGTTACACAATATTGAGATAAAGAACACAAATATATATAACAATTAGAAACTGTTCTGAATTTTTTTTATGACTATTTGGTTACCCACATAAACTAAAATGGTTACCTTTGTATAAAAGTTTGGCTACCAACTGCACATTTTTATGGTTATCTTTGTATAAATGTTTGATTACCAACTGCACATTTTTATTTATGTAAGGTGACCGAGATTGTATTACACAATAGAATGTTTGGCTACCAACAGCGGAGCTCGACATCTCCCTATTGTTCCTCTTCATTTTTAGGCAGAGAAAATAGAAGGTCTAAAAAGAGAATGAAGGAGCACAGAACATAAAGAACGAACAGGGAAGGGAATACGAAATACCTAAACAGGAGAAAGAAGAGGAGGACGTAACACAAAATAACGGGAATCAACAAAGCAGAGGAGTTCGAATAGGAATGGTCCGCCCTCTTTCTTTCTCTCTCCTAATTTAGACATTGGGCCTGAAGTATTTCCTGTGATGGTCTGGATAATAGTTACATTTGTATGAAAGTTTGGCTACCAATTGTACTTTTTTTATTGATGTAAGGTAATCGAGATTGTGTTACACAATATTGAGATAAAGAACACAAATATATATAACAATTAGAAACTGTTCTGAATTTTTTTAATGACTATTTGGTTACCCACATAAACTAAAATGGTTACCTGTGTATAAAAGTTTGGCTACCAACTGCACATTTTTATTTATATAAGGTAACCGAGATTGTATTACACAATATTGAATAATATTTTATGTTTTTTTCTCCTTACATTAAGAGGAAAATCATCCGACTACTCTTCGATTTTATCATGGTTTAACAAGATAAAGAAAACAAATACATGTAACACTTAGTAATTGTTCTGAATTTTTTTTATGACTATTTGGTTACCCATATAAACTAAAATGGTTACCTTTGTATGAAAGTTTGATTACTAACTGCAAAACTAAATTCACTAATTGTGTAAATAAAATATTTAAATGCATTAATTGTGTAAATATTTTAGGTATGCACTATTGTTGCAATTATTTTAAAAAATGTACTAAAAGTTGTAAATGGGTGATGAAGTAGTTGTGTTCTTGCCTATTGCCCCCTGTCGGGCCTTTAGCTTGTACTTGGGCTAAAGGCCTTGGAGACGACTGTTAAGGCTTGTATCGTATTCGGATCTATACCTTATTGATTGGAACAATTACATATTCTATTACATTTTTAAAAATAATTACAACAATAGTGCACTCAAAAAAATTTTACACAACTAATACACTCCCATATTTATTTACAATACTAGTGCAATTAGGATTCCTTAATTTAGGAAATTAGTGTTCAATTAGAATCCCTTAATTTAATGAATTAGTATTAAATTAAGTAATTAATATATCTACATATTAAAACAAACTAAAGTGGTGTATATATGATAAACACGTAAATTCACACTCTCTTTCCTTTTATTTCTCTCTCTTCCTCTGCTCTGTCTCTAGTTTTCTTCTTTCTAATAATGTAAAAGCTAAGAAATTTGGTTCTTTTCTCTTCCAAATATCACTAAAACTCATATACATGGCTTCCTTTAGTTTTCTCTCACTTCTCTCTCATGCGCATTTCTCTGTTCTTGAGCTTTTGTTCTGCTGAAGATCCATTTGTTTCTTATGAATTTGTGGTCTCTTACATAACTGCTTCTCCTCTGGGTGTCCCCCAACAAGTCTGTTTTTCTCTCGCTCTATACACACACACACACACACACACACACATATATATATTTTGAATTTGAATTTATTTTTGTTGTTAGATCCCAAATCTTTGAATTTGAATTATTAATTATGACAGTTTTTTTCCTTGATTTTAGGTTTCTTTATTAATGTGAATTGTACTATTTTTGTAATATGAGTTCTAATTACACTCTTTTTGTAATTATTTGATTGATGCACTATTTTTGTAATTACTTTCTATTTATTGTATACTTATGTAAAAGACCCTTACTGATTTGAAGTTTTAAGGTTTTATGCCCTCTTCGGACTTTTACTTTACGCTTTGGACAATTTTGAAGGCTTATGCCCTCGATTGTTCTTTAAAGTTTTGGCGTTTAAGCCTAATACCCGATTTGGGCTTTTCTTAATTTTCTTGTAATTTTTTATATGGTTTATAGTCTCTTCGGGCTTGGACCTTATTCCTTTCTTAGCTTTTTGTTCTCCTCACTCTTTTAACTTATATTTTAAATTATGTGTCACCATAATATTAATAGGATAATTTCATGTGATTGACTATACTATAAATAATTATTAAAATATTCATAGTATTTTTAGGACAAAAATTTGAGAACCCTAACGTAACTCTTTTTAATAATATATTATATTTTTAATGTTTAATAAAACATCCAACAAAAATATATATTAAGTGTGTCCAATTAAAACATTAACATTCACAAAAAATTATAAAATAATAATGATATAACACTAATAAAGGTCTCATTTCCAGCTGAATATCCCAGGCAGCTTTAGTTAATTTTGTACATGACCCAAATGGTCTTTTTCCCATGCTCCTTCATTCATTAGATCTGGCAAGCAGCAAGGTAGGCGGGCATAGAAGAATGGACTACAAGGCCCGGAGAAGCGATTTGAGTTATCAGCTGAGTAGGCCAAAATGGTCGGATTTTGATGAAATTTGAAATTATTAAGTCAAGTGGTTCGGATTAAATTTTTCACCCATGAAACTTCTTTTCTTTATTTTTTTTTTTTTTGTAACAATGATCATCAAAAAGAAATAGTAATAATAATAAATATTAAAAATGATAAAATAATTAATAAATCAAGGAGACACGAGACTAGCAGGTTGCATTTCATCCAAAATTAGAGCGTGAGACTAACATAAAACCCAAATGGACAAATTAGGCATGGTCCACTGAATTTAAGGATAGCAGACTGCAGACATTAATACCCAAATGGACAAATCATTTTGCCTCATGCACACAGGAACGGCCCATGGAAATAGCAGCACATGAAAATATCCGAACCAACATATTTAGGAAATTATGAGGTGTGAACCCAACTTGGTATGTGCACATACACTAAGTTCCAACTGAAAAAAACAACAAAAAGAAAAAAAAATCACCAACAAAAAGAAACAAGGTAGGTGTTCAAATATTCATGTATTGAAGATTACATTAAAAATAAGTAATTGTTGTAGCTTAGTTGGTTTGAACTATTATATATTTATTTATAGGTCTTGTGTTCAAGCCTTATAACCCACATGTAACAACATTTTATTTTTTTTAAAAATTAATATTGTATTTTAATTAAAATACCCATATTTTTTTGAAATTTAAAATATTCGACCTATATAACCCATATTTTTACGGGCGGGCCGACCAATCCGCGGGCTTGGACCTAAATTGCCAAGTCTATCATTCATCAATATTATGATTATAATTAATTATTTTTACGTGATAATCCTTTAGCTTAGTTTTTTTATCTCAAAAAGTTGAAGCTAGTCGTCAGCAGCTAGTAGTAATACAAGGCTATGGCAGCATGAATGTAGGTGAAATAAAATACTGTTACAAAAATTCTTCATCTATTTTCAAGTGTTTAGAAGTAAGACTGTAAAAAGAGCAGACAGTTTGGATTCGATTCATACTCGCTCAACTAAAAGTTCTATTCGTACTCGATTCAAAATAAAAATGAGTCAAATATAAACAAATTTTAAAGTTCGATAAATTCCTCACATTGTAATACCTCAGATCTGACAGAAGAATAAAATTCTATGTTGATTATTACACCTCTTATCTCGTATTATCCGACATTTTGTATTGATCGATTGATCAAAATTAACTTCATACTAACCACATTCACATTCGTTTATATAGAGGATAGGATAAAGATGGAAAGATGATTTTATGGTTGAGGGTTAAAAATTTTAGATGATGAATGTATTTGATGATCGTGACGATAAGAGTTTTAAGTTTGAGGTTTTTGAATTAATTAATTAATTAATTTTGTTTAGTCCGGACTAAATGGGTAAAAAATTGATTTGGTTTGATTTTATTAATTATTATGTTTTATTACGTTTTTGCCCTTTTAAAACATGAAAAGGATAAAAATAAATTAAATAAATTTTTTTGAAAACACATCGGCACTTTACAAAGGATCATATTAAACCAAATTAAGCACGTCTGTCAATGATTTACAAAGGATAAAAGCCACAACGCCATAACACGGCTAAAGGCAAAGTCCTAAAACACGACTTGGGTGACGTTCCACTTAATCAGAAATTTAATAAAATCTGTTTCATCTAGTAAGATAGCATGAATGTTTAAAGGCATATTAACTATATCTTTACAGATAAATTACTACATATATGATCTCATGAAGTTACTGTATTAGGGGGTAGGGGTTCTACCCAGAATTATGAGCCGACAGGTTTCTTCCTGTATGGCAATTTTTGTTAGGTTAATAAAATGTTCAGATTTATAAAATTGTTCTAAGAAGTAAGAACGATTATAATTATCTGTAGCAGATTGATATTATGATTATAATAAATTATTTTTACGTGATAATCCTTTAGCTTAGTTTTTTTATCTCAAAAAGTTGAAGCTAGTCGTCAGCAGCTAGTAGTAATACAAGGCTATGGCAGCATGAATGTAGGTGAAATAAAATACTGTTACAAAAATTCTTCATCTATTTTCAAGTGTTTAGAAGTAAGACTGTAAAAAGAGCAGACAGTTTGGATTCGATTCATACTCGCTCAACTAAAAGTTCTATTCGTACTCGATTCAAAATAAAAATGAGTCAAATATAAACAAATTTTAAAGTTCGATAAATTCCTCACATTGTAATACCTCAGATCTGACAGAAGAATAAAATTCTATGTTGATTATTACACCTCTTATCTGTGTGTCGACACTGTATTGATCAATTGATCAAAATTAACTTCATACTAACCACATTCACATTCGTTATATAGAGAGGATAGGATAAAGATGGAAAGATGATTTTATGGTTGAGGGTTAAAAATTTTAGATGATGAATGTATTTGATGATCATGATGATAAGAGTTTTAAGTTTGAGGTTTTTGAATTAATTAATTAATTAATTTTGTTTAGTCCGGACTAAATGGGTAAAAAATTGATTTGGTTTGATTTTATTAATTATTATGTTTTATTACGTTTTTGCCCTTTTAAAACATGAAAAGGATAAAAATAAATTAAATAAATTTTTTTGAAAACACATCGGCACTAAATATCCCGTGTCCCAGCCACATCACCAATTTGTGACGTGACAACTATAATTGAACATTAATAGTTTAATTATCTGATTAAAAAAATTGAAAGGTCGATCACTGAAATAGAAAATGGTCAATAGTTTTGAATAGTAATTTATATTTAAGCCAATTAAATTTGAGGCAACCAAATAGCTCAATTGCTCGAGGGTCTGTAAGCGATCCTGCTGCTCTGTTAACATCTTCCAAGAATGTGGTGTAGTATTAATAGGAAGGATCATCCCCTTTCACACCTCACCTCAATTACTTGTATTGCTAATGCACCAACACCAACACCATCTTTGTATGTTCGCATCAGATCAGGTTACATGCAAAGCAAGTGATAAGAACTGCAGTTCAAATAGGAGGAGTACACCGTTTTAATATGCCTGGGATGATCCACTTTCCATGGACTCGCTCTACCACTGAGCTAATAGCCCGTGCAAGCCCCCCACTGGGAGCCTACTATGCCAAAAGCAAGAGACACCCCATCCCCTCTTTCCTTTTTCACCCCCATATCCCTACACGGAACGTAAAAAAAGAGTTCCTATCAACTTGTTCCGACATGGGATAATAAGCTCATGAACTTGGTCTTATTTCACCGTCAAGAAACAAAAGAAGATGGAAAAGGCCATGTTTCACTCTTAACATAATTTTATGTTGGCATCGGATCAGGTTACATGTAAAGCAAGTGATAAGATTATTGAGGTAGCAAAGAAAGAATGAACGACAATGAACAAATATTAGCTTTGGGATGTTATGGATCAATGGAGCAAAGAAAGAATGAGCATGAACAACTATTAGCTTTGGTATGTTATGGATTAATGGAGCTATTCTGGTATAGTAACGGTGAGCTTAATAATTGTTAATCTCAACCTAGGCGCAAGGAAAATTTAGGAGGAACATAAATAAACATTTAATCTGCATACAAATTAGTCACTCAACTCAACAACAACAATCTCTAATTACTACTATCACTGTTATTGCTAGTATGATGATTGTTGCAGCTATTATTATTATTTCCACCTCTCCTCCTACGTTTCAACTGTGAAAGCTCCAATTGTGTCTTCATAAAAAACTGCATTCTCTGCAACTCCAGCTCCTTGGCAAACTTCATCCTCTGCTTCTCCATTTCCACTAGCTGCTGCACCTTGGAGCTCTCTGCGTGCTCATATGCTTCCCCAAATTTCAGTATAGCCCGGGTCAGCTCTCTAACCGAATTCCCCCAATTGGAATTCTTCTCCTCTTTATCTTTCTCTTTCTCTTTCTCTCTCTCTCTCTCTCTCTCTTTCTCTTTCTCTTTCTCTTTCTCTTTCTCTTTTCCTTTCGCTCCTACTAAATACGCCCCTGGCCTCACTGCGCTCATCAAATTAATTTCCCTATGTTGAACCCTAGGCCTTTTAGGCTCATACGTCTCCGGTGGAAAACTATCAGTGGAGTCTGGAGACTGCTCGTCCGGTTCGGAAGGCGACGATTCCGAATCGATCGGTGCCGGCCTTTTGAACTGTTTTGGCTGTTGTTTTTGGAATTGAGGGACTGATCTAATTCCAACCGGTATACCCATGGGAACACCTTTGGGTATGACTGGAGATATCATGCCAGATGTGCCGGCAGGACCAGATGGATTCTTAGCCGTTGGACCG
This sequence comes from Panax quinquefolius, assembly GCA_020205615.1. Lineage (NCBI taxonomy): Eukaryota > Viridiplantae > Streptophyta > Magnoliopsida > Apiales > Araliaceae > Panax > Panax quinquefolius. The sequence goes on along the minus strand of CM035153.1, from coordinate 143,644,940 downwards.
ATCAATTGATCGAGTTTCTCAAAAAACGGCCACTTACTAGGGCCACCGCCGGAGGCGAGTTTGGCCTTTTCTAGTTTATACTTTTTCTTAACCGTATCAATGCGATTTTTGCACTGAATGTCGGTTTTGGGGTTTTTGCTGTAATCTTCTCGGCTACTGACTATATCAGCAACCTCTTTCCAGTGCTTTTGTTTCAGATTACCTCGGCTTAATTCGAGGTACCGTTCTCCCCAGGCGTCGATTAGAACCGCGGTGGCGCCTTCACTCCAGCAATCCTCACGACCGCCACCATTTCCGCCGGTCCTTTGCTGCTGCTGCTGCTGAATGGGGAGGGCCAAGGTCAGGTTGTTGTTCTGAGGAGGCGCGGCGGCCACCGTCACCGTGATCCGACCGTTCGGACGGGGAGACGCCGGAGATTCGCTTCCCGGAGACGGATGTGACTGGATCTCGTCATCCTCGTCCATGGCCGGCGAGCGTCGGTACACACGAATCTGATTGGAGTAATGGGAGGAAGAGTTATGGTAAGAGAGAGAAGGTTAGGGTTTGTTTTTGTTGACGACTTTTTTATGTTTTTTTTACCCAAATACTACTTCGTGTTTTATTTTCTGTTGACGGAAAAATAAAACTAGGGTCGCCTGTATTTTCTGTCGTTTTTAGTACGTGTGACTGTATATTGTCTTATTAGCCATTACCACAAGGGTATAGAGTATAGACCAAGCTGCAAAATAGTTACTTTGATAAAAAATAAAAATAAATAAAAATTGATACAACCATAATTCTACGACAAATAATTTATATATTAGACAATTTCCCCGACATATGTTTTTCATCTAATTTAGATAGAAGAAGATTTTGTAGCATGTTTCTCTACCTTTATTCAATTTTGTTTCCTTCCATTGTTTTTATATTTCTTCAAAATGTGTTTTGGGTTTGTATGTGTTTCTATTGGTTATATAATTTAGGGTTAAGTTCAGATGACCACCTGGGGTTTGATCGGTTTTCCACTTAACCACCTGTGGTACGTAAACCTATATTTAAACTCTCGACCTTTTGAGGTGAAGTGAAAAAGTCTTTCCGCCTTAACTCACATTCTTTATTTATTAAAGACTTAATTACCCTTCATATATATAATTGAAAACGACAGATGCGATGGGGTTTTCTCTCATTTCATTTCGGATCGATTTCTAGGGCTGAGAACGATCGATCGTGGTGGTGATATCTGGGCTAGAGAGGTAGAGAGAAATAGGGTGTGGGTTTAGTGTGTTCGTGGTGGATCTTCGTGATCGACCGGGTTCCCACCTTCGCTTGGTCTCGTGATACTTAATTTGGTGCCGATTTAGGTAAATTTCTCCTTGTCGATAGATATGATATGTTCTTTGTTTTTAATTGTGAGTTGTTTGTCAGATATGCATGCATGTTTTGTGGATGAATTAGTTAGTATATTTGGTGTTGGATAAAGTATGCTCACTACTATGGTCCCCTTTCTTTAATTCTATTTTGTCCCCCCCGTATCCGCTTCTTCATTCGCTTAACGACATTCGTCCCCTTTTTGTGATACTTGTTATAAAAGTATCAGATGTTATTCAAACATTTCTCCTTCATTTCTTTAATGCGTAATGTCCTGCATCGTAATTGTTTTTCATTATGGTGGGAAGTTTATTAAAGATCCAAAGACATAAGTATGTTGGGGGTAGTGAAGAAATAAGAGAGACCGTTGGGTTGGATTACCTTTTCTTTGCTTAGTATACATGAATACTACTCTACTTTATGCCCAGTTTCAAATATGAATATTTATTATCTTGTACCTGGATATGAAATTTGGGAGGGTGGGGCATTATTGATGCAAAATGACAAAGATGTCATTGATATGATTGATTTCTTAGTTAATGCTGAGAGTGAGGAGGTGCATATTTATGGACAAGAAATGGAGGGTCCCTTAAAAGTTGTTAGGCCAGAAGAAGTTGAAAATGAACCCATTAGGTATATTTGTGGTTTGACAACTGATAACATGAACCAAAGTGAAAATGAAAATGACTTTGGACTTCAAAGTGAACCAACTGATAACATTAACCAAAGTGGGAGTACTGATAAAGGGAAACAAAAAGAAGAAGATAAAGGAAGACAAAGAAATGCATAAGGAAAAGGTAAACAAACTAGAAAGGCTAAAAAACAAACAAAACATACATAGGAAAACAGTAAAAAACAAGCTGATAATGATAATGGGGAAGAAGCAGAGCATCCACCATGGATGGATGAGGATCTAGAGGGGCCTGGGGATGATGATATATTCGAAGAAGGCCCAAAAAAACAGATGAACCAAAGGTGAACATGAATGATGCATTTGTAGAGGATTGGTGGAGTGATGATGATGATGGAGAAGGGAAAGATGCATTAAGGAGGAAGTTTGTTCTGTCAGATGATGAGGACAATTTAGAAGGGGATGGATGTATGGAGTTTAATGAGGCAACTGATATGGGTAAGATAAAATTTGAGATTGGAATGGAATTTGCAAATCATGAAATTTTTAGACAAGCATTAGTTGAATTTTCTGTTAAAGAGGGGTTTGATATAAAGTATATTCAAAATGACAGAAAAAGAATAACTGCCAAGTGTAAAGCTGAAAACTGTAAATGGAGGATTCATGCATCATCAAACAGGGTGAACAAACTTTGAAGATAAAATCTTTGGGGGGGACCATACATATCGGACAGATAAGAATCATCTTGTTGACAAAGAGATACTTGGCCAAAAAATATATGCATGACTTGAGAGATAATCCTAAATGGGATTTGCAGGCATGGAAAAAGAAGGCACAAAAAGAATGTAACTCTACTCTAAGTAAATCATCCCTATATAGAGCAAAAAGAAAGGTTTTAATACATATGCAAGGTGATGTAGGAGAGCAAAGATAACAGTCGATGGATTATGTGGAGACAACAAACAATTTAACCTCGAATGTCTTCAAATTTTGTAGTGAGGGTCTAGTTGACAAGCCTGGTTCACTACCTGCTTTTTCAGAGGCTATATATGATGCTTGCTGCTTCCAAACAAGGGTTTCTAGTTGGGTGTAGACCTATTATAGCCTAGATGGGTGTTTTTAAAGGGATTTTTTGAGGGCGACTCATCGAGTGCTATAGAAGAGATGTTAATGACAACATATTTCCCATTGCAATTCTTGTTGTTGAATGTGAATGTAAAGATAGTTGGCAAAGTGGTTTTTACTCACCTTCTAGATGACATAGGTGAAAATGAAACAAGATGTTATGTTTTCATTTCGATAGGCGGGGGGCTAGTAGAGAGGTGTTCAATACAATGTTACCCAACAATGAACATGATTTTGTTTAAAGCATTTGACAACAACTTTAAAATTAAGTTAGGGGGAAGCTACTTTAGGATTTGTTCGGAACGCAATTTAGTTGTGGTGACATGTTCTCATTTGAAAGCACCGTGAAGGAGGTGCACAAAGTTGATGCGAAGCGACTAAGTGGTTAATGGATGTTGGCCCAAAATTTTGGGCCAGTCTCATTTTTCCCACCAATTGTAAGTGTGATGTAAGTAGTGAACAAACATGAATGAGTCATGGAATAATTACATCCCGGAGGCAAGGGATAAAGGTATAATAAACATGTTAAAGTGGGTAAGAAAGAAATTAATGGTTAGGTTTCAAGTAAAAGGGAAGGCATGAACAAGTATGTGGGGTCACTTGGGCCCGTAATTGAAAAAAAATTGGAAATGATTAAGAAAGTTTGTAGGGATGCACTTTGAAGTCCGGGCCTGGGAATTTGAAGTAGTAGAAGTTGATAATGTAACATGGGTCAGGAATTTGAATGATTAGACTTGTGGTTGTAAAATGTGGCGACTTAGTGGGATTCCATGCAGCATACGTCGCGGTCTCGCAATATGGGTAAATAGGGAGCGCCCAGAGGCTTATTGCCATCAGTGCTTATAGCAAGGATGTATACTTGAAAACATACAACTTTATCATAAAGCTCGTGCAAGTCACCATGAATGGGTTCACTCCAATTTTGCTAAGATTCACCTCCACTCTATCATAAGCCCCGTGGCGTACTCAAGGAAACTCGTAAGAAAGGTTGCAGATGAACAAAAAACCAACATAAACAAACAAGAAAAGGTGGCATTCGCGATATGTGCAAGGTGTTTAACACTAGGCATAACAAATAGGCATGTACATCATTTTTTCATCCTAAATCAAGAATGAACAAGGTATATTCTTTATGTTTTTTATACATTCCAATTGTATTTTCAACTCTTATTTATAACAGTTTAACATGTTTTGATTTTCAGACAAGTAACAAGGAGTCAATCTGCATACCAACACAAATGAGACATTCCTACAAGACATCCCGCTAAGGTACATTTTAATGGTTGTCAATCAGAACTGTTTTTGATTATTTATTCAGTATTGGACTACTAAACTTGTGCATTCCTTTTCAGCCAAATCCCATGCCACAAAATTTTCAGACTAAAGGACAGTCAAGTCAAGGGACTGCTAATACTACAACTACTTCAGAAATACCACACCAACCCAAATCAAGCTCTCAACCTAATCCCACACCAACTTTGTCAACTATGTGGAGTAATCAGCCTGTTTCAAGCTCACAGCCTACGAGAAAGAACATAAAGATGGGAGCCATAAAGAGCAAGAAAGACAAATCACCAAAAAAAGGGGGATTGGGGGGATTAAGGCTTTAATGTTTGAATGTATAATTTTTGTCAGTTAACTGTTTTTGACAAGTGTGATTGTGTATACTTTGTCAAACAGATAGTTTTTGGACAATGTTTCAATGACAAGTTTTTGGACTATGTTTTATAGTTGGATATTATGTAATGAGATTTGGAATGTAACTCTTTAATGTTTGAATGGGTAGTTTTGGGCATAATTTTTGTCGATTAACTCGTTTGAATCAACTTTGCAATATTTCACACCTTGTCCAACAAGTTTATACATCGACAGCTTATACATTCCATTAAACATTGAACATTGAATATTGAACATTAAACATTAAACATTGAAATTAAACATTGCACATTACCATTAAACATTGAACATTAAACATTACATCATAGTTGGTAGGTCTCCTAAACTACCATTAGTTTATACATTCATTTGTTACTAATAAAATACATCATAACCGATATGCAATACAACACAAGTCCAACAACAATTATCATCTTCACATTACTTTCAACAACTATCATCCTACTTGGTATGTTATTCAAATTTCACACTTAACACTCAGTATTTTGTTCCACTCACCAATGTCCCCATTCGTCATTGTCTTCATTGGGGCTACTTACTATTCCACTTGAAGTTTGTAGTAGAAGGCAAACACCATGCCCAAAACTCACACTCATCGCAGATACAAAATATAATCTCCCCTTCGATGGTTTGTTCGAGTCAACAATTCTTACACTTGCTTTTTTTCCCACATTTACATCGCTTAGGTATGTAAGAACTCACCATTCATCCTTCCTACATCATTGCTCAGCGAAGACATGACTCTGATTAACATAAACAACACGTAAGAGTAATATCAAATATCGGACCATAAATGTATATATATTACTTCCATGGTTAATTTGCTTTTTGCTATAATCTAATATATAGTTTTCATCAAAATAGTTCTTTTAGAACTTTTATCAAACAGTTGATAAGCATAGTTTTAGGTTACTAATTTCATAGTCATTGTTTACAATAACAACCCATAACAAAGATCCTTATTACTCCACGTACCATACCTATCTCCTTGAACCTAATTTTCATACATAACAAGTAGATTCTACATTACAAAGAAGAATAAGAAGAACTAAAAGGACAAACAGGTTCTTCAAGTTCGATCGAGCCATTGGCCATTATGAAAGTCCTTTTCTTAACAAGGATGGAATGAAAAATTAATGGAAAGGAATTGGAAAACTTACCTTCGTGAGGCATAGTTTTAGGTTACTAATTTCATAGCCATTGTTTACAATAACAACCCATAACAAAGATCCTTATTACTCCACGTACCATACCTATCTCCTTGAACCTAATTTTCATACATAATAAAGATAGCATTCGGGTTATGACAGAAGAAGAATGAGAGCAACTAAAAGGACAAACAATTCCTTCAAGTTTAGATCGAGCCATTCTTGGCTATGAAAGTCCTTTTCTTAACAAGGATGGAATGAAAAAGGAATGGAAGGAATTGGAAAACTTACCTTCGTAAATTGCAAATAATGGTTGGAGCTTAAGAAGCGACTTTCAATTTCGTATGCGATGGAGCTCAAATAGCTGAAATGGGAAGACCATAAATGCTTCGATCTGCTCTTACAAGCCAACAAACAGGAAGAAAAATAGGTATTTAAGACATTTTACCGTTGTTCTTGACCGATACAGTCCCTACTCACGCGTTTTAGGCGTCTGACATACACGCACAGTTAATTTGGATGGAAAATATAACTTTTTCACTTCACCTCAAAAGATCGAAAGTTTAAATGTAAATTTACGTACCACAGATGATTAAGTAGAAAATCGGTCAAACCCCAAGTGGTCATATGAACTTAAACCTATAATTTAGGATAGGTGGACGGAATACCTCTTTCCGGTTCCATTAAACATTTTTCTGCACTCTTTACTGAAATCTGATTTTCAATATTACATGATGAGCTCATTGCGTCTTGCAGATTTCTCTTCAAGGGTTGCTCCTCTGATTTCATCAGCCAGATTGTAAGTCGATCGTTCGTTCGTTAGTTGAGTTAATGTAAAGAAATACAACACATTTACCTGAATTTTGTTTCTCCCTTTCTACATATTTTAAAGTTCATGGACTTCAATATCCATTAATTGTGAAAATCAGGTCTAGAGCTATTGGATTCCCTGAAGGTTGAATGTTACATACCCCCCCTCCATCCCATTTTAGTTTGTCCCATTCCTGTCGCTCACAAACTTAAATATGGTACAACTAGAATGAGATGCAGGGATATTTGATGGTCTCTTGCATTTCTTTTGGAAACAATAAACATCCAGCCTCCATATAAATATATTAACCCTAATTCTGCAGTTTTATGAAATGAAATTTAAATTTTCCTTATGTCTAAGATAGAAATGTGGGATGATTAACTATACTGAGTTAATCACTTTATTATTAGAAGTTAAAGAATTCAAAAATTTCTATACTATATCTTAGACTTCATTTATTTTGGTCTTAACTGAAAATAGTTATTGATCAACTCTTATACATTTCTTATACAGTCTCATGTTATCTATGGAGTTACAACCTTGACTTTATCAAGCATCACGCTTGTAGAAAATATGTAGCTTGAGGAAGACATGCCATGGTGAAGTTGTACAGGTTTTGACTTTTGAACTAGTTAAATACCAAAAAAAAAACCTCAAATAAGGAAGACATTTTGACTACTGGACAGGTTGTCTGACATTGAAATTATAGTTGGTTATTATCTTAATATATATATGATGAGTAGTCATATGATAGCATATTTTGCCAAAGCAAGTTGTTATTTTAAGCTGCTAGGTTGTTTTATCCAAAGTTTGAATTTTGATGTAGATATGCTTATTATAATGGAATATTTTTCAATTCTTCTCCATTTTGAAGGTGGTTTGTGATTCAGATAGCTATGTACATTCACAGTAACCTATACATAGAAGATCCAAATTGGAGACTTAATATATGATCTTAGTATTTTTTGTTATGCTCTTTTGTGTCAAAATTTAGAATACCCAAAGTTGATTAATATTGATTTTAAAGCACAAACCATGACAAGATCTCAACTTGATGTTCATATTGTAAAGAGAAATCCTTGTAGTGTAGTGGCAATGTGGCATTTATGTTATTTTTTTATGTTCCGCTAGCTATTAGATAGTTGCGCCTTCGTGTGGCCCATGTGCAAGGTTGTTAGTATAAGAATGAGGTAGGAGAATGTAGTAGGTTCTATCTAGTAGTATAAATTTGAGTAGTAGTTGTAATTTCAGTTTATGTTGATTATGAATGAAAATTGAGAATATTGATATCCCTTTTCCTTTCCTTCAACCTCAAGTTCTTCCTTTTTCTGCCTATTCTTTTTCCCCTCAACTCTATTTCTGAAATCTATTTCTTTTATTAATTTGAATAATTGGCACATTCTCCATCATGAGAAAGTCTGTTATGGTCATTATGGATACCTGCTTATTTAGTTTTGATTAATGAACTTAAAACAGAATGGATACCTGTTTATTTCACAAGAGTATCTGTGCTTAAACTGCTGCCTGGCATCTGCCACTTTCAATGATTGAAAGGACATATTTTCCTTGTAATATAAACTAATTTTGCTTCATGTGAATCAACAAAGTTTTATGCAACTATCCTACTATTCTTTCAGGTAACTAGAGTCAGCAAGGAGTTTTTTCTCCCGGGGGAATTGATAATGGAACAGGGAAATGTGGTTGATCAACTTTATTTTGTCTGTCATGGTGTTCTGTTACGACTGTTTTTAATAGTTATTAATAAAGTTCTTTCTTATTTCTTCATATTCTTCTTCATTTGTCTTAAGACATTTTATGTGATTTCCAATTCTCTGTTACTAATGTATCTATGTGGATGTATGTTTACTGAACTGACCTCATGTGATTACAAATTAGTTAATTGTCGGAGAATGTCCTCTTTTTGGAGATTAAACCAACTCCTATCATTGTGAAGCTTCACAAATCCCAGATGAACCCAGTCTATATATTTAAATGTTTCATTTCCTCGATTGTTAGCTCTCAGTGACAGCACACTAACATTAATACACTCGAGAGATATCTGTCCATTCCTGAATCCTTCTCTGCCACCCACCCTTCCCTTAATTCTTTCTTCTGAAAGAAAATTCAGATTGAGAGAAGGGTAAAGCACAAACCATTTCCCCCCTCCTTCCATCCTGCCAAGTCTCCAACATTTAGATGATACAGTTGTGTGGAATCAAGTTCATTTCTGATTTATTACCTGCTGAGTTATTTTTTTAACATTTCAACGGTGTGATTGATCGAAACCATTTTGGTGCAGGAGAAGGTAGGTATATGTGAAGATGGATCAGACGGTTTCTCTTCTAAAACCTAACAACTTATTTGGAGAAGTTTCTATTCTTTGTAATATTCCTCAGCCTTATACAGTTGAACAACCTACTAGAGGTAATATGTAACACCCCAGTCCCACATTGAAAGATATGTGAAAAATTTGTCTGTAGTAATTAAGTTACTATCAATAGTACCTTCAAGTTATGATCTTTTGGAAGGACTCGGGATTTGACTTGGGTTGTTACATATGGTATCAGAGCCGACTCTCGAAAACTCGTGTCGGGTCATCCGATCGGGTTACCAGAGGTGGGGACACGAAGGAGAGACAAATATGATCGGTTTTGACAGGGACGACAAAAATTTAGGTGGGGGAGTTTGTAACACCTTCAGTCATTAACTTTCGGGTGAGTCTGTGGTAGGTTAAGATGACCCAAGAAGATACTATTGTTACATAATTAATATGTGACAATAGTGCATCAGCTTCACTTGAATATTGATATACTTCTTTTCCTTATTGTGAATATATATTTGTAATTTACAAATTCCTGGGAAAATCTCCAAAGCATGTGCAAGTTTTTGATTGTTAATGCCTTTTTCTTTTTTTCTTATAATATAAACATCCTAGTATCCACGTATCATATGCACATCAGTCATCTGATAATATAAGCCATCAGGGGAAAGAATCCAAACTCCGTGTGAAGTAACTGGAGACAGATATCACATTTCATATAGGAAAACAAGAGGCAGAACTTGCTCTACAAGTAAATAGTGCAGCTTATTATGGTGATCTATATTGATTTGAGCTGGAGCTGATCCAAATAAGAAAGATTATGACTGAAGTTCACCACTGGTATGAGTTAGCTAATTAATGTTTCCGCATTGTAGTTGAAGTAGTTTTACTTGTTGCAATTTTAGACTTGGGACTTGAAATTTTTTAAAGGGGGAATTATATTGCTGGGTATGCTGTTCGTATTTGCTTGAACTTCTTTTTTATTTAATCTTATTCCAATCAAGAAACTTTTGTTTTTAATAATTTTTTTTGATAATCATGTTTATAACCTGTTTGAAGCATGCCAAAATGTCATAGCTTAGATATAACTGCGCGTGATCCATAAGTTATCATATATTAAGTTTCTGAGATATCAGACATTCATCTTGTTGGCATCTTGCATCCATTCTTTCTATGGTAACCACTATTTATAGAATTAACATTTCCATGGTAACTAACATTTACATCTTAATGTTTTTTAATCTAACTCTGCATTTTATACACATTTGTTCAGAATCCCACTTTGAGGAACTAGAAACAAACTGAGTGAAAGAGGAAAACAGAATAAGGAAATCGTTCTTGTTTGGCATCCTTGTTTGTCAAGATATAAAGAAGGAAACAGAATTCAGTTTTGATCATCAGACTAGTGTCCATGCTTTTCATCTTTCAAAAATATTAATTCCGTACACAATACAGAACAATTGCATAGCCCTAGTAATGCTGTCAGATATTCTTGGTAACATGTATCAGTGCATCTTAGGGACTGGAAGCCAGCAGAAGAAAAGTTTTTGGCTGTTGTCAATAGGAGAACTTGGACTGTTAGAAGTGCGATGTATATTATTCACTTCTACTTTTGTCCAATTTTACATTCTTTATTTTCCAGTTTGCTTGCCCTAATTCATTAATGCCTGCGTCTGCAATTGTGCCTTTTCTTGTTGTCTAAATTTGTGTAAGTTGGTGTTTGGCAAGTATTAATATACAAATCAAACAAGATATTGGAATTGAAGTTCGAGCTTAACTCGTGAACAGCACAAATAATCTTGAATGATCTCTAGGGGAGCATATCTCAAGCTGAGCTTCGGCGGCGCGAGGTTATTCAGAGTCATTTAGATGCTCATCAACTTATTGAGCAAGTATATTTTGATCTCAATAATTAACGAGTTTCACAATAAGCCAAAGCACTGGTATATTCTAATGGAAAGCTGATCATAAGTTGGACGTTAGTAGTTTGGGTTACCTTTGAGTGATAATTTAGTACTAAATTATCAAAAATAATTTCTTCAAGATCTCACCCTTTTTCTGATTTGCAGATGGGGAAACACCCCAATTGACGAAGGGCAAATGTCTGGAAACAAGAAACACTGATCAGGCTACTGGAAGAAGCAAAATCTACTCAATTGAGAGTACTTGGAGCTATGTCAGTAAAGTTGAAGCTACGAGGGAGCCAAGGAAACTAGTGAAGAAGATTGGAGTACTGATGAAGAGACAATCAATGGGGGCAGAACACCTTAGCAATTATGAGAGTTTAGTCTCACGCCATCCATCGCACATCCAGGCAGGCAAACGAGTGTAGTATAAATTTATAGAGTTTGTCAGTCGAGAAATTCAGAGTTGATTTATTTGGCCAGTACTGAACTTTTGTTAGAGAAGAGAATACTAGTACATTTTAACATTTTAAATAATGAGCATGAATATCATTAATATTAATATTGTGGTAAAACTCACTTTCCATTGACCAAATTAACATCCTTGTTCGGCAAAGGAAATTAATGGACTGATTGATGGTTGATCTCCCAATCACGTTACCAATCAACCACCCTTGACTACTGCTGCTGATCCATTTATCTTAATTTAATTTCTCTTCAATCCTTAATTTGATTTTATGGGCATTTAATTATATGCATGTAAATTTATATCATTAATTATATATAAGAAAGAAGAAGCACAAATACAAATGGGAAAGTTTAGAATGCAAATATCACATCACTCCTATAAATTTCTTTATTTATTTTCATATATATATATATATATAGAACCGATCAGGTGAGTGGCCCTCACCTTATTTTGTTAAAATGCGGACTTTTTTTTTTTAAAACAACTAATTTTTTTTTTTTAATATTTTATGGAACTATAATTTTTCCATAATACAATATTTTGGGCGTGATTTGGATACCTATACCAAAAAATGTATGTACAGTTTGTACAGCATCGCATATACCGCTTTTATTATAACGATTCAAATCACATCCAAAACTGTTGTATTATGAAAAATTTCGAGCCCATAAATATTAATTTTTTTTAGTTGTTTAAAAAAAAAAACAAAAAAAAAACCAAAAAAAAAAAATCCGCAATAACAAAGTAAGGGAGCCCTTACAGGAACCGGACCGTATATATATATATATATATATATATTAGTAATTAATTAATTAATTAATCATGGTCCTTTGATGTGTTGAAGTTGTCGAAAATGCTTTTGTGCTGCTGCTGCTTCTGTATTACATGAATGAATTGCTCTATCATTTTCTTTATCATCTTTCACTACGGAATTATAAGTAGTGCACTTCCCAATGGAGTTTGTGCTGCCAGAGAAGAGAAGAAACAAAGTACCCAAAACACAGCCCAGAAGGGGAACAGATGAGCAGATAGCTTCAGCTTTCTGTAGATTCATAATAGCTAGCTAGTTTTAATTTGCTCAAAATTTGTACTCATGTACGTGTGTAATTTCTTTGTCTATTACTTGCATATATATATATATATATATATTCGATGGTTTATTTCCTTGGTTACCAAGTCAAGTGATTTGTTTGTTTGTGAATATTATATTATATATGGTCAATTAAGAATTTTCTTTCCTCTTGCTTTAATTTCTAGATCTCACTGTTTCAAGTTGCTCTCTTGATCAACAAGAAAAGGGAAATGAAACATTTACTTAATTTAGAAGTTGTGGTTGACCGCCAAAACTAGTTTACTTTGACTCCATTTTTGAAATAAAATAAATATATATATCTTAGTCTTATACAAGCCAAATAAGGTAGGTTATCATAGTATTAATGTGTACTTGTATTTTTCTAACAAATTTTGATAATTAAACAATTCAAAAATTAAGTCATTTATTATTAAATTAAATTATAACACATGATTAGGATAATAGTTTTAGATTCACCTTAACAAGGACTTGTAAATTTTTACACTCCACACGTAATTTGTGTTGTTGAAGGACATCTTGTCTATTCTCTTTCTTCTAATATACTTTATATATTATTATTATTATTAAATACAAAATATATCCCTTTAAGTATATAAAATTAGACGAAGAATTAGTCTACTAAGTTTGAACTCAAACAATCTGCAGTCTGCTAAATTTAAATTCAGACAATTCAATACATTTAATTAATGAATGGCCAAATATTATTTATTCTTTTAGGATAAATTAGTAAGTTTTACTTTATTTAATTTCTCCATCAGCATCACCATGCAACCTTTCTGTCTTTTATATAAACAACTCGACAAATTTATGAAAGGAACTACTAACTTGAATTACGAATGTGACAAGACAAGGCTCATATATCTCTATATTCATTATGACATTCAATCTGCAAACTTAATTTTCTAGGATAATTAATAATTTTCATATCATTAAACATAATCTCTCTTCCTTTTTGTGAAGATGGTCTTGGCATTAAGCATTTGGAGGACTGTAATAATACTTCTATTCTCATGAAACTTTGGCAAGTAGTAAATCCTTCTTCTACTTATTTGTGTTCATTATGGGTTAAATCTTTTAATCTCAAGGATAAAATTTTCTGGTGTATCTCAATTCCTAATGACTGCTCTTGGATATGGAGAAAAATTCTACAATCTAGAAATTATGCCTTGCAACACATCAGATATCAAATTGAATACGGTTCCTCTACTAGCCTATGGTTTTAACCTTGGCTATCTTGCTACCCTTTGACTACTTCTTGTCAAGCATCTTTAATTTCTAATTCTGGCTTGGGTTATAATGCAAAAGTTTGCAGTATTATTCAGGATTCCTCCCGGAATATTCCAGCTTCTGACCATTGTGATGTTATTTATTTTCAAAATTCTTTCGATATGTCACGGCAGTGCAATTCTGCCACAAATGATCTGGTTCTTTGAGATAGTACAAAGGCAAATGAGGTTAAAGTTGCAACTATAGGAGATTCAATTCGATAAAGGGGTCATACTGTGTTGTGGCATTATCTGGTTTGGCACAAATTTTTGACTCCTAGGATGTCTTAATTCATGGTTTGCTTTCCAAAATGGGCTCCGTACTGTGGATAGACTGTTTGGTTTTGGCATTGATCTGGATTCTACATGTGTTTTGTGTAAAGTTCACATGAAAAATTTTAATCATTGTATTTCAATTGCTCTTTCTCATCTCAAGTGTTGGTCCAAGTGCTTAGGTATTGTGGCTGAAGGGGTTTTAATAGGAGTTGGTCTTCCATTACATCTTATATCCTTTCTCGCTTTGGCTCTGGGGTTTCAAATGACTTACTGAAGCTATATTTTGCTACTGTGGTTTATTACATTTGGCAGAAAATAAATGCTAGATTACATAACGATCGTGTTAGGACTATTGTGGCAGACATTTTGCACATTTTAAAATGTAAATTGCATTCTCACATGAAAGTAAGTGTAGATCTTATTTTAGGCACCTGAGTTTGTAGTTTTATTTATGATGTGGTACGTGATGTTTGGTTTGTGGTGTCTGGGTTTGCAGCCATGTTAGGATATTGTGGCTCCGTTCTATGGATAGATTGTTGCTGGTTTACTGATGTTGGATTGATGTTGATGCGGTCTCTCTTGTTGCTGCTGCTGCTGCTAATGTGTCCATTCTGCTGGACTGCTGCTCCTTTTGTGCCTCTTCTAATGCTTAAAATGGTGCTGCTGTTATGATCTGTTGTTACAGGTTAAAATGGTACTGCAACAACTGCTGTTATGGGTTGCTTCTGCTGCTTGTTATCTCTGTTATCTCAATTCCTGTTGCTGCTGGAAATTCTTCTTAAGTTGTTGGGTAAACTTTGCGAAAGTTGCTGGTCTATTCTATGGAGCCTAATCGTGTTGGTCATGCCTATGTAATAGCTCTGATATGTCTGTTAACTGTAATGTTGTGTTGGACTTCTTCCCTTGTAATTTTTTATAATCTTGATATCATAGGCATGTCCTATAATGTTTATGCTATATTCTGATTAGAATATCCCATGAGGTTGATGTTTATGCTATATTCTGATTGGAATATTCCACTATGAGGTTGTAATTCTCAATTTAATTTTATTTTAATACGATTTAAATTTAACAAAAATAAAATAAAAGTATGACTAACAAATCCTGTTTTTTTGAGTGCAACGGATTAAATTGTCCAAGTTTAAACTAAAGGAAATTATTTTAGTTTAATTTAATAGACCAATTCGTCTGTCAATCCTTCACTGAATAATTACATTTTGGTCCTTCAAAGTGTACAATAGTTAGTACTTTGGTTCCAATAATACCCCCGTTCATAAAGTTTAACGCAAAGCTACGTGTGAAGGAGCGGCGTATAGAGGCCGGAATCGGGAAAGACAACACCTGATGCCCGATGAGTTCTACGGCAACCAAACTTTCACCTACCATGCCTGCACCTCTGTGCATTTGGTTCTTCGACTTCGTAGTTGGTGGCATTCCATTGGTGGTTTTTATTCCTCAGCTCACCGTCGGAGAGAGTTTAGCTTTACCTTTCAACTACTGCAGTGGTAAGAATTTAACGTAATACTCATTTTTATTTTTCTTCGATTTCTCAATTGGGTTTTATAAAATTTGGTCTGGTTTTCAATTTTTGGATCAGAATTGGGATTTAGGCATTATGTGAAATTATTTTCTGTAATTGTTGGGCTCAACATTGTGTCAAAGCAAACTATCATATGATATTGAATTGATTATGGGTGGAATAAACCTATAAATGATGGCATTATTTATATGTTAATGTATCTTTTGCTATGGCTCACTTAATGTTTTGGTCTTCTGCTCTGCTTTATAAAACTGACGAGGAATAGTACCTTTTGGTAGAGAAATCATGGATCTTTGGAACAGTAATATTCTCAAATATTCATCCTGGCCATAATACATACATTGGTATTTTAAGTTGTGAGTGGCAAGAGTTTCGAGGTCAAATTCATCCCCAAGTGAACTTGTTTGATATATACTCCATATTTTTTCATTTTCCTTTAAAGTGTTTGATAAGCCCCCCAAGTAAACTTGGTGTTTTAGTTTTTTTCTGTAAGAGTTTGATAAGGCCCCCAAGTAAACTTCGTGTTCAAATTCAACAAATAAGCCTAGTGAAAATTGATTTGATCATTACACTAATAATATATTGCGATTTTGGTGTATTAATATATTGCGATTTTCTTTCTACATTATCTGAAAACATAGAAGTTACAGTAAGTTCTGATATAAATAAAGAAATGAAAAAGGAAATATAGAAACTAGACTGTTTGTAAGAAAAATAGAGAAACAGTTGCTAAAATCACCAAGAATTCTTTAATGGCTTTTCCAGTAATGCTGAAAGGTACATTTCTCTGAGTTCTGGACCGCGGTCCAGCTTCCGGCCCACTACCCACTTCACCTTTCTGAACCCAATGCTGCCAATAAGTGGCCCATAAACCTCCTCCAATTGCTCACCCACACAGAAGAAATGGTCAAGCCAGAACAATCCGCCAGGTCTAAGCACCCTATAGATGTCAAAAAACATGAAGTGCAGCAGCGTCATTGGTATCCAGTTACTCATAACATGCATTGAGTGCACGATATCCAGTGTGTTATCGAAGAATGGAAGTCTTTGAGAAATGCTTAGGTACAAAGGAACAACCCCTCTTGCTGCTATAATGCTGTTGAACGGACCATTTAAGTTCATGGAAGTTGTAACAATGGTAATGTTTCTTTCCCTCATTCTTATAGCAAATGTAGCCACACCACCTCCAATGTCAAGCCCTATTCTGATTGTGCTAGGCTTCTTTACTGCCAGTACTTCGTCAATGGAGAAGTCAACTCCACCACCAGTTCTGCTAGCCCAACGAGTCTTTTCTGCGCCATCAAGATCAAAACAGTCTTTGCAATCATCAAAGCCTTTCTGGTTATGCTTGCGATTGATTAGGCATGAATAATCCTTGCAAGTATAAGCAGTCCAAACCACTGATGAATCGGATGGCGTGGACCAGAAGCTATCTGGAAGAGGATATGGTTCAACATAGTCCTGTGAAGCAGCTGGACGGCAGCGGCGACGAGGGAGTGGCTCACATCCTTTAAGGAGGAGTTTTTGGGCCAATAGCTCGTCATCAGGGCAGGATCCGTTGACTTTGTATGACATGTATTTACCGAGTATGTCAGGAAAGAGGGTACATGGGCGGCCAACTGGCGGAATGATCTTGTCGGAATCAAAATTTGTGTTAAATCCAAATGGGAGTTGTTGTGGAGATGTGAAGGTAAGGAACTCGGGTGGGAGGTCTGTTGTAGCTTGAGAGTCGTCGAATGCCACAGCCGAAGCATGCTTAGGACCTGGCTCAACAATGACAGCAGCAGTTGTTGTAGCAGTGTTTCTTGAAAATTTCAAAGAGCAGGAGGAATTAAATGTGGTGGAGATAAACAAAGTGAGAAGATTGGAAGAGAAAAGGAGAAAAAGAAAGAATAGGTTCATGGACTGAGACTTGGATTTATTAGGGGAATCCATGGGTTGTGATTCTGATTGATTTTGGGTCACTTAGAAGTGAAAATAAAATCTTTGGAAGGATCGAGTTCTTCGGCCTGCTTATAAATTATATGATCAGGATTTTTAATATTATTTTCAGGTATTTTAATTCAATCAAGCAACGTATACATACACAATTGCTCATAAGATGCAGGTAATTTTGTTTTATTTAAGCGTTGGAAAGTTTGTCCATCTATAAAACTTGATTGAAAATGACGAAGTAGGTGTTGTTTTGGTCACTTCCCCATATAAACTAATGTTTCAGGTAATGGAACTTGTAGAAGTCAACATTGTGCCATGCTCAGTGCAAGTCCAACAACTAAATAAACTACTCTTCAACTTGGATAAATAAGTTTTACTCACTTTCCCATATTAATGCATATAAAGACTTGATAGATTCTTTTGTTAATTTATATATATATATAGCATATGAATATTGTGAACAATAGGTGAACTGTTGACAAATTTAATACCTGCACATAAATTTTTAAATGCAGGTGGATCTGAGATATGAGGATAAACTGTCAATATTATTGGATGCCTTGATAGTTCTTGTAGTCTGTGGGGTCAATGTTGTACTGTTTGCAACCGATTGTTATGAACATTATTTTAACAATCAATTCCTCAGTCATTAATCATTATAATAAATAATTGAGATTAAGTGCAATTTATTCTCTGTCGCTATACCTTGTAGCGACAGTAATTTCACCAATATCTGCCCAAAATGCAGTTACTTGTAGCGGCAGGTTGGTCTCCTCTCTCATATATCAAATACCTTATATATAAAGACAGCAAAGGCGATCTGAATTTGGAGTTGACTCTTAATCAATTTGAGCCAATTTCGTTCAATTTTCTGAGTTATTTACCGAGTTTGGTTCAATCTCAATTAAACGTTTCATTTTCCTCGGCTGGCTTTCCCAATCGATGGCTTTAACGTTTCATCTTCCGAATTCGTTGAATCCGTTTGTGCATCAGTTTCCTTTTCCTCCCTTCAGTTCTCTTAAACCCAGTTGATACTGAGAGGTTCTCTCACGACAAACCTACATTCTCAGAATTGGTACCCTTCAATCTTCTTAAAAATTTTATCATGTTTCTTCATCTATCTATCAATTTTATCTTTCTTATTTATACCTTTATATATATATATATATATATATATATATATATATATATATATATATATGGGGAATGATCCATAGCATCTATATGCTGTGGAATAAAAAGTGACATATAGCATCTTAACCATTCGTCTAATTAATGAATGACTGAGATTTGATTTGGAGAAAATCCGTCCGCTAGACTTACTAGCGGACGTATTAAGTGAAAATTCTGGACTCTTTTGCCCCCATTCTAAATCATTGTGCAGCTATTACAATGTCATCCGCTAGACATACTAGCGGAGGGTTATATTACTTTCAGTACACCACGATGTTACTTCCTGGATTGCAATACCCAGTTTGTATGATACTTCGTGGACTGCAATATCAAGTATGTAGTGGACTGCAATACCCAGTTTGTCTTATACTTCCTGGACTGCAATACCAAGTATATACCTACACCTAAACTCAATTACAACACCGCAATTTACAAAGACATATCAAGTATATACCTTCATCAATTCAATTACATATCTCGCAATTTACAAAGACATAACAACATCAATTCTACATACCTACATCAATTCAATTACAACACCGCAATTTATAGTACATAGCAACATCAATTCTATTGTACAATTTACAAAGACATAAGAACATCGATTAAATTAAATTCCTTCAATACGCAAAGAACATGTCAATTCAATTAAATTCCTTCAATACACAAAGAACATCGGCTCAATTAAATTCTGCAATACCAATTACATCAACAATTAGTAGGGTTATCACATCCCCAATACATCAAAAATCCAAATCTTTCCAAATCATATTTGAAATCCAAATCAAAACAAGATATATCAAATTCCTAATTTTAGCAAATCAAATATATCAAAATCCAAATTATAGCAAATCAAATATATAAAATTCCAAATTCTATGAAATCAAATATGTCAAGTACTTTAAAAAGAGATCAAATCAAAAACATATCATTTGAAACAAAAATATGCACGAAATAGTCCAAATGCGCACTAGAAACTATATCATTTGAAAATCTCTAGCCATCTGTTGCACTTTTCTGACAAATAGTCAACACAATATAACAAAAGTAGATTAATAAAATACTAAAGCTACTCGGACCAAGTGAAAATTAATTAATCATACTTTCACACCCAATTTGCGACTCTGGTTAGCTAATTGAAATTGGAGAAAATTTAAGCTATATTAGAGTGATTATCAAAATGATGAAATGAAACACATATTAAAGAAGCTCAAGAAGCATGAAATCACATACTAAATATGCTTATTACACCCGTGGAGAAATACATACTTGATGAAGCCTCGGAATGACTTCTTCGTCGTCATTGTTGTTGCCAGCAGACATCTAGTCGCTGCAGTAACCGCCTCCGGCCGTGATCAGATTCGTGTCATCATTTGTTGTTGTGATTGTTGACCGGCCGGGCAATAAATTTGACATCATTTGTTGTCGCGATCATTCTTTGTTGATCGCTGACCTTGGCTTCGCAACAAATTCGACATGCTTTGCCGAGGTTGCCGCAGTTGAAACCTTAAATTGTTGTAAAGACGTGTGCGTAATGCTATTTATTTGGCATGATAGCGCTACCAGATTTAGTTCCTAGCAATCGATGAAAGCCGCCGTTGAAGCTTCAAAGACCACTACTTTGAGGGCCCAACCGCCGTTGATGCATATTTGGAAGGTTGTTTTGCAAGCCCATCAACCGTTGTTGTTGTTGTTGGTTGGAAAGATTATTTTGTCGACTTAAGAACCTCTCGTTGTCCGCCGCCGTACGTCAGAATACCGCTTTTGTTGTCCAACCGTCGCCGCTACATCGATTAAACTTACACTTATCAGAGTCTATTATGCTAGAGTATGCAAATTTTCCGCAATATCTTAAACCCTAGTATTAGTATTGATAAGGCAATACCACGTAGAAGTTGTTCGGGTTTGAGAAAACTTACAGTGAGTCGCTGAGCATCGACAACATCGCCCACCCTCTTAATAGCATTAAAAATACTTTTTACAATGTAATTAGACAACATTGTTCACATGCTTATCACCATCAACAAAATTAGTATTTACGAAAGTTCGCAAGGCTAAAAGAAGTGGATCGCAAAAGGAAGAGAAAAAATCAGTTCAAAGATACACAATGCAATTGGAAGAAAGCAGATTCAATCGAAAAAGAGCACCATCTCGCAAATCCAATAATGGGTGTTCTAAGTAGAAAATCGATAATCTTACCCATGTTCACTTGCATTCACAAATCACGACATACGTAACAACTAAAATTAGCAGGATTACCAAAACACCCAATTACGCCTTAGCTATCGAGATTTCAACCAAACAAAAATCAAATCAAACAAACCAAACTAAGAAAAATTTAAACCATCAAAAGTATACAGAGCACATTCAAAAAGCTAAGCTTTATATCGCCTATAAGAAGTATTGCATGTTAGTATCATCGTTAATCTAAAACTAACCAGATCAATTTTTTATTCGCATTTCAAATATCAATTCAACCATGCAAGTAAAGATTCTCCAAAGACAAAGAAGGATTTATATGAACAAACAACACCACACAATTGATAAAATTTGAGAATTGATTTCTTACAAATTAGCTTTCCAAGATCTATGCATATATTAAGTCATCACAATTCCATTTTCAAAAAATTAAAACAAAAAATATGTCTTTACAGAAAAGAGAGGTAACCTACTAGATTATGCAAAAATAAGTCCAAGTTAACCAAAACCCTAAGAACTTGGAAGGCTAAAACAATTTTCTTGTTAACCAAAACTCATGCAGATTAGATCGAAGTGGATATGAAGCGTACGTAATAAAACATATAAAGATGGATTGATACAATAGAAGATATGGGCAAGAAATGGCCGAGAGACTTGGCATATCGGAGCCTAAAGATGCGTATATATAATGCCATGTTTAAGCATCAGATCCCAATTAAATCGCCATATATACCAAGGACAAGTGCTCTCAGACATAGATTAGGCTGCATCAATTCCTACCAAGAACAAGTGGATATAAATTAATACTAAAAAGAAAAAGTAGAATCACAGATTAGGCTGCCACTCTCATCCCCATCCAAACTAGCTAGTTATGTTGTATATGTTTATGAAACTAGGGTTCAACAAAATCAATCACCTGATCCATGACGTCTTAAAATATTTACCAAGAGTATTTGTGACGCCCCCAAAATAGGTATACATCACCCATCTTGGGTCGCCAGATACATGGTACAGAATACAAATACAATCTTAAATATACAACAAAAGTCGTGAGTTTTAATACAAATATTGTCTTCTGATAATATCCACTCTCAGAATAAGTCCTCCTTACAATTATTATCACACTATTTCATAGAATAGTGAGGACTACTAATGCTATCATCTGGATCATCACTCCGCTCCCTCGACTAGTCCCCTCGCCACGCTCTCATTTTCTCGAAAAGAACGTTGAAAGAAATGGTGAGCTCAACTAGCCCAAAGAAGAAATATTATGACTAAGATAATGCGTAATAAATTATCATTAGTCTTCAACAATGTTAAACCGATAAAATACAATAGACATCAAGTTTAACTGCAGCGAATCAAGCAATCCATTAAAAGAGTCAAGTAGAGAATAAAATCTACTATCTTTTATGATTTAAAAGGTTTTTCATCACTTTTATCGCCGAGACTCACTTAATAAATAATCCACATCATCGAATCACCCCGCACTACTACCAAGGATATTCTTTAGTATCACGACCACAAATTATCCATGCACTACGGGCCAAGGACATTCGTGGTACTCATCAATGGTCATGATCATGCCAACAACTCATTCCATCAATGCACTACGCCAATGAGGACTTTTATCACATCATTTGTAACATTACGGCCATGATTATACCGAATAATCCTCGGTCATAATCATACCAAGTCCATCTATGCACTACAAAGCCACGATGACTTTCAAAAAAATATAAATATGAGGATGATGACAATGATATAAGAATTCAATAAAACAAGTTCAAGAATTAAATTATCCGTAAACTAATAACGCCCAAATTGTCAACTTGATACTTTTTGTAGAGTAAAATTCAAGAATGCTTTAAGAATATTTCCATGAAAAGATATCGGATGAAGCGCAATTATCAAGGATATTCCACTAATTTCATGGAGTATAAGTCAAAACTTTAACCAACTTAGTATAATAAAGAATGGAATAACAAAAGAAATCACCACGCATGCAAAGATTCAGATAAACAAAGTTATTCCAATGTAATAATAAAGATTTAAAACCAGTCCTGTGTAAAATACATGCATGTGATATTCCAATACAATAATAAAGACGGAACGTGTCCCGTGTAAAACACACACGTATGTGATATTCTAATAAAATAATAAAGATTTTAACTGTGTCCTGTAAAACACACGCATGTGATATTCCAATGTAATAATAAAGACGGAACCAGTCCGAATTTAAATTCAAGACCGATGTGATATTCCGAATAATGTAATAATAAAGAATGGAATAATATAAGAATTTCACCACGACGCATAAAGATTTTTGCATTTATAGGTTATTCTAACATAATAATAAAGAATGGAATAATGTAATGATTTCACCAAGTATAGGGGAGTCCGCAGATACAAAAGTTATTCCAATGTAATAATAAAGGATGGAATGATGTAAGTTCTCTTCATGAATCTGAAAGAATAACACCCTTTACGGGTACAACAAATAATATCCCTTACCGTAAAAGAAACTTGATATCTAATAAGAAAAGTAAAGTAGCAGAATACTCTTCTTCTTTTCTCTATAATTTCTCTAGAGTTTCAAAGTGAATTCGTAAGAAAATAATGAAGGAACGAGCTTCTATTTATAAAAACCGAGAGTGGCTCTTGGTCTTAACGAAGGGTCAAATGATTCTTGGTAATATCAAGAGACAACTACTATTTACGAAGGGGTAATTAACCTCGAACAATCAAGAGGCAAATAACTCTTCGTAATATCAAGAGACAACTACTATTTACGAAGGGGCAATTAACCCTCGTAATATCAAGGGACAAGTTACTATTAAGACTTTAAATCAACGATCCATATTGATTTACTATTATAATTTCAACCAATGGTCGTAAAAATTAGCACATCTCCTCATGGAATAATATTGTACCCAAATACCCAAGTGAATAATACTAGAGAGTGAATAGTAAGAAAGTGAATAAGAACTCGTGAATAAGAATAACTCGTGAATAAGAAACTCATGAATAAGAATCGTGAATGAAAGAACTCATGAATAAGAACTCATGAATAGTAAATCATGAATAAGAACTCATGAATAAGAATCGTGAATAAGTAACTCCGATATGAAAAGTTTCCCAATAATTCGATTGAACAATATAACCTCCGCACATCAATTATCATCGTAATAGATGTCGATTTCTACTAACACAAATAATCCCAACATAATAAAACTATCAAATTCATCTTTAATCAACACAAACTTATTCATCATTAATATTATAACTCACAATATTTAGCAACCGTGTAGTTCCTGTGAAAGAGGGGTTTTCCAATAAGGATTTCTCCTTATCAAGCGCAATTAGGTGACCAAACCTCCTCGACGTAACTTCTAGACATCAAATATTGTAATTTAATAATATGAATAACTTTGTCGTCTCAATTATTGATTTAATAATATATCATATAATGCAGATGATATCGTGACAATAATCGAATCAATAATACGAGAGATATGATGCAAAGAATTATCGTAGCAATAATCGAGTATAACCGAAAGTGACTTTCACGTAAGCATCAATAATCAATAATACCGCAGTGCTACTATGAAACCACGCCAGACACTATACTTTTACTACCGGGTAGTTCATCAGCTTTTAACAATAACACCTCCGCCGTTATTTATAAAATATATTTTGTCGTTTTTTCAATCCGACTAATAATTCCATTATGGGTCCACCAATGATTGTGCCATTGCATTTAATATTCCCCGACATAAAGAATATTCCCCACCAATCTAATATAATATAACAACTCGCATACTTTTGCAAAATTTATAAATACTACCCACAACTATAACTTTATCTCAAATTCAAACTATAATATTCAAAAAAATATTTTGAGAAAATTAAATCTTTATTCGTAAAATTTGGGGTCTCACAATCTCCCCTTCTCATGAAATTTGGCCCTCGAAATTTATGTACGCACTCGGTACGTCAAGAGATGAGGATACCTCGACTTCATTTCGATTCTAACTCTCGAGGTATAACCTTTGAGTGTTGAATACGATCCTTTTTATCCAAGATTTTAATACGTATCTCCTCATACGTTAAATCTTCTACTATCTCGTTCGGTTCTAAATCAATAATGTGGTTCGGGTCATCCACATATTTACGTAACATCAGTACGTGATAAACGTTATGAACACGTGACATATTTGGCGGTAAAACGAGTCTATAGGCCACAGTTCTTACTCGATCGAGAATTTCAAATGGGCCAATTAAATCGAGGGTTGAGATTTTCTCTTCATCGATTTCGCTTCTAGAATAACGCCTCTTAAACCTTCTTCTTCACATTCATTAGCTCACGAGTATGTAGCTTGCATGGCTTTAACTTTATCGATTAAAGTCGATTCTACTCGTACATTCGCTATCTTCACGTCGGGTTCAGATATTCGCACTCAGAACGACACGATCTTCTACTCAACGTGTCAGCTATTACGTTCGTTTTTCCACGATGGTATTCAATGGTACAATCGTAATCTTCAACAGCTCGAGCCAATGTCTTTGGCGCATGTTACGTTCATTTTGGGTGAAGAAAATATTTGAGGGTTTAAGAAATGGGTTTCAGATCGGGGTCAAGACAAAAATTGATTTCACGCTCGGGTAGGCTAAGAAGTCTTCAAGAATACGTCAGGAAATTTATTAACGACTGAAATATCTTTCAAAACTGTGACCCTCATCCAAGACTTGGATAGCACGTCACATTGATACCTATTAACTTACCACCGTTATTCACGACGTCCCCTACGGATAGTCTGGCTTCGGTGCATTCCACACAAGAAAGTCAACAATGAAAGGATTGGGGCTCTTTACTTATGTCTTGATATAACAGTGATTGACTTTAGTGGTTTGGTTGCTTGAATTCGCATAACAGGTTGGTTAGGAATATGAAAACTAACAACCTTACTAAAAGCATGATGAGTAGTTAACCAATCGATTCCAAAAATCACATCCAAGGCAAGTATTTTCAAAGAGATAGATCGACAGGTAACGTGAAAGTGTTGATTTGAATCAAACAAGATTTATAAATAGTGGAGGTAATGAAGGTTTCTGCTAACGAAGTTTCAACCAATAGGTCAAAGTCTAACTTCTCCTGAGTTAAATTTAAACGTTGAGCGCAAGCAAGAGAGATAAAAAAATGGGTAGAACCCAGATCTAATAAGGTATAGACTTCGCATGAATTTATAATTAACTAACCCGCCCTAACTTCGCTCGGGTTACTCGCTTTTGAGAAGTCACGAAAAACGCTCTTCCCGAAACCACCGACTTTGTTTTTTTTCCGATCCCGCGTTTGTTCCACCGGGTCCCCAAATTGGACTCGACTTTGGTGCACTACAAAATCTAAAGCCAGTGACCTTCTCTTCTTGAAATTTCCACTTCTATTATCTTCGCCACGATTACCACCAAGTGGTTACCATTCTCGCATGATAATTTTCCCACGATGGTTATCATTGTTCAGATGGTCGCTGCTAAGCACGCAGACGATTATTATCGTGTTGTTGGTCGTTACCTTTTTGGTTCATTTGATTCATTATCGCTACCCAATAATCGAGCCCTATTCACAACATCGTAATACTAACACCGCCACAAAACAAGAGTTAATTAACATATCACATATTATCCCTATACTCTAACCGACCAATTAAATACCAAATAAACTTAGGTAGGTCATACTAATAAGGAATTCTGCTCTCCCTCCTAGTTCTTTGTCTCACATCTCGGCCTGTGGATCATATCCCTAAGCTTTGATATTAACCGTGACGCCCCCAAAATAGGTATACATCACTCATCTTGGGTCGCCAGATACATGGTATGTAATACAAATACAATCTTAAATATACAACAAAAGCTATGAGTTTTAATACAAATATTGTCTTCTAGACAATATCCACTCGTAATAAGACCTCATTACAATTATTATCACACTATTTCATAGAATAGTGAGGACTACTAATGCTATCATCCGACCATCACTCCGTCCCCCGACTAGTCCCTACTACTACGCTCATTTCCCAAAAAAGAATGTTGAAAGAAATGGTGAGCTCAACTAGCCCAAGAAGAAATATTATGACTAAGATAATGCGTAATAAATTATCATTAGTCTTCAACAATGTTAAACCGATAAAATACAATACATCAAGTTTAATCTGCAATGAACAAGCAATCCATTAAAAGAGTCAAGTAGAGAAAAAATCTATTATCTTTATGATTTAAAAGGTTTTTCATCACTTTTATCGCCGAGACTCAAATTTTAATAAATAATCCATATCATCGAATCACCCCCGCACTACGGCCAAGGATATTCTTTAGTATCACGATCACAAATTATTCACGACTACGCCAAGGACATTCGTGTACTCATCAATGGTCATGTGATCATGCCAACAACTATCCCATCAATGCACTACGGGTCAACGAGGACTTTTACCACATCATTTGTAACATTACGGGCCATGATTATACCGAATAATCCTCGGTCATAATCATACCAAGTCCATCTACGCACCACAGCCACAGATGACTTTCAAAAAATATAAACATGAGGATGATGACAATGATATAAGAATTCAATAAAACAAGTTCACGAATTAAATTATCCGTAAACTAATAACGTCCAAATTGTCAACTCGATACTTTTCAGAGAGTAAAATTCAAGAATGCTTGTAAGAATATTTCCATGAAAAGATATTGGATGAAGCGCAATTATCAAGGATATTCCACTAATTTCATGGAGTATAGAAGTCAAAACTTTAACTAACTCGAGTATAATAAAGAATGGAATAACAAAAGAAATCACCATGCATGCGATTGCAGAAAAACAAAGTTATTCCAATGTAATAATAAAGACGGAACCAGTGTCCTGTAAAACACATGCATGTGATATTCCAATACAATAATAAAGACGGAACCAGTCCGTGTAAAACACATGCATGTGATATTCCAAATGTAATAATAAAGATTTTAACTCAGTCTAGGTGTAAAACACATGCATGTGATATTCCAATGTAATAATAAAGACAGAATCGTGTCCCACAAATTTAAGACCATGTGATATTCAACGTAATAATAAAGAACGGAATAATAGAAGAATTTCACCATGTATGCGTAAAGATTTTGATTTGGTGTTATTCCAACATAATAATAAAGAATGGAATAATGTAAGGATTTCACCAAGTATAGGGGAGTCAACAGATATAGGTTATTCCAATGT
This sequence comes from Panax quinquefolius, assembly GCA_020205615.1. Lineage (NCBI taxonomy): Eukaryota > Viridiplantae > Streptophyta > Magnoliopsida > Apiales > Araliaceae > Panax > Panax quinquefolius. Next base: position 143,616,754 of record CM035153.1, on the reverse strand, counting down.
AATAATAAAGGATGGAATGATGTAAGTTCTCTTCATGAATACAAAAGAATAACACCCTTACGGGTACAACAAAAATAATATCCTTACCGTAAAAAGAAACTTGATATCGGAATAGTAAAGTAGTAGTAATACTCTTCTTCTTCTCTCTATAATTTCTCTCTAGAGTTTCAAATTGAATTGTAAGAAAATAATGAAGGAATGAGCTTCTATTTATAGAAACACTGAGAGTGACTCTTGGTCTTAACGAAGGGTCAAAATGACTCTTGATAATATTGAAGAGACAACTACTATTTATGAAGGGGTAATTAACCCTTGGAACACCGAAGAGGCAAATAACTCTTGGTAATATTGAAGAGACAACTACTATTTATGAAGGGCAATTAACCCTTGGTAATATCAAGGACAAGTTACTATTAAGACTTTAAATCAACGATCCATATTGATTTACTATTATAATTTCAAACCAACTACGTAAAAATTAAGACATCTCCTCATGAAATAATATTGCACCCAAATACCCAAGTGAACAATACTAGAGTGAATAGTAATCTCGGGTGAATAGTAATCGTGAATAAGAACTCGTGAATAAGAACTCATGAATAGTAACTCGTGAATAATAACTCATGAATAAGTAACTCTTGAATAAGAACTCATGAATAGTAATCGTGAATAAGTAACTCGACAAGAAAAGTTTCCTAATAATTCGATCGAACAATATAACCTCCGACATCAATTATCATCGTAATAGATGTCGATTTCTACTAACAAAATAATCCCAACATAATGAAATTATCAAATTCATCTTTAATCAACACGAACTTATTCATCATTAATATTATAACTCACAATATTTAGCAAACTGTGTTGTTCCTGTGAAAGAGGGGCTTTCCAATAAGGATTTCTCCCTATCAAGCGCAAGAATTAGTGACCAAACCTCTCCTCGATGTAACTTCTAGACATTGTAAATATTGCAATTTAATAATATCAATAACTTTGTCGCCTCAATAATTGATTTAATAATATATCATATAATGCGATGATATCTTGTGACAATAATCGAATCAATAATACGAGAGATATGATGCAAAGAATTATCGTAGTAATAATTGAGTATAACTGAGTGACTTCTCACGTAAGCATCAATAATCAATACTGTGTGCTACTATGCAACCACGCGTATTACTATACTTTTACTAACGGGTAGTTCAACAGTTTTAACAATAACACCTCCGTCGTTATTTATAAAATATTTTTGTCGTTTTCTCAATCCGACAATAATTCCATCAGGTCCACTAATGATTGTGTCGTTGCATTTAATATTCCCCAAGATAAAGAATATTCCCCACCAATCGAATAATATAATATAACAACTTGCATACTTTTCAAAACTTATAAATACTACCCACACCTATAACTTTATCTCAAATTCACACCATAATATTCAAAAAAATATTTCGAGAAAATTAAATCTTTATTCGTAAAATTTGGGGTCTCATAGTATTAGCTAAATGTAAACTAAAACACAAATAACTAGTGAACATGGCAAAGGAATAACAGTCCCAAACTCTAGATTTCATTGTTAACTATGTATCAAAATTTAAGAAAGGCAACTTTGAATATTGACACCACTGAGGGTAAATTGTACACAACTGAAAGAAAACAAGATATAGAGTTGAAAACACTGCAAAACAAATTTATTTTGAAAGTTTTGTTATAAGGGAAGAATCTAAACATGCCATAGTTAGAAGACCTGAACACAAATTTTCATTAAAGACTTGAACTCTTCCTTCCTGCACTGAATCGTAAGCATACAAGAACAAGAACAACAGCACTGCATGCTTACAAATCTCATGAAACTTAGGATGGCAACAAAACATAATCGCACCAAAACATATCAATTTAGTTACGGATTAGGTAGATTAAATGAGAAACTTATGGATTGGGGAATCACAGCAACTTGATCATCTTCGCACATCAATTTACCTTCGATTACTTGACGAGCGACATCAAATTTCTACAACTTGTTGCGATTTTGCATATCTAGGGTTCATGAGATCGAATTGGGGAATCGTTCGTCTTCGCACAGCAGCAATTTTCCTAACTTGTTTCGATTTTGTATATCTCAGCTTTCTAGTGTTCATGAGATCGAATCGGGGAATCGCAGAAGAATAATTTACCTTCTATGACAAAGCAGCAATTCTAAATAACATGATAATCGCTTTGACACGGGGAAAAAATCATTAAACTATTGATTTTACTACGTCTCGCTAAGATGCCTAATGGACTGCAGATTCCATATTTAAATCTCTACCATTTATTTAACAAACGGATGATTAAGATGTTATATGCCACTTTTTGATCCATAAAGAAATAAATGCTATGGATCATTCATATATATATATATATATATATATATATATATATATATATATATAGGAAACATGCTGTAAGATGTTTTTATCAAGATTATTTGTTGTGCCGCGATCGGGTGTAAGCAGAACCTCTTCAATTTTGCTCATGCCCATTCCCTACGATTTAAGCTAAGAAATCGTAATTTTCCTTTTTGTCACACAAACAAGTATAAGTTGGGATATTTTTAAGCTTTGGTTTCACTTTAACGGCTTGCAATTTCTCAAGAAATTGTCTCTTATTTTGCAAATTTCATTTTAATTTCAATTTCTTTATTCATAAGCTAAAGATCATCTGAGTTTGATATATACTCATAAGTCACTAAGGTTAATCACTGTTAGAGATTGATTCTCATGCCTATCAAATGTTTGATGAAATTTCTCATCAAATATCAGAGAGTAATTAAGGTGAACTTATTATAATGGCATGCCTTATTTTTTTACAATCCTGTAAGCATGTGCAAATTTGTTATTCTACTAATATACTTGCAATGAATTCAATTCTATAATGTTCCAATTAGATATGGTTTGAGTAAGGCATTTTAGTTTGAAAAAATCTTTATTGATTTCACAATAGGCAACTTAGTATGTCAAGAACTATTCAATTAGTGCTTTGCTAAATGACTCTCTAGTAGACAGTGGTGCCCTTACCCTTCGTATGTCTTTAACATTCCTTTATTAAACATATTATAACCTCTATATCTTCTTCTTTCAACTTATGTACCTTATACAAATGAATCTCAAACACATACTTCTTATCATAGCTTAATTATTATCTTATATATAATTCATTACCTTATCTAATTTTAGTAGCTATAATTTAACTACTAATGTTCTGTTTGTTTTCAGCATTTAAAGATGGAAAGCCTATAAGTGATCGGGTATGTAATATACCACAACTATTATCACAACTATAGGATAGTTTATGTTTCTATGTGCTAATTTTAAAGCTATCATGCATGTTTATGTGGTTTATAACTTGAACTGTAGGTGAATTCCATATGGGTGTACATAGTACCTCATGGAATCAGAAGCGTAATGCATTATGTCAAGACAAGATATGGGAACCCTCCGATCTTAATTACTGAAAATGATAAATACTAAAAACTCTAGAGAATAAGTGTTTCAGGTATTTTTGCATCTTTGGGTCGTTTTTTTAATGCTTCAAGTTTTCGAGCATGAATCAAACATGGAGCTACATCAGATAAAGTGAAATTATCGGCAAGGTGGTATAAATGTCGCATTAGTAGGGAATACGACCTAGATGATCAAGGTGGTATGTGTATGATACATACCAAGGGAAGTGATCGTTAGTACAATAATTGTTTGAGAACTATGGGTTACCATCTTGTGAGACCCCAAATTTTATGAATAAATATTTAAATATTCTCAAATATTTTTTTATTATGGTGTGGATTTGTTATAATGTTATAGTCAGGTAATATTTATAAATTTTACAAAGTATGCAAGTTGTTATATAATATTCGATCGGGTCGTGGAATATTCATTTTAACAGGAATATTCGCACGATTTTAACAATCATTGGTGGACCCCACAACGGAATTATCATTTGATCGAGAAAAGACAAAAATATTTTATGAAAATAATAAATGAAGTTTTACCGTTAATCGTTGAAACACCCAATGTTAAAGCACAGAATACGCTATGGTCGTGATAAGAAGACACAGATTGATTATTGATGTTTACATGAGAAGTCACTCGCTTTTGTTCAATTATTGCTTCAAGAATTGTTGCATAAGATCTCACGTTATTAGATTCAATTATTCATTTATATTTTATATATTAATTGAGATGACAGAGTTATTAATATTATTATTTGCAATATTAACGATGTCTGTAAGTTCGCCAAGGAGAGGTTTCGTCACCTAATCATGCGCTAATAGAGAGAAATCTTTATTGAAAGCCCCTTTCTCGGGAAACGAATTGGCCGATTAATATTGTGAATTACAATAATGATGATAAATATTGTTAAATATATCGAGGTGTCTTTTATGAAGTCACTAAGTTTATATATATATATATATATATATATATTATATATATATATAAATTTTGTTTTATTAGTATTATTAATGTAATAAAATAGAAAAACTTTTTATATAAAATGTAATACTTTTTATAAAGTTATTTGTTTTATTAGACTATAAATGTAATATATTATATTCTATTACGATAAGAAAATCTTTTTATATAAAATGTAATACTTTTATAAAGTTATTTATTTTATTAGACAATAATTAGAATATATTATATTTTATTATGTATAGTGTTCAGATAAGGTCTCGTGATAAGTATTTTGTATAGTAAAATCTTTTATATAAAACATAATACTTTTATAAAGTTATTTTTTTATTAGACAATAATTAGAATATATTATATTTTATTACGCATAGTGTTTGCATAAGTGTCTCAGATAAAGTGTTCAGATAGTAAAATCTTTTTATATAAAAATGTAATACTTTTATAAAGTTATTTGTTTTATTAGACTATAAATAGAATATATTATATTTTATTTAAAAGATTTTGTTTTATTAGAATATTTTATTAATAAAGATAGTAAATCAATATGGAACGTCCGTGTGACGCCCCCAAAATAGGTATACATCACCTATTCTCAATTGCCAAATACATGGTACAGAATACAAATACAATCTTAAATATACAACAAGAGCTGTGAGTTTTAATACAAATATTGTCTTCTAGACAATATCTACTCTCAGAATAAGTCCTCATTATAATTATTATCACACTATTTCATAGAATAGTGAGGACTACTAATGCTATCATCTCGACCGCCACCCGCTCCCCGACTAGTCCCCTCGCCACGCTCTCATTTCAAGAGAACAATGAAAGCAAAAGGGTGAGCTTAACTAGCCCAAAGAAGAAATATTATGACTAGGATAATGCGTAATAAATTATCGTTAGCCTTCAACAAAGGTGTTAAACCGATAAAATATAACAAACATCAAGTTTAAGCAATGTGAACAAGCAATCCATTAAAAGAGTCAAGTAGAGAATAAAATCTACTATCTTTTATGATTTAAAAAGGTTTTTCATCACTTTTATCACTGAGACTCAGCTTAATAAATAATCCACATCATTCATGCACTATGGCCAATGATAATCATTAGTATCACGACCATAAATTATCCATGCACTACGGGCCAAGAATATTCGTGTATTCATCAATGGTCATGATCATGCCAACAATTGTCCATCAATGCACTATGGGCCAATGAGGATTTTTACCACATCATTTGTAACTTTACGGTCATGATTATACCGAATAATCCCTGATCATAATCATACCAAGTCCATCTATGCACAACAGGCCATAAATGACTTTCAACATAATATAAGCATGAGGATGATGACAATGATATAAGAATTCAATAAAAATAAGTTCAAGAATTAATTTATCCAGAATTCAATAACGTCCAAATTGTCAACATGATACTGCTTTGTAGAGTAAAATTCAAGAATGTTTAGAAGAATATTTCCATGAAAAGATACTGGATGAAGCGCAAATATCAAGGATGTTCCACTAATTTCATGGAGTATAAAAGCCAAAACTTTAACCAACTGAGTATAATAAAGAATGGAATAACAAAAGAAATCATCGTGCACGCGATAGATCGCATGCATAAAAGTTATTCCAATGTAATAATAAATAATGTAACTGTGTCACGTGTAAACGTTACAGATAGATATTCCAATGTAATAATAAATAATGGAACCAAAGTTAAAGTAAATTAAGACCGACAAGATGTCCCAACAAAATAATAAATAACGGAACCAGTCATACGAAACGTTACGCATACAAGATGTTCTAATGTAATAATAAAGAATAGTAATAATGTAAGAATTTCACCATGTATGCAGATTTGCAGATGTATAAAAGTTATTCCAACATAATAATAAAGAATGGAATAATGTAAGTTCTCTTCATGGATAAGAAAGAAATAATACCCCTTACCTTAGAAAGAAGAGTATTCCGACCGGTAGGGCGAGAATATTCTTGAAGAAAACTTGCACTACGCTCAAAGCTTTCTTAAACTCTAAAGAAATACGCTCAAGATTATAGAATAAGAATTCTCTGAATTTCTGGTGTGTTTTCAATTCTAACTAAGCATCCTATTTATAGTAGAATAGAAATGATACTATTTGAAAAATCACGGATGCAACAGTAGGATTTTAGTTGAAAACTCACGGACGCCTTACGAATATCATGGATGACCAATTTTTTCTAATCAATCATCAAGTAAGACAAAAACAAAAATATAATACATATATATATATATATATATATATATATTATATATAAACACATGTTATTTGAAAATCCTCCCACCCGTGAATTCAAAATCCAACCCATTTCATTTTTTCTTCCACACGTGGGCCCCACGTGTTCCCCTCCCACCAGCTTGTCATCATCACATGTGGGCCCCACCATTTATTATATACTGAATAATCTTCTACCGATTATTTTGAAAAATAGGTAAATGGGGGTCCATAAAATAAGCAAAACTTCATAAAAATCACCTCAATATTTTTTTAACATTTATCATTATTATAATTCAGTATATTAATCAAATGTCGCCTCAGAGAAGATTTAATAAGGATTTCATACAGAAACTATCGACATGCCTTCTATATCGCATACAGCACAACTAATAACACATCTCAATCATTCGATTAATAATTATAATATTAATCAAATAATAAATTAATAATCTCGTCAATTAATCAATTATACGAATAATTTATATAATATAATAATATCATTCATTAATTAATCATTTATAAATATTACCCACAACTATAACATTATATCAAATTTGTAAGACCTCAATTTTTATGAATAAAATGAATTTTCTATAAATATCATTTGAATATTATGGAATAAATTTGATATAATGTTATAAATGTGGGTAATATTTATAAATTTTGTAAAGTACGTAAGTTGTTATATAATATTCGATCGGCTTGTGGAATATTCGCTTTTAAATGTAGAATATTCCTACGACGACACAATCATGGTGGACCCCACAACGGAATTTATCATTTGATCGAGAAAACGATAAAAAATAATTTTTTTGAAAAAATAACCACTAAGTTTTATCGTTAGAATGCTGAAACACTCCGCAGTTAAATATACAGAATACGCGTGGTCGCAGATAAGAAGATACCAGATTGATTATCGATGCTTACGTGAGAAGTCACCAAGATTGCTCAATTATTGCTTCAAAGAATTGCTGTGATAAGATCTCACGTTAATCGATTCAATTATTATTGATATTTTATAATTGAGATGATAAAGTTATTAATATTATTATTTGCAATATTAATGATGTCTGTAAGTTCGCCAAGGAGAAGTTTGGTCACCTAATCGCGCGCTAATCAGGAGAAATCCTTATTGTAAAGCCCCTCTCTCCCGGGAACGACAATTCGGTCGATTAATAGTGTGAATAATAATAATGATGATGAAGTTTTGTTTTATTAGTATTATTAATGTAATAAAATGTAAAAGTTTTTTATTTAAAAAATGTAATACTTTTATAAAGTTATTCGTTTTATTAGGCTAATAGTAAAAATCTTTTTTATATAAAATAGAATACTTTTATAAAGTTATTCATTTTATTAGACAATAATTAGAATATATTATATTTTATTACGATAAGTGCTCGCGATAGTGTTTTGCATAGTAAAATCTTTTTAAAAGTTATTCGCTTTATTAGATTATAAATAGTATATATTATATGTTATTGTAAATCAACTGGACCGTCCGCTTAAAGTAAATCGATCTCGACCGCTCATGGATTCGTTATTATTCAATCCATTCTTCTATAAATAAGCTCATTCCTTCATTATTTCTTACCAATTCACCAAAATTCTATAGAGAAACCGTAGAGAGAATTATTCTTCTATCTTCGAAAGCGTATTTCTTTAAGCATTTAAGAAAGCTTTGAAGCAGTAGTGCAAGTTTCTTCAAGTATATCCCCGCCTCTACCATCTGAGTACTCTTCTTTATAAGGTAAGGGTATTATTTCTTTCAGATTCACGAAGAGAACTTCGTTATTCCATTCTTTATTATTCTCGTTGAATAACTCGTATACGCCATTTCACCCTATACTTGGTGATTTCTTTTGTTATTCCATTCGTTATTATTCTCGTTGAACATCATGTCCGCGCTTTTTTACGCCGGATTTATTATTCTCGCTGAATATCCTATCATGCATTTTATTTACCGGACCCGGGTTCCGCCTTTATTATTTGGCTTGAATATCCCGTCTCTGACGCTTTTACGCGGACCGATTCCGTTATTTATTATTCTCGTTGAATAACTCGTCTATGTGAAGTACCGATGCATGGTGATTTCGTGTTATTCCATTCTTTATTATTCTCGTTGGAATATCCCGTCATGCATTTTTACGGACGGGTTCCGTTATTTATTAATAACATGTCTATGTGAAGTACCGCATGCATGGTGATTTCGTTGTTATTCCATTCTTTATTATACTCAAATGTTAAAGTTTTGACTTCTATACTCCATGAAATTAGTGGAATATCCTCGATATTTGCGCTTCATCTAAGATCTTTTCATGAAAATATTCTTCCTAACATTCTTGAATTTTACTCTACAAAGAAGTATCATGTCGATAATTTGACGTTATTAGTTCCCTAATAAATTAATTCTTGAACTTTTTTATCAATTCTTATATCATTGTCATCATCCTCATATTTGTATTTTGTTGAAAGTCATCTGTATTCAGAAAGTGCATAGATGGACTTGGTATGATTACGACCAAGAATTATTCTTGTAATCACGACCGTAATGTTACAAATGATGTGGTAAAAGTCCTCATCGCCCGTAGTGCATCGATGGACGCTTGTCATTCGATCATTTGACTATCGATGAATACACAAATATCCTTCGCCCAGTAGTGTATGGATAATTTATGGTTGTGATACTTATGAATATCCTCGTCCGTAGTACGTGGATAAGGTGGATTATTTATTGTCGAGTCCCAACGATAAAAGTGATGAAAATCTTTTAAATCATAAAAGATAGTAGATTTTATTCTACTTGACTCTTTTAATGGATCAGATGTTTCACCGCAGCTTAAACTTGATGTCTATTGTATTTTATCGCTTAACATCATTGAAGACTAATGATAATTTATTCTACATTATCTTAGTCATAATATTTCTTACTGGGCTAGTTGAGCTTACATTTTCTTTCACTGTTCTCTTCAGGAAGTGAGAATGTAGCCAGAACTAGTCGGGGAACGGAGTGACGGTCCAGATGATAGTATTAGTAGTTCTCACTATTCTGTTAAATAGTGTGACAATAAATGTTATGAGGACTTATTCTGAGAGTGGATATTGTCTAGACGACAATATTTGTATTAAAACTCACAGCTTTCTTGTTTTATATTAAAGATTTTATTTGTATTTTGTACCATATATTTGACGACTCAGAATAAGTGATATATACCTATTTTGGGGGCGTCATAGCTGGTATCAAATTTTAGGGATATGATCCCTGGCTGAGATGTGAGACAAGAACTAGGAGGGGAGAGACGGGGAATTCCTTCGCTAGTATGACCTACCTAAGTTTATTTGATATTTAATTGGATGGTCAGAGTATAGGGATTATATGTGATATGTTAATTAACCCTTGTTTTGTGGCAGTATTTGAAAATGGCATCCGAGAATGTTGAGAACATCAATGGAGCATGAGAGACCGCTGAGTCTCCATGGATCAATAATCGATAATGTGCATCGAAGGCGATAAATCCTAATACAAACAACAACATCGACCAAATGATGAACGATGGAATGTTCCAAGGCTTCATGCAATTCATGCAACATCAAGGTAGAGCCGGCTCTCGTCCAAAATACTGTGTGGAAACACCGGCAACTTCCTTGACGGCCACCGCCAAATGCAGCTTCAAGGAGCTGGGACCACCGAATTTTTGGAGAGCCAAAACCACTTAAGGTGAGACGTGGATAAAATAGATCTGCAAGATATTTAATGTCTTAGGTTGTTCGACGAAAGCAAAAGGTTCCCTTTTCCACCTTCATGTCATTGCAGCGGCAGGCATTACTAGTGAGAATCAGAAGCGACTCAACTCCGCCAAGATCAAGATGTCTTGGGAAAAGTTTCAAGAATCGTTTCAACGACAAGTACTTTTCGAAAGTATTCACAAATGAAAGAGGTAAAGTTCATTAAACCGGAGCAAAACAACATGACCGTGTCGCAAAGACGTAAGCCAAGTTTGATAATAAGGAGAGAATGATGCGAATGTTTCTAAGAGGTTTCAAACCCAGAGATACGCCAATATCTTATCTCTCATAAAGCCGGTTTGTATTCAGATGTTGTTAATAAGGCCTAGTTATCGAGCGCGATAATGAATCAACCCAACCAAAAGAGAGAGAAAAAGAAATGATAATACCGGTTGATAATACCATCAAGCTAGCAGAATAATAAGCGTGGAGGAATCAACATGCCGAAATGGTAACCACTTCGGTGGTAATCATGGTCAAAGCAATAAGAATGGATATTTCAAGAAGAGGAGATTCAATAATGATGGAAATACGTCAAAGATCAAAGACTGTTATTAAGGAAGGAGAACGACCACCTATCATATGCTTCAAATACGGAGGGAGGACACATAAGTCCAAACCGTAGCGACGTCGCCCAAAGCATGTTATAATTGTGGAAGAGATGGTCACCTAGCCCGATTTTTACGTTCACCAAGACAAGCTCACGCTAGGATGGAGGCACCAAAGGACGCCCGTAAAAGTCAAAGCGGTGAAGGTAATGGAGAGCGTTTGTCGTGACCTCCCAGAAAAAGCAAAGAACCCGAATGAGGTCATCACTGTAAGCTTATCATAAACTCTAGAGAAGTATATACCTTATTTGATATCGGTCTATAACTCGCTATCACCGGTATTATCATTTTTTCTACCGCTTCTTTTGGTTGGTTGACTCATTATCATAGGCCCAATAATCGAGCTCTATTAACAACATCCGAATACAAGCAAAGTTTATGAGAAATGAGGTATCGACGTATCTTGGGTTTCAAACCTCTTAGAAACATCCGTGTCATTCTCTCCTCATTATCAACCAAATGGGACGCAAACCGGACGATTCAAAGAAACTTGGCTTCGCATCGCGACACTGGCCATGTTGTTTTGCTTTCTAGCTTGATGAATTCTACCTCTTTCATGTGATTTAATACTTTCGGGAAAGTACTTGTCGTTGAACAGCTTTGAACTTCTCCCAAGACATCTTCAAATGCGGCAGTTGAGTACGCTTCATAGATTCCCACCAAAGAATCGCCTCCTCGCCGCAATACGAAGGTGGCAAAGGAACCTTTGCTCTCTGGAGCATCCCAAGACATCAAATATCTTGTTGATCCGCTTTATCCACGTCTCCACCTTAAGTGGTTTCGGCCTCCAAAAACTTCGGTGGTCCCAGCTCCTCGAATCGCTTAGTAAAGTTGACTGGCCCAAAAGTTACCAAGATTTCCACCAGATTTTGGACAGAGTCTCTCTCTGCTCGATGTCGCACGAATTGTAGAAAGCCTCCGAACATTCCATCGCTCATCATTTGGTAAGTGTTGTTGTTTGCATGAGGATTATCGCCTTTCGAGGCACATTGTCCCGATTATCGATCCGTAGAGACTCAACGGCCTCCTCGTGCTCCATTGCTATTCTCAACATTCTCGGATGCCATTTTCAAACATCGCCACAAAACAAGGGTTAATTAACATATCACATATTATCCCTATACTCGACCGACCAATTAAATAACAAGTAAACTTAGGTAGGTCATACTAACAAGGAATTTCCGCCTCTCCCTCCTAGTTCTTATCTCACATCTCAGCCAGGGATTATATCCCTAAGCTTTGATACTAACTGTGACACCCCCAAAATAGGTATACATCACCTATTCTGAGTCGCCAAATACATGGTACAGAATACAAATACAATTTTAAATATACAACAAGAGCTATGAGTTTTAATACAAATATTATCTTCTGCATAATATCTACTCTCGTAATAAGTCCTCATTATAATTATTATCACACTATTTTATGTAATAGTGAGGACTACTAATGCTATCATCCGGACCATCACCCGCTCCCCGACTAATCCTCGCCACGTTCTCATTTCCAGAAGAGAACAATGAAAGCAAAAGGGTGAGCTTAACTAGCCCAAAGAAGAAATATTATGACTAACATAATGCGTAATAAATTATCGTCACCTTCAACAATTGTTAAACCGATAAAATATAACAAACATCAAGTTTAATCTGCAATGAACAAGCAATCCATTAAAAGAGTTAAGTAGAGAATAAAATCTACTATCTTTTATGATTTAAAAGGTTTTTCATCTCTTTTATCACGAGACTCACCTTAATAAATAATCCACATCATCCCAAGACTACTACCAATGATAATCATTAAGATCACGACCACAAATTATCCATGTACTACACGCCAAGGATATTCGTGTATTCATCAATGGTCATGATCATGCCAACAACTATCCATCAATGCACTACGGGCCAATGAGGATTTTTACCACATCATTTATTACTTTACGGTCATGATTATACCGAATAATCCCTGGTCATAATCATACCAAGTCCATCTATGCACAACAGGCCACATATGTAAGACCCCAACTTTTATGAATAAAGATGATTTTTCTATAAATATCATTTTTGAATATTATGGAATGAATTTGATATAATGTTATAGTTGTGGGTAATATTTATAAATTTTGCAAAGTACGTAAATTGTTATATAATATTCGATTGGTCAGAGAATATTTGTTTTAACAGGGAATATTCGTACGACAGCACAATCATTGGTGGCCCCCACAACTAATTATCAGTTTGATCGAGAAAACGATAAAAATATCTTTTATGAAAATAACAAATTGAAGTTTTACCATTAACCGTTGAACTACTCAATTAGTAAAAGAACAACGATGTCTGCGTGGTTGCATACTAGCATACTGGTATTGATTATCGATGCTTATACGAGAAGTCACTCCGCTTTTATTCAATTATTGTCAATATTTTATATATTATTAAATCAATAATTGAGACGACAAAATTATTAATATTATTATTTGCAATATTAACGATGTCTGTAAGTTTCACAAGGAGAGGTTTGGTCACCTAATTGCTACCAATAAGAAGAAATCCTTATTGGAAAGCCCCCTCTTTCCTGGGAACGACCTGGTCAATTAATATCGTGAATTATAATAATGGTGATAAATGTTGTTAAAAATTTTGAGAGGATTTTTTTTTAAAAGTATTTAATGTAAATTTTACTTATTTTATGGACTCCTATTTACCCATTTTTAAAACTGTTGGTGGAAAGTTATCTCAATTTTATTTTATATATATATATATATAAGTATTATATTTATATATATTTATATACATCTACGTGTTAGTCAGATGGGTGGGGTGGGGTGGGGTGGGGGGGGGGGAAATGGGATTGTCACATAAAAGAGCACTATTCCATTATTATATTTATGTGGGTTGAAAAGTTGGCAGAAGCAAGCAAAATAAATTCACGGGGTTTTTCACCCGTGATATTTTTTGGTTATGCACATGTTATATATATATATATAATATATATATATATAATAAATATTATATTTTATTTAAAAGTTTTGTTTTATTAGAATATTTTATGGACCGTTCGATTAAAAATAAATCAATCTGGATCGTTCATGAATTAGTTACTATTCAGTCCATTCTTCTATAAATAGAAGCCCATTCCTTCATTATTTCTTACGAATTCACTGAAACTTAGAGAGAGAAACTATAGAAAGAAGAAAAGTATTCTGCTACTTCACTACTTCTATATCCAGTACTCTTCTTTTTAAGGTAAGGGGTATTATTTCTTTTGTATTCATGAAGAGAACTTCTGTTATTCCATTCTTTATTATTCTGTTTGAATAACCTGTATACGCGGGCTACCCTATACTTGGTGAAATTCTTCTGTTATTTCATTCTTTATTATTCTATTGGAATATCCTGTCTGTGCATTTTACGTCGGACCTGGTTCTGTCTTTATTATTCTGATGGAATATCCTGTGCGTTTTACACCGGACATGGTTTCGTCTTTATTATTCTCATTGAATATCCTGCTCTGTTGCTTTTACGACGACCGGTTAAAATCTTTTACTATTCTGTTGGAACATCCCGCTTGGTAATGTAATTTCGCTTGACCGTTCCGTTATTTATTATTCTGTTGAATAACTCATATTCACGCGAGGTACCGCATGCATGGTGATTTCTTTTATTATTCCATTCTTTATTATACTCGGTTGGTTAAAGTTTTGACTTCTATACTCCATGAAATTAGTGGAATATCCTCGATATTTGCGCTTCATCCAAAGATCTTTTCATGGAAATATTCTTCTTCGAGCATTCTTAAATTTTACTCTACAAAAAGTATCATGTTGACAATTTGACTTTATTAGTTCTCGAATAAATTAATTCTTGAACTTGTTTTATCAATTCATATATCATTGTCATCGCCCCTCATGTTTATATTTTTTAAAAGTCATCTGTGGCTCTGTAGTGCATAGATGGACTTGGTATGATTATGACCAAGGATTATTCTTGTAATCATTAATCGTAATGTTACAATTGATGTGGTAAAAGTCCCTCGTTCGCCCGTAGTGCATTGGTGGATGGTTGTTGGCATGATCTTGACTATTGATGAATACACGAATATCCTCGCTCAGAAAGTGCATGGATAATTTGTGGTTGTGATACTTAATGAATATCCTTAGCCAGTAAGTTGTGGATGATGTGGATTATTTATTGTCGAGTGAGAGAAGATATAAAAGTGATGAAAACCTTTTTAAATCATAAAAGATAGTAGATTTTATTTCTACTTGACTCTTTTAATGGATCGCATGTTCACCGCAGCTTAAATTTGATGTCTATTGTATTTTATCGTTTAACATCGTGAAGACTAATGATAATTTATTTCGTATTATCTTAGTCATAATATTTCATCGGGCTAGTTGAGCTCACCCTTTCTTTCACCTGCTTTTTTTTGTGAAATGAGAACGTAGTCTGACTCTTGTCGGGGAATGGGAGTGGTCCGGATGATAGTATTAGTAGTCCTCACTATTCTCGTTAAATAGTGTGACAATAAATGTAATGAAGACTTATTCTCGAGAGTGGATATTGTCTGTAAGACAATAATTGTATTAAAACTCATGACTCTCTTGTTGTATTTTAAAGATTGTATTCAGATTCGCACTCATGTATTTGGCGCACTCGGAATAGGTGATGTATACCTATTTTGGGGGCGTCACAACATATGACTTTCAACATAATATAAGCATGAGGATGATGACAATGATATAAGAATTCAATAAAACAAGTTCAAGAATTAATTTATCCAAAATTCAATAACGTCCAAATTGTCAACATGATACTGCTTTGTAGAGTAAAATTCAAGAATGATCAGAAGAATATTTTCATGAAAAGATACTGGATGAAGTGCAAATATCAAGGATATTCTACTAATTTCATGGAGTATAAAAGCCAAAACTTTAACCAACTGAGTATAATAAAGAATGGAATAACAAAAGAAATCACTGTGTGTCATGCGTAAACGCATGCATGTGATATTCCAAATGTAATAATAAATAACAAAACCGTGTCAAAGTAAATTCACAATCGATGTGATGTCCCAAATGTAATAATAAATAATCGGAATCAGTCACGTCATGCGAACGCAGACAAGATGTTCTAAATGTAATAATAAAGAATAGAATAATGTAAGAATTTCACCATGTATACGCAGACTTCACATGACAAAGTTATTCCAACATAATAATAAAGAATGGAATAAAAGAAGTTCTCTTCATGAATACGAAAGAAATAATACCCCTTACCTTAGAAAGAAGAGTATTCCGACTGGTAGGGTGAGAATATTCTTGAAGAAAACTTGCACTACGCTTAATGCTTTCTTAAACTCTAAAGAAATACGCTCAAGATTATAGAATAAGAATTCTCTGAATTTCTGGTGTGTTTTCAATTCTAACTAAGCATCCTATTTATAGGAGAATAGAAAGGATACTATTTGAAAAATCACGGATGCAATAAAGAGGATTTTAGTTGAAACTCTGGACGCTTTTTACTTAATATCATGGATGACCAATTTTTTCTAATCAATCATCAAGTAAGACAAAAACAAAAATATAATACATATATATATATATATATATTATATAAACACATGTTATTTGAAAATCCTCCCACCCGTGAATTCAAAATCCAACCCATTTCATTTTTTCTTCCACATGTGGGCCCCACGTGTTCCCCTCCCACCAGCTTGTCATCATCACATGTGGGCCCCACCATTTATTATATACTGAATAATCTTCTACCGATTATTTTGAAAAATAGGTAAATGGGGGTCCATAAAATAAGCAAAACTTCATAAAAATCACCTCAATATTTTTAACAACATTTATCATTATTATAATTCATAATATTAATCGACCAGGTCATTCCCAGGAAAGAGGGGGATTTCCAATAAGGATTTCTCCCTATTGGTGCGCAATTAGGTGACCAAACCTCTCCTTGACAGAACTTCTAGACATCGTTAATATTGCAAATAATAATATTAATAACTCGTCATCTCAATTATTGATTTAATAATATATAAAATATCGACAATAATTGAATCAAATAACGTGAGATACTACGCAACACCATCAAGCAATAATTGAACAAAACCGAGTGACTTCTCACGTAAAAGATCAATAATCAATACCGCGTGCTACTATACAACCACGCTGCGTATTTGCATTTTTAACACCGGGTGTTTCAACAGATTAATTCAGAAACTTCCGCCGTTATTTTCATAAAATATTTTTGTCGTTTTTTCAATCAAACAATAATTCCGCCATGGGGTCCACTAATGATTGTGTCGTCGTATTTAATATTCCCTCGTTAAAACGAATATTCCCCACCAATCGAATATTATATAACAACTCACAGACTTTGCAAAATTTATAAATATTACCCATAATTATAACATTATATCAAATTCATTCCATAATATTTAAAATGATATTTATAGAAAAATCATCTTTATTTAAAAAAAAAATTGGGGTCTTACAGTCCGTTTAAAAGTAAATTAATCTGGACCGTTCATGAATTAGTTACTATTCAGTCCATTCTCCTATAAATAGAAGCTCATTCCTTCATTATTTCTTATTTAATTCATTTGAACTCTGTAGAGAAACTATATAGTAGAAAGAAGAAAAAGTATTCTCGCTACTTCACTACTCATATATCCAGTTCCTTCTAAAGTGTAAGGGGTATTATTTCTTTCAGATTCATGAAGAGAACTTCGTTATTCCATTCTTTATTATTCATTGGAATAACTCAGATAATGCCAAGTTACCCTATACTGGTGAAATTCTTTTGTTATTTCATTCATTATTATTCATTTGAATAACTCGTCTGTAAGGCTTCTATCGCATTTATGGTGATTTCATTGTTATTCCATTTTATTATTATTCGTTGGAATATCCCGCTTGGCTTAATTTACCGATTTGATCTCGGTTTTGTGATTTATTATTCGTTGAATAACCTATCTGCAAGGCCTATCGTATGTCCGGTGATTTCTTTTGTTATTCCATTCTTTATTATACTCGGTTTGTTAAAGTTTTGATTTCTATACTCCATGAAATTAGTGAAATATCTCGATATTTCAAGGCTTCATCCAAAGATCTTTTCATGAAAATATTCTTCCGAGCATTCTTGAATTTTACTCTACAAAGAAGTATCATGTCGACAATTTGGACGTTATTAGTTCCTCGGATAAATTAATTTTTGAATTTGTTTTATTGAATTCTTATATCATTGTCATCATCCTCATGTTTATTTTATGTTGAAAGTCATCTCGTACCAGAAAGTGCATAGATGGACTTGTTATGATTATACTGAGTGGATTAATCCAGATAATCATGATTCTAATGTTACAAATAATGTGATAAAAGTCCTCATTACCCGTAGTGCATTGATGATGGATTGTTTACATGATCGCTTAATTATTGATGAATACACAAATATCTTTGCCCGTAGTGCATGGATAATTTGTGGTTGTGATACTAATGAATATCCTTAAAGTGAAAAGTGGATGATGTGGATTATTTATTAAGTCGAGTCTCAAATGATAAAAGTGATGAAAAACCTTTTTAAATCATAAAAGATAGTAGATTTTGTTCTCTATTTGGCTCTTTTTTAATGGATTGCTTGTTCACCGCAGCTTAAACTTGATGTTTGTTATATTTTATCGTTTAACATTATTGAAGACTAATGATAATTTATTCTACATTATCTTAGTCATAATATTTCTTCTTCGGCTAATTGAGCTCACCCCTTTCTTTCACCGTTCTCTTCGTGAAATGAGAACGTAATCGGGACTAGCCTCGGGGATCTGAGTGTGGTCAGATGATAGTATTAGTAGTCCTCACTATTCTCGTTAAATAGTGTGACAATAAATGTAATGGATGACTTTGAGTGTGGATATTGTCTCAGATGACAATATTCTTATTAAAACTCTCAATTTATGTTTTTTTGTCGATTTTACACGTATTAAACCGTATTACATAAGTTATATTTCAGATTCTGCACTACGATCTCATGATTCGTAATAGGTGATGATACCTATTTTAAAGGCACACACACATCTTCTCAGAATGAAGATGGAAAAATATATCAACGTGCATTTGGTGGTCAAAGTTTGGATTTCAGAAAAGGTACGAAGTGATGTTGTTTAGCTGAATCTTGATTTTTGATTTCTGAGAAGAGTTATCTGACTTTAACTTCCTACATGTTGTCTCTCTAGGTGGACAAGCATATGTGCTGCTGATCGAACTGGGCATGTACCCACTATAGAACAGTAAGGACCTTCAATAGAATATGCCTATCAAACCAAGGACGGTCAAAATATATGTTTTATGTAGCATTAATGTTTCAAATCATCATACTTACAATTGATTTCTCTATCTAAATCTTCATTATTTTCTCTGTGTTAGTTATTAGCATTATATGTAATCCCAATTTCTAACCTCAAGGATATATTATGAGCAGCAAGTACTCTTTATGTCATGTACGAGGACATATATTGTATAGTATTTCAATTTAAAAAATTAAAACTAAACAAAACTTATCCCATAGTTGGATAGCTGCCATGAGAGTATGAGAATTGAATGTTTCGATCATTGTATTTTGCTAACAATTGTTCAGATTTTCAATTGGTTGCCTCTTCATATTTGCATGTGAGCCTGTATATATTTTTGTATGCACTATATGGATTCTCATAGATTGAAGAGGTGCTCGCAACGCTGCAAGGAGGGAGGCTTATAGAAAAAAAATGTATAGCGTGAGTCAGAAAGTGATAGGAGTGATCGGAATAGCTTCCGCGAACACGATATAGGCAATCCGTTTGGATTTTTTTGAACCATTGCACATCATCCGAGCTCAATAATGGTTCGTTTTATATACACATGAAAAATTAATCACTTCTGTTGGTTAATATGAAAACTTAAATGTATATATACTCATTTTTGTTCTGTATGCGTTGGACACGAACACTACTTGAACACCCTTGGACACATTTGATAAAATGTTTGATCGTCGTCTAGAATGATGTGTATTTGTTTGTATGTTTATTGCAAATAATTATGCAACTAATAAAAATTTGAAATAAAATATCATTCTATGTGACCGAAGTATTTCACAAATATAATAATAAGTCTATTGGCTTTGATTAATTTTATATATCAATTCATTATTCAAATTAACATCTGAATTCCACGGATTATAAACTAGTATAAATATAATGTTACCAAGTCACTTGTCATCATATGCTTTCGGATAAAGCAATGCAAGTGTCAAGTGATTTATGTTATCGAAATTCGCATCAAAGAGATTAATGCAAAGGAAGCAATTTTGCATACATGGCTGCAGACTTTGCCAAGTAAGCCCATCTAAGGCCTATTATTTACCCTATTATAATAATAATAATAATAATAATAATGAAGGAAGCAAAAGTATTAAAATTAGTATTTTAAGGGATATTTCTTTTGGCAAAATTGCTTCCTTTATTATTATTAGTATTTTTAAGCAATTTTGCCAAAGAAATATCCCTTAAAAATACTAATTTTAATAATTTTGATTCCTTTATTATTATAATAATAATTTTAATAATATTTTTTTGATATAATCTATAAACTCCTCATATCCCTTAAAAATACTAATAATAATAATAATTTTATTATTTACTCCCTTTAAAATTTATTTTTAAAAGAGTATAGGGTAAATAATATGCTATTTTATTTTTAAAAGAGTATAATAGAAAGTAGAGATATTATTTGCTAATTTTTAATCTATAATAAATATATGCTATGGATAATTGCTATATATATATATATATATATATATATATATATGAGAGAGGAGAGCAGTATGCCATTACAAGGGGTAGTGGCAGGGGTTGAGGACATTTTGGGTAGATATTGGCGATACTCATTGTGTGCAGCGGCAGGGAATAAATTACACTTGATCTCAGTCATTTATTATCATGATCAATGACTGAGGAGTTGGTTACTGTCAGTAGAAACCGGTTATCACAAATGCACTTTTTTGGACTATTATGGCCCCTCTTCCAATCCAACCCTCTTCTTCCTCATGGTTTCCTCTACCATTTCTTTCTCGAGACCTTTCCCGATCTTGGGATCACGGTTCCTATCTTTGTCACCTGCTGAATCACTTCTTCTACGTCTACTCTCATATTCCTTCTCCCTCTGCTTCCTCCTTTCTTCCGTTTCTTTCTCCCTTGTTAACCTTTCCTCTTCTCCTTAGCTTCCTGCTTAATCAAAGTATTTGCTCATTATTCTGACAAGGAAAGAAGCAAAAAAGGTAGACTGTAATTCAAAGAAAAATCACCTTATATTGAAAAAGGAAATCCCTGACCATGCCACGACCAATATGTTGTTTGCCAGTGATGTGAGACTGAGTTATCTCACTCGCATCGTTTGCAGTTTCGCATAGAGCCATCTTTTTTTTTTTTTCTGTGTAAGCATTAAAATTTTGTCATTCTGGAGTTGCTAAGTCAAAGCTGTCTTCTTCTCAGACATGTGAAGGATTGTTAAATATCATGAGTTAAGTTTCTTTTTGGACGATTAATTTTTTGGGTTTCCTCAGATGGCACACTTCCCTCATCAAGTGTATTTATTCTTTATTCTAGTACATAAATTGGGATGTGGAAATTAGGAGCAGGTTTTTCCTATTTTTTGTGACTTTGAGAAATTAAATTATTTTGGCTACTATTCTTTCAGGATGAAGCTATTTTTGGCATGGATTAAAATGTTGTTCCATTTGCAATTTTTTTCCCTATATTAGTATTACATTTACATACACAAATTGAATATAGTTTCTCTCTTGGTATGGTTCATATTATGCCATTATTTATTTTCAATAAACTAGCTTACTAAAATTTTCCTTTCCTCACTAAATCAATGTCCAATGGCCGTATTCCTGGGCCTCAGTTCAGCCCAGCAAATACTATACCATAGTGTTGAGGCCACATGTTTGCAGTTAGTTCGGCGCTTTTTTTGAATGGGCTTGTAGTAAGTTTCAATGCTATGCATTGAAATTTTGTCATGGACTGACGGAGCCTAAAAATTATCATGAAAGGAATTACTTGCAGTAAAAAGAGTGAACCAACCATAATTAAAAAAAAAATAAACAATCAAGTGAACAACAATGAAAAATAAAAAACAAAAAATTGTTGTGAGTTTCCTTCAATATTACTCAATTAAGGAAATTATAAAATGTTCTAATGTAACACCCCTTTTTTAAAATAGAAAGAAATGTTATATAAAAATATAACATAATTGATGAAATTATTACTAGGTTTTAAGCCACGAAAAGAGTAACCGATAAATACCGCGAGTTAAATCATAATAAATGTCAATCTGATTCAAACCACAATCTAAAATATTTAATACAATTCTAAATAAATTGATGTATCATAACTTAAACAGAATATTTAAATCATTGGAAAGAAGGGAACTCTTATCACACTTGCCCTTGATCCATTTGATTATCTGCCTGAAGGAAAATATAACATTAGCCAATTGCTCAGTACGGATATAGAGTACAAGAATAATAAATTGAAATAACTAACTCACTCAAAAATGAACTGAACTGAAACGAACAAAACTAACTCAACAAAATAATATGCTGAAATAAATGGATGGGTGTTATTTCATACCGAGCTCAAAACAAAACAAAATTATATTTTGTCACACATGCATGCAACTCAAATAATGTCACACAAACAATTACACATCAGACTGTGCAATCCAGATGCATGTAAAATCAGAAGACGTGTTTGACACACATCACTGATCCGCATAACAGAACATAAAATTAAGGTCGACCCATACGCCACCCACAACAAAATTACCATATGATCAACTCACATCGAAGCATAAAATGGAGACGCCGTGAACTAATCACACTGCCAGAAGATATCATGCTTCGATGCCAAGAGAGAGGACATGTCTGTGATACCCCCATAAGTGGTTATAGCTCATGTATACTCTACGATATATTCTAATAAATATATAATGTCACAACATATGTGGCACAATAGTAACAGAAATAAGATCTAATATGTACATGTCAAATCAAAACGAATCATCAGCATAAGATCTCCAAAATATGTTAACATGTACATTTCTACAAATATAAAATTAAATTCTATGCATGACGCACACTAATCTAAAAAGTACAAATATGAGTTCCAAATATCAACGTCAAAATGAAATTATTATAATAAATTTGACAAAGAATAATTATGAGAAACAATACCAAATTTCTAAATGAGTAGCAAAACGAATAAATTAAAATTAAAAAAAGTATATGATTCGCTTAAATTCTCTCCGTTTGAACTAATTAAACAATAAGTACAATTACCGAATTATAATTATTGTTATTATTGCTATCAAAATAGTACACATAAATTTTTATGAGACTAATTATGTAAAATAATTTATCCAACTTCTCTTCGTTCCAAATATAACGTATCATCTTTTTCAGATTACCTAAAGTTATCTATGTCACATGCAAACTCTAATTAAATATTATTTAGCTATTAATGAGGGTCTTTATAATTTTGTATAGGATTAGATGTGACATAATTTAACCTAAAAAATATATACGGTAATACTACTTTATAAACCTGCAAGCATATATATAATTATAGCTTATACAAAGTAGTGCTTCCCGGAAAAGAACCCGAACAAGATCATTAGTAACTTTTAATAAATAAACTTTACATTATATATCTATGATTATATGATTGCATTGATATATATTAATTGTTATGCTAATCAATTTCCATAAAGACTCCTCAAAAAGAATGAATACATAATTTCTTAATATTATTATATTAAAAATAACAATAAATTTTAACGAGGTACAAACCTGATTAAAATTATTTTGGATATTTTACCCCCTCTTATTCTCTCACGAAGGAACCACGCAATTCGCATAGACCGCCTCATCCCTTTTCTTTTTCTCGGTTTTTATAATGAAAGTAAGATTATGTTTATTTATTTATTAACAGATTTTTATTAATTTTTTTAGTTATAATAGGACTTAATATTACCCACATATAAATTAAATCTAATTAGTTTTAAGACTTAATTTTATCAAATTAATTTATCCATCACTTATTAATACTTATTAGTCCACATAAATTAAATGACTAATTTAACCCAAACTAAAGACAAAATCCAAATAATATACTTAATATATACTTTTATTTATTTATTATTATTATTATTATATTACCGGGTATTACACTTAAACTATTTAACGAACTAGTCATGTTATGTATTGTAAAAGTTTTTTTTATCAACATACGAGTTGTGACGTATATTAATATATGAGATTGTATAAGATTATAAAATTAACTCACCATATTACGTAGTATTTACTTAAAAGATTTATTAAATTAGATATACAATTTGATTTTTGAAATTCAAAACAACTACATATTAAAGTTTAAATTGATGTGAATTTGTTTAATTTTAGTTGATACAATTATTATAATAATTATAAAGTATATAACAAAAACTATTAACTACAAAATTTATTTCATTCTAAATTTTTATGAATTATACTAATTTTGAAGTTTAATATGTCATCGTTTGACATTAAAAATCAAATCTATTATATATATTAAATCACAGTACATGACACAATATATTGACATCTGTCATTCTAAAATATTAACACCTGTTCATTCTAATTAATACTTCTAATTACCCTTTACACAAATGCCCATCTAACATAAAACCTAAATTTATTTCCCAAATTCCCCTAAATATGGCAACTAAATTAATTCAAATTCATTCAAAACTCAAAAGGCGAAGAATACTCAATCCAAAGGATAAACATCCTGTAGATTGCTGAAGAGTTGGTTTTCACCATTTGATTTAGTTACATATTCTCCATTTCAACCGATCTTTCTCTCTCCTTAATTCTCAAACTCATCAAAATATGTGTTACGGTTCACATCGGCGGCGATGGACGCGTTGCCGTTCCCATCGCCTCCTCCTCTTCATGAGAATAATAGATTTTTATTAATTTATTAACAGATTTTTATTAATTTTTTTAGTTATAATAGGACTTAATATTACCCACGTATAAATTAAATCTAATTAGTTTTAAGACTCAATTTTATCAAATTAATTTATCCATCACTTATTAATACTTATTAGCCCACATAAATTAAATGGCTAGTTTAACCCAAACAAAAGACAAAGTCCAAACAATATATTTTAAAAATATACACTTTTATTTTTTTATTAATTATTATTATTATTATTATATTAAAGGGTATTACACTTAAACTATTTAACGAGTCATGTTATGTATTGTAAAAAAGTTTTTTTATTTTTATCAAAATACGGTTGTGACGTATATTAATATATGAGATTGTATAAGATTATAAAATTGACTCACCATATTACATATCTACTTAAAAGATTTATTAAATTACAGATACAATTTGACTTTTGAGGTCAAACGACGACATATTGAAGTTTAAATTGATGTGAATTTGTTTAATTTTAGTTGATACAATTATTATAATAATTGTAAAGTATATATAACAAAAATTATTAATCACAAAATTTATTTCATTCTATACTTTTATGAATTATACTAATTTTGAAGTTTAATATGTCGTCGTTTGACATTAAAAATCAAATTGTATATCTAATTTTGAAACGACTAAAGTACTAATTATCCACATAATTAACAACAAAAAAATTAAATATGTAAAGTCGGAAAATATATCATTTTCATTATCTACTTACTCCCTCCAGTCCTATATGTAGGTCGTTTTAGACTTTTTTTGTTATTCCTAATTATTTGTCTTTTGTAGTTATCTAGGAGAATTGATCACCATTTTTTTCAAATTGCCCCTTATTACTCCATCTAATTTTTTGATCCATATTTATCATTATCTATATTACTCTTCTACTCTTAAGCCTTTCTCTTCTCCCAACAAAATTCTTTCATCTTTTTTCTTTAAAAATCTGATAATTAAAATGTTTTATGGGGAGAGAGAAAGGGAAAGAAAATAAGAGTAAATGAGACTATTGAGTTTTTTTAAGAGTAAATTATAGGAAATTGTTAATCTGTTACTGAAAAGAGAGTATGAGATAAGTGAAGTGATGGGTATTATAAATAATTGATAGTATAGTTAATGATTTTCAATCATTTTTTTAATTCTTGTGCACATGTCTAAAATGACCAGAGGAAGTAGTTTACTAGAATTTTGGGTGTTACTATGATTGTTTCTCGAATCTCTGAAACATTCTCAGTAATTAAGGTTGATTAATTGGGAAGTGAAATTGAAAATATTGATTACATAGTACTTATTAAATTGAGAACTATAATAAGGCCGGCTTAATTGAAATTTTCTGTTTTCGACACCCCGAAATATCACAAAAATTGCACTTTGGTCACTAAAAGAATTATTCAAGTCAATTTCTTCCGCTAAATAATATTGAAATTGGATGTAATTAATGGTTCTTTCTTTTGCAAGTTGGACATAAACTCCGTATCAGTTGGATCACAGATATTGATTTACAATATATATATATATATATATATATATATATATATATATATATATATATATATATATATATATATATATGTATATATATATTACTAAAGCTATGTATTACAAGAGACTACTATATGTGCAGATTTTTTGGGCTATATAATGACGATAAAGCTGTCATATACATTGCCTGAAATAACTATGACAACGGGTGAAAACAAATCATTATAGCAAAAAAAACCGTCGTCATACATTATTGTAATACATGTACATACATACGTATACATTTTATATATATATATATATATATATATATATATATATATATATATGTAGTACACTTTCTGGTGATCACGACGCTAACTATCTTTAGCGAAGATAAAAGCGCCGCTAAACCCCATCACAACGATTCAGACCCTATGTAGTGGGTTTAGCGACGATTTTATCTGTCCCTATAGGTGGTTCGCATGCGGACCACCCCCATAAAAAACTATATATATATATATATATATATATATATATTTCCAAATCAACAATAAAACATGACTAAATTTCTCCAATATAATCTAGATATTAGCTAGTAACACATTACCTCCTCAATGAAAACCGCGTGCCTTTTCTGTATTTCTTTGCTCATGTTTCAAAAGAAATTCTTGACTTAATTTTACAAAAAAAAAGGGTCTCACATTTAAATAATTATTGATATACTAATATACGTAGTACATGACTCGAATCCGTTCAAGATAAATACATCGAAGACTAACGGTTCATGCACAAGTTGATATTCTAGTAGTGTTCACAATAATAAAGTATAAAATGTACTCCTTATGTCCTAATTAATACAAGTTTTAATTAATCTAGAATATATAAATAATGTTAGGTCCCAACTAAAATACGCCTCCCGTTCTTTTTTATCTGTCTATTTAGAAAGAATTATTTTTGTTCCTTATTAATTATATGCCATTTGTATATTTCAATTATAAAGAATTAATTACTTACTTAATTTTTCATATTATCCCTAACCACTATGTACTAATTTTAAAAGGAAAATTTTTATACTCAATTTAATTAATTAGGCCGACAGTTAATTATATTTCTTTTTTCTCTCCTAAACGTTAATTAAAAAGGAACGCATTGAGTGTTGAACAACTAGTGCAATAATGACCCTTGATGTACGTACAGTTTGCGAAATATTAAACATAAAAACTTTGAAATTATATATAAATTTTTAACACATGCATGCATTTTAAATATTTCAACTGCATGGTAGTTTAAATATAATTAAAGTTAGGTTAAATCTGTTGGGTGTGGGTCCTCAGCCATGAGATAGAATCCAAAATATAAAAGAATTGATTTTCTTTGTGAGCAAGTAAGTGGGTTTACTTGATATTAATCCAATTAAAAATTGGGTTAATGGAAACAATATTGAAATTGGAGATTCCATGAAAAGAATCCAAGTTGAAAAAAGATTTACTTGTTAGATTGGTTGGTGACCAAGACAAGGAGATGTGAACCCTAATTTGATTAGGAGAATAAATTGTTTCTAATCCATAATAGGAATGGATTAGGAAGAGTACTATAAATAAAGCTATGAAGGAGTCTTATTTGACATACATGATTAATCTCAAGGCTACAAACTATGTAATTTGGAAGCCAAGAATGGAGGATTTGCTTTACTGCAAGGATTTGTACGAGCCACTTGAGAACGATGGAGTTAAGCCCACAAACAAGAGTGAAGCGCAGTGGAACAAGATGAACAGGAAGACTATTGGTCTGATCAGATCGTGGATTGATCAAAGTGTGTTTCATCATGTTGCTACGGAAACTAAAGCCTATGATCTCTGGCAGAAATTGGAGTCCATGTATGAAAGGAAGACGGTGCATGTGAGAGGTGCTGAAGATGGGGGAGTTAGGCATAAAAAGATGTGGTATAAAGCCGTGCGAGATGGGAGGAAAGCCTTGCATGAGAACCACAAGAAGAAAGCTCTTCGCTTTAAATGGGTACCAAAAGTGAAGAAGGAAAGTGATAGCTCGCAGTCAGGGTATAAAGCGGTTGTGAATGAATTTCAAATAAGACGAGAGTGCAGATTTTTAAAGAAGCCGGGTCAAATAAGACGAGAGTGCAGATTTTTAAAGAAGGAGCAGTCTAAGGAAAAAGATGAGGATAAAGATTCGATTGTGTATCTATCCGACGTTGATGTAGCTATTGTTTGTCATGATAAACCCAAGTGTCATGTTAATGATTGGATTATTGATTCGGGTGCTTCGTTCTATGCTACTTCGCGCGGTGAAATCTTCACATCCTACAGTAGTGGTGATTTTGGCTATGTGCGGATGGGAAACGGAAGTGCATCCAAGATTATAGGCATTGGAGATATTTGTTTGGAAACTAACAGTGGTTGCAGGTTGATGCTGAGAGAAGTCAGACATATTCCAGATATTCGTTTTAATTTGATCTCTGCTGGTAAGCTTGATGAGAATGGTTATAAAAGTTACTTTGGTGAAGGTCAATGGAAGCTCACCAAAGGGTCTCTAGTGGTGACTAGAGGTAAGAAGGTGGACACTCTTTACACGATGCGGGCGCATGTGAGAGGTGCTGAAGATGGGGGAGTTAGGCATAAAAAGATGTGGTACAAAGCTGTAAGACCCCAGCTTTTATAAATAAAGATGAATTTTTCTATAAATATTATTTTTGAATATTATGGAATAAATTTGATATAATGTTATAGTTGTGGGTAATATTTATAAATTTTGCAAAGTATGCAAGTTGTTATAAAATATTCGTTTTTGGTGGGAATATTCTTTTTGTTAGGAATATTAATATGATAATGGCTCAATCATTGGTGGACCCCACAACATTATTGTCGGATTGAGAAAACAGCGACAAAATATTTTTATAAAAATAACGGCGGAGGTGTTAAATTAAAGCTGTTGAACTACCCGGTGGTAAAGTAATGCGATGTCTGGCGTGGTTGCATAGTAGCACACGGTATTGATTATTGATGCTTACGTGAGAAGTCACTTTCATTATACTCGATTATTACTACGAGAATTCTTTGCATCATATCTCTTATATTATTGATTCAATTATTGTCAAAGATATCATCGTATAATATGTTATAGTATTAAATCAATAATTGAGACGACAAGTTATAAATGATTAATAATTATTGAAAGATTAAATATGTGTTATGATTTGTGGTAAGTTTGATTATTTTATGGGGGCCTCATATGTCATCATCTAAGAGTCTCTTCACGATAGTATTTACCTTCGTCAATAGTAATTACCCTTGTGAATAGTATTTTACCTTCGTCGATAGTAATTACCCTTGTGAATAGTATTTACCTTCGTCGATAGTAATTACCCTTGTGAATAGTATTTACCTTAAATCGATAGTAATTATCCTTGTGAATAGTATTTACCTTAAATCGATAAGTAATTACCCTTGTGAATAGTATTTACCTTCGTCGATAGTATTTACCTTCGTTAATAGTAATTACCTTTACAGACGTCGAACCACTTGTCGTTTCACATTACAGTGATCGAACCACTTGTCGTTTCACATTACGGCGATCGAACCACTTGTCGTTTCACATTACAAAGGCCAAACCAATTCGATCAAGCCACTTGCCTTTTCACACGGCGGTGCTAAGCTAGAAATCTTCTATAAATAGAGGCCTAGGGCTTCATTATTTTTCACTTAATTCATTGAGCTATAGAGAGAGAAAGTATAGAGAGAATAAGAGAGAAAGAAGAAGAGTATTTTGTTACTACACTGCTTCTTTGCAAAGATTATTGATCTCTACCAAATGTAAGGGGTGTTATTCTTTCTTATTCATGAAGAGAATCATTGTTATTCCATTGCTTATTATTACATTGGAATAACT
Source organism: Panax quinquefolius (assembly GCA_020205615.1). Taxonomy (NCBI): domain Eukaryota; kingdom Viridiplantae; phylum Streptophyta; class Magnoliopsida; order Apiales; family Araliaceae; genus Panax; species Panax quinquefolius. The sequence continues at coordinate 143,586,210 of CM035153.1, read as the reverse complement.
TGTATAAGTGGTTTACCTATACTTGGTGACATTCTTCTATTATTTACATTGGAACATCACATGCGTGTGTTTTACAGGACTGGTTCCGTCTTTATCATTCTGTTGGAACATCACATGCGTGTGTTTTACACTGCACTGGTTAAAATCTTTATTATACTCTGTTGGAGCATCACATGCGTGTGTTTTTACCGGACTGGTTAAAATCTTTATTATTTACTGTTGGAATATCCTATTCGTGTGTTTTACAGGATGCAGTTCCATCTTTATTATACTGTTGGAACATCTGGCTTCGGTGTGAATTTCACGACACGGTTCCGTTATTTATTATTACATTGGAATAACACATGCATGCGATCTATCGCATGCATGGTGATTTCTTTTGTTATTCCATTCTTTATTATACCGGTTGGTTAAAACTTTGACTTCTATACTCCATGAAATTAGTAGAATATCCTTGATATTTGCGTTTCATCCGATATCTTTTCATGGAAATATTCTTACGATCATTCTTGAATTTTACTCTACAAAACGAAGATCATGTTGACAATTTGGACGTTAATAATTCACGGATAAAATAATTCTTGAACTTGTTTTATTGAATTCTTATATCATTGTCATCATCCTCATATTTATATTTTTTGAAAGTCATACGTGGCACTGTAGTGCATAGATGGACTTGGTATGATTATGACGAGAGACTATTGAGGTGTAATCATGGTAGTAATGTTACAAATGATGTGATAAAAATCCTCGATGGCCAGTAGTGCATTGATGGATGATTGTTGGCATGATCATGACCATTAATGAATACACAAATATTCTTCGCCCGTAGTGCATGAATAATTGTGGTCGTGATACTTAAAGAATATCCTTGGCAGTAAAAGGGGTGATTCGATGATGTGAAATATTTATTAAAATTGAGTCTCAACTATAACAAATGATGAAAACCTTTTAAAACCTAAAAGATAGTAGATTTTATTTTCTACTTGACTCTTTTAATGGATTCAGATATTCAATGATTAAAGCGGTTATTGTCTATTGTATTTTATCGGTTTAACATTATTGAAGACTATTGATAATTTATTACGCATTATCTTAGTCATAATATTTCTTCTTGGGCTAGTTGAGCTCACCCTTTCTTTCACTTTGTTCTCTTGAAATGATAATATATTTGGGACGAGTGTGGGAAGCGAGTGATAAATCTGAAGATAGCATTAGTAGTCCTCACTATTCGTAAAATAGTGTGATAATAAGCTGTAATGAGGACTTTTGTTTGAGTTTGTATAATATCTAGTGAGCGATATTTGTATTTAAACTCACGGTTTATGTCGTATTGTACCACGGCAGTTATGTTAATAAGTTGTATTTAAATTACGTACCATGTAAGTGGCGACTCAAGATGGGTGATGTATACCTAATTTTGGGGGCGTCGCGGTTGGTATCGAGCTTAGGGATGTGATCCTGGCTAAGATGTGAGAATAGTACTAGGATGGGAGAGGCGGGAATACCTTCGCTAGTATGACTACCTAAGTTTATGTCTTTATTTTATTGGTTGGTGGGAAGATAAGGATAATTTGTTACATGTCAATTAACCTTTTGTTTTGTGGCGAGATCGAAAATGACATCGAGAATGTTTAGAATAGCAATGGGGCCTTGAGCGATCGTTGATTCACCACATATCAATAATCAAGATAATAATGCATCGAAGGCGACAATCCTCATGCAAAACAACAACACCGACCAAATGACAAATGATCAAATGTTCGGAGGCTTTATGCGATTTATGCAACAATGAAGAGCGGCGACTCTGTCCAAAACGTGGGGTGGAAACACGGAAAACTCTCGGCGGTCACCGCTAAACAATTTAAGGCTGGGACCACCGGAGTTTAAGGGAAGCCAAAACCACTTGGCGGAAGCATGGATAAAGCAGATTACCAAGATATTTGATGTCTTGGGATGCTCCGAGAGCAAAAGGTTCCCTTCGCGCTTTTATGTTGTTGTGGAGGCGGACATTGGTGGGAATCGGTAAAGCGTACTCAACCAATTTATCTTGAAGATATCTTGGGAGAAGTTCCAGAGTCATTCAACGACAAATACTTTCACGAAAGTATTCGCCACATGAAGGAGGTGGAGTTTATCAAGTTGGAACAAAACAATATGGCCGTGTCGCAATACGAGGCAAAATTTGCGGAGTTATCACGGTTCGTCCCACTTGGTGGATAATGAAGAGAGAATGGCGCGAATGTTTTTAAGAGGTTTGAAGCGGGAGATACGTCAACATCTTATTTTCATAAAGCGTGTTTGTATTCAGATGTTGTAAATAGGGCTCGATTAGTGGAGCGCGATAATGAGTCAACGCAACTAAAAGAAGCAAACGTAAGCAAAATTATAATACCAATGAGAATAGTCATCGGCGGTGACAACAAGCGTGGAGGGAATCAACGGGCGGATATGGTAACCACCGGTGGTAATCGGGGCAAAAAACAATAAGAATGGACATTTCAAGAAAAGGAGATTTAACAATGATGGAAAGACGCCAAGACCAAAGACCCATTGTTAAGGAAGGAGAAAAACCACCTATCATATGCTTCAAATGCGGAGGAGAGGACACATCGATCAAAGCTGCGCCATGCAGTCAAAGCATGTTATAATTGTGGAAAGAAGGTCACTTAGCTCGATTTTGTCGCCATCAAGACAAATTGACTAGGATGGAGGCACCAAAGGCCATCCCGGAAAATTCAAAGCCAGAAGTAGCAAGGAGAGCATTTGTTGTGACCTCCCAAAGAGCAAGGAATCGAATGAGGTCATCACGGGTAAGCTTATCATAAACTCTAATGAAGTCTATACTTTATTTGATCCGGTTCTACCCATTCTTTTATTTCTCCTACTTTTGCGCTCATCGATTAAATTTGACTACGGAGAAATTAGACTTTGACTTATCTGTGGAAACTCCGTTGGGAGAAACCTTCATTACATCCCATTGTTTATAAGTCTTGTTTGGTTCAAATCGGTACCTCACATTACACCGTCGATCTTATTTCATTAAAAATACTTGCATTTGGCGTGATTCAAGGATTGATTGGTTAACTACTTATCATGCAAAATTGATTATTTTTCGTAAGGTTGTTAGCTTTCATATTCCTAATCAACCTATTATGCGAATTCAAACGACCAAACCATTAAAATCAATCACGGTCATCTCAAGCCATAAAGCTATTCGTTTTTATTGAAAAGCGGATGTCAAGCTTTCTTAGCTCATGTATCATGATTTAAATAAAAATAAATCGGTTTTAAACGATATTCCTATTGTTAATAAATTTTCGACGTATTCTCAAGAACTTCTGGCCTACCCCCAGGCGTGAAATTGAATTTTGTATCGACCTTGAACCCAGTACAAAACCTATTTCCAAAGCCCCATATCGAATGGCTCTATTGAACTTCGAGGAGTTAAAGACCCAACTGCAGGAATTGTTAGACATTGGCTTTATTCGTCCTAGTACTTCTCCTTGGGGTGCTCCTGTTTTATTCGTGAAGAAGAAAGATGGGAGTATGCGACTTTGTATTGATTATCGGGAGTTGAATCACGTCACCATCAAAAATAGGTATCCATTGCCACGTATTGATGACCTGTTTGACCCGGATTAAGGAGCCAAATTCTTTTCAAAGATTGATCTTCGTTAGGATATCACCAATTGAAGATTAGAACCGTGACATTCCAAAGCGGCTTTCAGAACTTCGAGACGGGCATTATGAATTCCTAGTCATGTCCTTTGGATTGACTAATGCTCCTCGCCGCCTTCATGGATATGATGAACCGAGTATTCAAAGAATATTTAGATCACTTTGTGGTCGTCTTTATTGATGACATCCTTATTTATTCCAAAAGCCGTGAAGATCATGAAAGCAACACTTGAGGTCGACACTCCAAAAGCCGTGAATATAAGCTTTATGCCAAGTTGAAGAAATGCGAGTTTCGGCTTGAAGAAGTAGCATTCCTGGGCACGTGGTATCAAGTCATGGAATATCTGTTGACCCAAAGAAAGATTGAAGCTATTCAAAGTTTGGGAACAACCTAAATCGATGGATCGAAGTACGTAGCTTTCTCGGTTTTATTTGGTTATTATCGGAGATTCGTGGAAGGATTTTCTCGAATCGCTATTCCATTGACTTCGGTGACTCGAAAGATACAAAGTTCGGTTGGAGCGAAGAATGTGAGAAGAGTTTTCAAGAACTCAAGAGGAGACTTATTTCAAAGACTGCTCGGCAATACCATCTGGCTCGGAGGGATTTGTCATCTACAGTGATGCTTCGGGCAAAGGGTTGGGATGTGTTCTTATGCAACATGGAAAAGTTATAGCCTATGCCTCGCGACAACTCAAAGAATATGAGAGGAATTATCCTACTCATGATCTAGAGTTGGCAGCTGTTGTCTTTGCACTTAAAATGTGGAGGCATTACTTGTATGGGGAGAAAGTGGAGATCTTTACGGATCATAAAAGCCTCAAATATTTCTTCACTCAAAAGGAACTCAACATGCGACAACGACGTTGGCTTGAACTGTTGAAAGATTATGATCATACCATCCAATACCATCCTGGAAAAGCAAACGTGGTAGCTGACGCATTGAGTAGGAAATCATATGCAAGTACAAGTGCGATATTGTATTGTCAAAGGCCCATTTTGTGTGACTTGCAAAGGATGGAGATAGAATTAAAGACTCAGGACGCGCGTGATGACAAATGAGTATCTGAGTAGAACCGACTTTAATTGATAAAGTTAAAGCTGCTCAAGCTACAGACCTGGAGCTGATGCGTATGAGGAAGAAAGTGCAAGAAGGTGCTATGCCGGAAGCAAGAATCGATGAAGAAGGAATACTTCGAGTCAACTCCAGACTTTGTGTTCCTAACGACCCTGATTTAAAGTATAATATCATGATGGAGGCGCACAACACACCATTTGCAATCCATCCTGGGAGTACCAAAATGTATCATGATATTCGTCATACATTTTGGTGGAGCAATATGAAGAGAGAGATACGTTGTTTATCTCAAGGTGTCTAACTTGTCAACGAGTTAAAGCGGAGCATCAAGTACCAAAAGGTCCATTGCAACCACTTGAAATTCCGAATGGAAGTGGGAGCACATTACCATGGATTTAGCACGGTCTTCCTAAGGTTTCTCAAGGCATTGATGCGATTTGGGTCATTGTTGATAGATTGACCAAGTCCGCTCATTTCTTACCGATACGAGAAACTTATACACTTGAACGCGTCTTGCTCGTATGTACATAAGCGAGATTGTAAGATCGCATGGTATGCGGTATCCATAGTTTCGATCGAGACCCAAGATTCACTTCACGATTTTGGGTTAGTTTGCAAAAAGCTATGAGCGCAGATTTTACGATTTAGCTTCGGCATATCATCCTCGAGACGGACGGACGAATGGGAGGACTATTCAAACTCTTGAAGATCTATTAAGACTCGTGTCCTTGATTTCAAGGGAGTTGGGACAAGTTCTTACCATTGGTGGAGTTTTCCTACAACAACAGATTATCAAGCAAGTATTGGCATGGCTCCATTCAAGCATTGTATGGAAGAAAGTGTCGTTCTCAAAGATCTTTGGGATGAGGTGGGTGAAGCAACGTTGTTGGGACCGGAGTGAGTACGTACGTATGACTACGGAAAGATTCAAATGATCCGACAACGTATAAAAACCTCACAAAATCCATAAAAGAGTTATCGCCGATCTTCATCGAAAGGACGTGGAATTCGATATAGGAGATCATGTGTTGTTAAGAGTTGCTCCATGGAAAGGAGTTACAAGATTTGGAAGGAGAGGAAAACTTAATCCTCGATTCATCGGTCCATTTTAATCCTCGATCGAGTAGGAATCGTGGCCTATAGACTCGCTTTTTTACCGCCAAATATGTCTCGTGTTCATAACGTTTTTCACATATCTATGTTACGTAAATATGTGAAAGACCGAACCATATTATTGAGTTAGAACCGGACGAAATAAGCGGAAGATTTGACGTATGAAGAGGTTTCTGTTCAAATTTTGGATAAGAAAGAACATATTCTACGCTCCAAGGTTATACCTCAAGTCAAAGTTTTATGGAGGAACCACGATGTTGAGGAAATGACTTGGGAGTTAGAATCTGAAATGAAATCAAGGAATCCTTACCTCTTCGACATACCAGTATCGCATACCCTAATTTCGAGGGCGTAAATTTCATAAGAAGGGAGGTTGTAAGACCCCAGCTTTTATAAATAAAGATGAATTTTTCTATAAATATTATTTTTGAATATTATGGAATAAATTTGATATAATGTTATAGTTGTGGGTAATATTTATAAATTTTGCAAAGTATGCAAGTTGTTATAAAATATTCGTTTGGTCTGGGAATATTCTTTTGTTAGGGAATATTAAATACAATGGCTCAATCATTGGTGGACCCCACAACATTATTGTCGAATTGAGAAAACGACAAAAATATTTTTATAAAAATAACTACGGAGGTGTTACCGTTAAAACTGTTGAACTACCCGGTGGTAAAAAATACGATGTCTGGCGTGGTGCATAAGTAGCAGCAGTATTGATTATTGATGCTTACGTGAGAAGTCACTCACCTATGCTCAATTATTACTACTGAGAATTCTTTGATCATATCTCTTATATTATTGATTCAATTATTGTCACAAGATCAATACAGATAATATGTTATAGTATTAAATCAATAATTGAGACGACAAGTTATAAATGATTAATAATTATTGAAAGATTAAATATGTGTTATGATTTGTGGTAAGTTTGATTATTTTATGGGGGCTCTATATGTCATCATCTAAGAGTCTCTTCACCAATAGTATTTACCTTCGTCAATAGTAATTACCCTTGTGAATAGTATTTACCTTCGTCGATAGTAATTACCCTTGTGAATAGTATTTACCTTCGTCGATAGTAATTACCCTTGTGAATAGTATTTACCTTCATCGATAGTAATTATCCTTGTGAATAGTATTTACCTTCGTCCAATAGTAATTACCCTTGTGAATAGTATTTACCTTCGTCAATAGTATTTACCTTCGTTAATAGTAATTACCTTTACCAGACGTCGAACCACTTGTCGTTTCACATTACAGGCGTCGAACCACTTGTCGTTTCACATTACAGGCGTCGAACCACTTGTCGTTTCACATTACAGGCGCCAAACCAATTCGTCAAGCCACTTGCCTTTTCACACGGCGCGGTCTTAAGCTAGAAATCTTCTATAAATAGAGGCCTAGGGCTTCATTATTTTTCACTTAATTCATTCAAGCTATAGAGAGAGAAAGTATAGAGAGAATAAGAGAGAAAGAAGAAGAGTATTTTGTTCTTACACCGCTGCAAAGATTCAATCTCCTACCAAATGTAAGGGGTGTTATTCTTTCTTATTCAGTAGAAGAAGCTGTTGTTATTCCATTGCTTATTATTACATTGGAATAACTTTGTATAAGTGGTTTACCCTATACTTGGTGACATTCTTCTATTATTCGTTGGAACATCCACATGCGTGTGTTTTACACCCGGACTTTGGTTCCGTCTTTATCATTCATTGGAACATCTGCTGCGTGTGTTTTACACGGGACTGGTTAAATCTTTATTATTCTCGCTGGAGCATCCGTCATGCATGTGTTTTACACCGGACTGGTTAAAATCTTTATTATTCTCATTGGAATATCCTATCTCGTGTGTTTTACACCGGATCCGGTTCCATCTTTATTATTCTGTTGGAACATCCCGCTTGGTGTGAATTTCACGACGACAGTTCTCATTATTTATTATTCCATTGGAATAACTCATGCGTGTATGATTCATCGCATGCATGGTGATTTCTTTTGTTATTCCATTCTTTATTATACCCGGTTGGTTAAAACTTTGACTTCTATACTCCATGAAATTAGTAGAATATCCTCGATATTCGCGTTTCATCCAAAGATCTTTTCATGGAAATATTCTTCCGATCATTCTTGAATTTTACTCTACAAAACAAAGATCATGTTGACAATTTGGACGTTAATAATTCCCTGGATAAAATAATTCTTGAACTTGTTTTATTGAATTCTTATATCATTGTCATCATCCTCATATTTATATTTTTTGAAAGTCATACGTGGCACGTAGTGCATAGATGGACTTGGTATGATTATAATGAGAGACTATATCGATTGTAATCATAATCGTAATGTTACAAATGATGTGATAAAAATCCTCGATGGCAGTAGTGCATTGATGGGACGATTGTTGGCGTGATCACGACTATTAATGAATACACAAATATTCTTGGCCCGTAGTGTGCATGAATAATTGTGGTCGTGATACTAAAAGAATATCCTGGTAGTAGTGCGAGGGGTGATTCGATGATGTGAAATATTTATTAAAGTTGAGTCTCAAATTATAACAAATGATGAAAACCTTTTAAAACCTAAAAGATAGTAGACTTTATTTTCTACTTGACTCTTTTAATGGATTGCATATTCCATGCAGATTAAAGCATTGGTTATCATTGTATTTTATCGGTTTAACATTATTGAAGACTATTGATAATTTATTCCGCATTATCTTTACCATAATATTTCTTCTTGGCCAAGTTTATTCTCAACATCAAACACATGTAAATAGATGTAACTTCTTTTCTATTGTCCACACATATATACCACATCATGTACCTTATAGTATATAATTACTTAAAAATATTAATTAATTGCTCCAGGAGATTTAATTTATTTCAAAGAAGATGAAACGTATAGCAAACATTAGACTTGGCTCAACGGTCAAACATTCATCTAGCTCTTTCGCTTGTGCTTGTAGTAAAACTTATATATGAGACATAAATAGTTTGGGACATCGTGTAAAGTAGTAGTACAAAACACGGTTAACCCATATATTGAACATAAAAAAAAAGTATGTAAAATTATTTAATCCTTATCAATTACTATTTAAATGGTAGAATTAATCTAAATACTACTACTTTATAAATGTTCTTTCCAACTGCAACTAGCTCAAGAATAAATGATCTTGATAAACCTGATGTTAATTTTCAAGACCATATTAAAAAGACGAAATTAAGGAGAGTTAGAACTAGTTTTGGAAATTCTCATCATATATAAAAAACAAATCAATAAAACTTGTCAAAAAATAGAACAAATTTGTAATTGTATATTCTATATATATAATTGAACAATATTGTGTACATTTATCGCACAAATATTATAAGTACAATAATTGATCACAAGCTTCTTCTATATACGATGATCTTTGCACGTACATCATCTATAAATTAACAGTACTTTTTTAGGGTAATTAATTAAATTACAAAACTGTTTTTCTCATAAATTAATGATCAATCAATAAGACTTTTTGAGATGCCTCAAATCCATTGATGAATCAAAACAATCCACCTTCTTTCTGCTTTGATTCATCAACTTCAACAACTCAGTAGCCTTTGCTTTTGTTTTCTCTCCACACCCCATCTGCAAAGCAACCAATACCTTCTGAAATCCCCCCACTTCCAATGCCTCAACCAAAGCACTCCCATTTCCATTCTCACACAGCTTCCACAAAATTGACACCGAAAACTCCGACGCCCCCGGCGATACTCTCAAAATCTTCTTCACGACCAGCGGCACGGTCAGCGCATTGTTACGTGCTTTTTCTCTCCCTTCATAAGTACTGCAAATACTATCCAATACCCCTAAAGCTTTCTGACATAAGCTTCGATCCGAATCAACAAGGATTTCTAACAATAATGAAATCAGCCCCATTTCCACAAACTTTGAGGTAATCTTTTCGCTTATTTTGGGATGTGAGATTATGTAATAAATAGCCATTAGGGAAGCTTTTGTAGCAGTGGGGCAAATGGGCTCCTTTATAATCTTGAACAAAGATTCAGGAACATCTTCGATCTCTATTAACGCATTAACCCTTTGTTGGTCCACAGATAGTAGCTCTTTTAGGGCTAAAACTGCGTTTTGCTTGGTGGATAAGTTATTACTTTTCAAAAACCATGCCATGCAACGTAAAGATGAAGGTGATACAAACTTTGATTGACCTTCTGAGCCAAGTGGAAACATCCATATTAATGTAGACAATATATTTTCCAATAAAACCTCATGTTTTTCAATCGAATTGGTAGCGAAAGACTCAAATGAAGCCGCTAACAAGTAGCCAACTCCATTCTCAATGATGCTTGTTTTGTTTCGTTCGCTCTCTTTAGCCCAAGCTGTAATCTTTCTGACCAATTCCATGCACTTATTTCCATCCCCACGTTGACTAGCAGCCCTAATTCTCGAAGAAATATCCCAAATTTCATGCGAGGTTATGACGATTTTTGGAGTTGGAATTCTTTCAATACCATAAGACTTGTTACTCACGGACCAATCTTGTATCATTTTTCGGATTGCATGATTTGGAATAACTTCAAAGCTTGTTAATACCTGATTGGTGACCGGGCACGTTTGATTACCGGCTTCAATCCATTTTTCGATGCTGTCTCGATCGTATGTGATCCCGGTTGATAATGTCACGGGATCTTTCATTAGGTCTAGAGATATAGAGCAACGGAAATGTGTCGGAATTGTGAGCTCCATGTCGGAATTTTCTTGTGAAAGCCCACTTTTTCCGGCACCGCCGGCCTTTGATCTTCTCCATGAGAAAGTCATGCTTAAAGTATGTATATGTATATATATATATAGTACTAGTTAAAATTTCAAGCAAGAAATGAATATTGTGTGATATGTTTTGTGAATGAAGGAGAGAATTTGATGGGTTTGTATATATGTAGATGGATAATATATAATGTTTGTTATATGTTTATATAATAAATTAAAGGCTAGCTGTTTGTTTTATGGGTATGAGTCAAAGGTAGGGGGAAAGATGAAGGGAGAATATTTAAAAATCATGGGGATGTTTTTGTACGTTGTATTTGAATATTGACCGTTGAAGATTTGAACAAAAGGAGGGAGAGTCCAGGTGGCATAAGAAAAACGAGCAAATATTTTAAATAATCTAATTCATATTTAGTAGTAATGGTAATAGAAGGGAAAAGATGAGGGAGCGGCTTTGTTTTGACTGGATGAACAAGTCTTTAAGTCAGCACAGACGGTGGCACGGACCTTTCAATTCGATAATTGTGCATTTAGTAAGGAGAGTTGGTGGCAAAGGGAGGTCATGATGTTGATATTATATATTATAAATTTTGATATTTAATAACTCTCCAATTTAAATCAGAAAAAAAATATATATATATATATATATATATATATATTAAAACTTTGATATTTTATAAACCTACAATTTGACTCAAAAAAGTTAAATTAACATTTAAAATAACTTTGATATTATTTCATGCGTGTTTGGGCTGGGTTATAGCATCCCAATTTTAAATCAATCCTTAGATCAACAACTGCAGCGGAAACAATAATTCATTAGAAGAGTTAAGTAGAGAATGAAATCTACTATCATCTATGAATTTTAAAGTCCATCATCAATATTTTATCTCTGTAACATTAATCAATATAGATCTTTGCATTACGGGCCAAAGATATTCATTTGGTAATCATTCATCTTTGCACTACAAGCCAAAGATATTCATCACGTATCATCATTAAGGACTGAGGATGATGAAAAACATTTTAGAGAACGAATCCAGTGAGACAGAAGGACAAATATTAGGGATTCGTATTTCGGTTTATCCAAATTCAATAATATTCCATTATAACCAAGTGTGAAGTAGAATTTAAAAATAAAGATCAAAACATGGATACAATCAAAGATAGTAACCATAAAAGACATCTGGGACGAAAAATAGAAAATTTTATTTTTTCTGATTGAATAGTCTTGATACGTGAATAGTAACTCCGACACAAAAAGGTAGAAATTTCACAATAAAATTCATAACAATATCTTAGCATAATGATATTGAAGAAAATAATATCATTTAAGAAGAAAATAACATCCCTTACCTCAAAGAAACAGTACTTCGGAATGAAATGTAGGAAGTGATGCTGAATGAAACTTTTACTAAACAGCAATTCTCAAAGTATCTAAATACTCACAAAATACGCTCGATAATATAGAGAGAGAAAGAGAGAAAGCTTATGTTTCTGGTGTGATTTTCAATTCTAACTTAGCCCTCTATTTATAGGAAAATGTTAAAGACGTAAAGCAGACTTTCGACCGCACACGATGGCTTTACCTGTTAATATTACCACCCACCACATTTGAAATAAAATTTAGCACATTTCTTCACCAACCACAAGTGGGGCCCATTCAATTTTAGAATTTTTCACCAAAATTATTTATAAACCTAATTTTTGAATCAGTCACCTCTTAAAATTCATAACAAATCATACGTTAATTTTTAACGGTTCAAAATTTATGGACATATACTCAACTTATGTATGTATAACATATCCAAAAATCATAATGATCCAACGGTCGGATTAAAAATTATAACTCATGCAATATATCGTAAAAATATTGATTTGATTTTTAATACTTCCATTCCGACAAAAATACTGATAAAACACCTCAACATTAATTCCTTCAATTATAACCACATAAAATAAATAAATCCATCATTTATATCCGCATCAAATAAATATTTTCTTATCAATAATTAATTATTCACAAATAATATTACAGAATCACAATAATGACAACCAGGCAGTTCCCAGAAAAGAGGGGGCTTTCCAATAAGTATTTCTTCTTACTGGCGCACAATTAGGTGACCAAACCTCTCTTTAGACAGAACTTTCTAGACATTTTCAATAATACTATCTAATAATATTATTCAAATAATATGAATTATTGATATGATAATGAGAAATACTGTGCAGTGACAATTATTGAAACAACAATAATATAAAATATCAACGCAACCAATTATTGAATCAATAAAATAAAATATTGAGCGTAATTATTGTAACAATTATTGAAAAGTGCCTTCTTACATCACGAATCAATAATGCAACAATCATCATGTATCACAGGTGTCTCTTGTCATAATCACGCAGACATCGTATTTTAACCACGTGTATTCCAACAAGTGTTAATTCAGTAACAACTACGTCGTTATTTATAAAAACTCAAACTTGTCATTTTCTTCATCCGACAGTTATTTCGTTATGGGGCCCACAAATGACTGCGCCGTCGTACGGATATTCCCGACAAAAAGAAAATTTCACGACCAAACGAATATTTCCAGACAGAAATGAATATTTTACAAGCACTTGCTTATTTTGTCAAATTTGCACATTTCACCCATAATCAAAACATTATATCAAATTAACTCCTTATTATTTCATGATAATGAATAGAGAAAATTTTAATTTTATTTATAAAAAGCCGGGGTCTTACAACCTCCCCTCCTTATGAAATTTCGTCCTCAAAATTGACGTACGTACCTGGTGTTTCGAAAAGGTGAGGATACCTTGTTTTCATTTCCGATTCCAACTCCTAGATCATTTTTTCAATAGCATGGTTCCTCCACAAAACCTTAACTTGTGGTATAACCTTTGTGCGTAGGGCATGGTCTTTCCTATCCAAGATCTTGACAAGTACCTCCTCGTACGTTAAATCTTCGGCTATCTCGTCTGGTTCTAACGCAATAATGTGGTTTAGGTCGTCCATATATTTACGTAACATCGATACGTGAAAAATGTTATGAACACGCGACATACTTATGGTTAAGGCGAGTCTATAGGCCATAGTTCCTACTCGATCGAGGATTTCAAATAAATCGAAGGTTTGAGCTTTCTTCTCTTCATCGACTCTTACTTCTAGAATAACGCCTTCTTGCACCTTCTTCTTTATATTCATCAGCTCCAGTGTATAGCTTGAGCGGTTTTAACTTTATCAATTAAAGTTGATTCTATTCGTATGTCATCACGTGGTTCCCTAGAGTCTTTAACTCTATCTCTATCATTTGTAAATTATACAAGATAGGTCTTTGTGTTAACAATATCACACTCGTACCCGCATACGATCTTCTACTCAACGCGTCAATTACCACGTTCGCTTTTCCATAATGGTATGGTCAGCACATGTGCCGAAATGAGTTGCCTCTTGATTTCTTGGAAAATCTTCTCGCATTCCTCGCTCTATACAAATTTTGTATCTTTTCGATTCAGCTAAGTTAATAAAGTAGCGATTTGAGAAAATCCTTCCACGAATCTCCGATAGTAACTAGCTAAGCCTAGAAAGCTACGTATTTCGATTACTGACTTAAGTTGCTCTCAACTGTGACTCATATCCAAATCTTGGATTTCACGTCACAATAGCACCTATCGTTTTACCACCAAACAAATATAGTGTCCCCTACGGAGAGTCTGGCTTTGGTGCATTTCATAAAGGAAGTCACCAGATAGAGGCTCGGGTACTAACTTTTGTACTTGGGTTTCTAACTCCTGAAGTTCAATAGGAACCATTTGATAAAAGAATTTAGAAATGGATTTTGTACCGGGTTAAAAGTCGATACAAAATTCAATATCACACTCTGGGGGTAGGCCAGGAAATTTTTCAAGAAATACGTCAGGAAATTCACTAACAACAGAAATTTTATTTAAATTTGACGTGTTTTTATTCAAATCCATAACATGGGCTAAGAAAGCTTGACATCCGTTTTTTAATAAACGAATGACTTTATGGCTTGATATGAAAGTGTTTGGCTTCAATGGTTTGGTTGCTTGAATTCGAATAACAGGTTGCTTAGGAATATGAAAACTAACAACCTTATGAAAGCAATCAATTTTGGCATGATGAGTAGTTAACCAATCAATCCCTAAAATCACATCAAAAGCAAGTATCTTTAAAGAGATAAGATCAACAGGTAATGTGATGATGCCAACTTGGATCAAACAAGATTTATAAACAGTGAATGTAACGAAAGTTTCTCTTAACGGAGTCTCCACAGATAAGTTAAAGTCTAATTTCTCCGGAGTCAAGTTTAAACGTTGAGCACAAGCAGGAGAGATAAAATAATGGGTAGAACCGGTATCTAATAAGGTATAGATTTTGCAAGAATTTATAATTAACTAACCCGTGATACCTTCGTTCAGGTCCTCATATTTTGGCCAGTCACGACAAACGTTCTTCCAGGAACCGTTGACTTTAACTTGTCCGTATTCGCCTCTGGTGCCACCGTCCCAGCTGGACTTGATTTCACTACAGGACAAAATTGAGTTATATGACCGTTTTTTCCACAACTAAAACATACCTTGGAAGGCTGTGAACAGTTTGGACTTATATGTCCCTCTTCTTCGCATCTGTAACATCTAACTGGCGGTCGTTCTCCTCCCCTAAAATTTGTTCTTTGGTCTTTGGTCTGTGCGCCGACGCGTTTTCAGATTATCGTTAAATCTCTCTTCTTGAAATTTCCACTTGAATTATTTCTTCTATTATCTTGGCCATGATTACCACCAAAGTGGTTACCATTTCTGGCATGATAATTTCATCTACGATGGTTATCATCACTCTGATGACTGCTGTCATTGGTATGACCCTGGTTGTTGTCCCTCGGTTGAACATACTCACTATCTCGCTCTAATAACTGAGCCATGTTGACAACATCTGAATACATAGAAAATTTATGAGAGATAAGGTATTGACGAATCTCGGGTTTCAAACCTCTCAGAAACATCCTTGTCATACGTTCCTCATTCTTTACTAAATGAGGTGCAAACCTAGATAACTCCGCGAGGTTCGCCTCGTATTGGGACACCGTCATGTTGTTCTGTTCTAGTCTAATAAACTCTACCTCCTTCATATGACGAATACTTTCAGGAAAGTACTTGTCATTGAACAGTTTCTAAAATCTTTCCCGAGCGTGTTGAGTCTTTCTTTCTTTGGCCGGGTAAGCTTCATGATTTCCACCAAGATGTCTGCCTCACCACGGAACATAAATGTGGTGAATGGAACCTTCTGTTCCTCTGTGCATCCCAAGACATCGAATATCTTGGTAATTTGCTTGACCCACGTTTCTGCCTTAATCGGATCAGGCTTTCCCCAAAAATCTGGTGGTCCCAACTCCTTGAACTGCTTGGCTGTGACAGACCGTGCGTTGCTATCACTTCTACCCGTATTTTGTACACGAGTCTCTCTCGTCTGATTTTGCATGAACTGCAAAATGTTTCTAAACATTCCATCGTTCATCGTTTGCTCGGTAGTGTTGTTTACAGGAGGAATATTGTCATCCTGTTGCACGTTCTCCTGATTAGTGACTAAAGGTGTTTCCACAGTCTCATACACTCCATTGTTAACGTTCTCAGCTGCCATTCTTAAAAACTGTCATAAAACAAGGGTTAATTAAACAAATTAACATATCACATAATATCCCTATATTATGAATGAGCCATCACTAAGCTTAAGTAGGACACCTTTAGCGAAGGATTTACCCGAATCTCTCCCTCCTAGTTCTAGTCTCACATCTCACCGGGGATCATATCTTAAGCTTTGATACCAATTGTGGCGCCCCCAAAATAGGTATACACCACACCCATTACGAGTCGCCAAATACATGGTACGAGAAGCAAACTACAACTTCAATAATACAATTGTCGTAAAAAATACGACAACACATACTGTGAGTTTAAATACAAATATTGTCTTCTAGACAATATCAACACTCAAATAAGTCCTCATTACAATTATTCATACTCTATTTTACGAAATAGTGAGGATCATTAAAACATCTTTCTAGAACCATCACTCCATACCCCGACTCGATCTCGCTATGTTCTCACCCTCACGAGAAGAAAAATGGAACAAAAAGGAAAATGGTGAGCTCAACTAGCCCAAAGAAAGAATATTATGACTAAGATAATATACAACAAATTATCCTTGGTCTTGATAGGGAAAAATCGATGAGAATACAATAGACAACAAGTTTTAGATCAACAACTGCAGCGGAAACAATAATTCATTAGAAGAGTTAAGTAGAGAATGAAATCTACTATCATCTATGAATTTTAAAGTCCATCATCAATATTTTATCTCTGTAACATCAATCAATATAGATCTTTGCACTACGGGCCAAAGATATTCATTTAGTAGTCATTCATCTTTGCACTACAGGCCAAAGATATTCATCACGTATCATCATTAAGGACTGAGGATGATGAAAAATATTTTAGAGAACGAATCCAGTGAGACAGAAGGACAAATATTAGGGATTCGTATTTCGGTTTATCCAAATTCAATAATACTCCATTATAACCAAGTATGAAGTAGAATTTAAAAATAAAGATCAAAACATGGATACAATCAAAGATAGTAACCATAAAAGACATCTGGGACGAAAAATAGAAAATTTCATTTTTTGGTGAATAGTGCCGTATACGTGAATAGTAACTCCGACACAAAAAGGTAAAAATTTCACAATAAAATTCATAACAATATCTCAGCATAATGATATTGAAGAAAATAATATCATTTAAGAAGAAAATAACATCCCTTACCTTAAAAAGCAAGATTGCCGGAATGAAAGGTAGGAAGTGATCTTTGAATGAAACTCAGATCTTGACAAAGAACTCTCAAAGTATCTAAATACTCACAAAATACGCTCGATAATATAGAGAGAGAAAGAAAACTCATAAGATTTCATCACCAATAACCAACAACCTAATCAAAAATCTGCATATACCATATATAGGATTCCCAAGCCATAAAATTCGATTTTCCAATTTTCTTCCTTCACATAACATATTTAATTCATTTACTCATAACTAGTCCATTTTCATGAAAAATACCAAATTAGTACAAATAAATTTTCTTTTCTGGAATTTAGCAGATTATAGTCCCATATTGAACATATATTTTTTCCGGAATTTTTAAAATTCATTTACTATTTATCACATGGCCAAAACTTCCGAATATTTAGACATTTATCATAAATTATACTTTTGTCCAAAAATTCTAAAATTTACAGAATATACTGATGTTATATAGATGTACTCCTAATAAAAATTTCACCAATTTTGGAGTTAACCACAATGAGTGATAAAGGTTTACTTTTAAAATATCTTTTTCCCATAAAATTCATAACTAATAATCTATACATCCAAAAATCGCCATTTTTAGACACAATCAAGAAAACTCATCAAAATATCATTTCAAATTTTTTTAGAATTTTTGAAGATTCAGAAAAATTTCAAAACTGAATAACATAACCCTTAAAATTCCTTACAATCCCTTGCTTCAAAAAAGCAGTATTTCTGACCGGAATGGAAAGCCGAAGGAACCTTGCACTGAATAGAAACTCTCAAAGTATCTAAATACTCACAAAATACGCTTGATAATATAGAGAGAGAAAAAGAGAAAGCTTATGTTTCTGGTGTGATTTTCAATTCTAACTTAGCTCTCTATTTATAGGAAAATGTTAAGACGGCAAGGCGGACTTGACAAGCACCGATGATGGCTTAACCTCGCTACTATTGCCACCCACCACATTTGAAATACAATTTCAGCACATTTCTTCACCAACCATAGGTGGGGCCCACACATTCTTGAATTTTCCACCAAAATGATAAATTTCGAAACTTCAACAATTTCTGAACTAGTCACCTCTTAAAATTCATAAAAATTTATACGTTCATTTTTAATAGTTCAAAATTTGTGGACATATACTCAACTTATATATGTATAACATATCCAAAAATCACAACGATCCAACGGTTGGATTAAAAATTATAACTCACGCAATATATCTGAAAAATACTGATTTGATTTTTAATACCTCCATTCTGACAAAAATACTGATAAAATATCTCAACATTAATTCTTTCAATTATAACCAAATAAATAAATCCATCATTTATATCCGCATCAAATAAATATTTCCTTATCATATAAATTAATAATTAATTATTCACAAATAATATTCTGAGAATCACAATTATGACAAACCAGTAGTTCTGAGGAAAGAGGGGCTTTTCGATAAGGATTTCTCCTTACTGGTGCGCAATTAGGTGACCAAACCTCTCCTTGACAGAACTTTCTAGACATTGCCAATAATGTTATCTAATAATATTATTCAAATAATATGAATTATTGATCTGATAATAGAAAATACTGTGTCGTGACAATTATTGAAACAACAATAATATAAAATATCAACGCAGCAATTATTGAATCAATAAAATAAAATATTGAACAGTAATTACTGTAACAATTATTGAGTAGTGCATTCTTACGTAAGAATCAATAATTTAAAAAATACTATGCAATACCGTGTGTTACTATGCAACCACACGTATTACTGTATTATAACCATCAGGCATTCCAACAGTGTTAATGGTAACAACTACGCCGTTATTTATAAAAACTCAAACTTGTCGTTTTCTTCATTCGATAGTTATTCTGTTATGGGGCCCACAAATGGCTGCGCCGTCGTACGAATATTCTCCGACAGTAAGAATATTCTACCACCAAACGAATATTCCCCGACAATAATGAGTATTTTATAACCACTTGCGTATTTTGAAAATTTTACATATATCACCCTTAACTTTTTATTAATGTAACCATTTACTAAATAGGAAAATTGAATAATTTTATTTCATAAAATTCGGGGTCTTATATCGTGGTATATTAATTTAATTTTCTCTCTAAATTTCATGTTGTTTTTAATAAATTAATGGTCTATCGTTGTCTGTTGAATAAGTAATTTTACAACAAACTTTGATTTTGATGTACTGTTTGTTGATTGAACTTTCAGTCGTTGCTTGGTTTTGAGGGTGAAGAATGAATTAGTTAGTTTGGAGTTTTTTAGTTATTCAAACTAGCCCGTGCATTACACGGGCTACCAACTAGTTTGTATAACTTTTAGTGTTCATGCTATAGTAGTTGGATTTTTTTAATTTTTGGTTGTTATATATAAATTGATATTCAGTGTATGAATTATTGTAGAGTTTATATGTAACATGTTAATGAATAAATTAGACAAGATAAGCAGTACTAACCATAATTTGATGAATTTGAGTGTAACTGGATGTTCTTTATTTTATATTTTTTTTAATAATTTTTTGTGTGATTGTGTTTTAGATCAGATCTTAAATTTTAACAAGTCTCCATCTTAGATATGAGGAGGGCTCTCTTTATTTTGGAGAGACCCTCACTTGGATCTCTGTTCTTGTATTTTAATATATAATTTCTCCTTTTTTATGGAGTTTATTTTTTCATTTTGTGAGACTTGTTTGCTCTATGATATGATTGATTTATTTTTTTTTCCTTTTTTGTGACAGGATTTAATTATCATCTCTTGAGACTTTTCTTTCTCTATTTGAGAGATTTTTTTTCGTGAGAATTTTTCTTGTGCATGAATGGTTGAAAATAAATTATTCAGATTTGAGTGTGACGTTATCATGACAACTAGTTCTTCTTTGCTCATATTGAAGAACTATGCATATGCTATTATTACTTTTGGAATATGACTGTTTTTCAAGAATATATCTTGTGTCTACTAATTGTAACTAATTGTTGCTACGATTGATCATTTTAATGATTATCTGTTATTATGTTTGAAATGATTTCAGTTTCATTATTTGTATTGTAATCTTTTCTTTATTTGTAATAGTTTACTGTTTCAATTTACTTCAATCGATTTTACTTCAGTCAATTAGACTGTTAAATCAAAAATATATCTTAAATTTAACAAAGTATAATACAACATTTTTTTAATTAAATAAATATTATCTGGTGACTGTAAATAAAATTAGAAAAATAATAGTATTTGTTAGGGTTTACTACTTAATGGGTCTTGATCAGATTCTTGTGGCCCATTTTGTAGAGTCTCCATCATTTGTCTATTAGACCATTAGTTGTAGGCTAAGGCCCAACTTCGAATGCAGCTGTCTAAACAAAAGGAGGGAGGACGAGAACAGAAAATGTTCCAACCACACAACTTGGCTAGATCTGACCTAATTCGACTTTCTTATTAATTTATTATTACATGACTACACGGCTGTTTATTTAGAACTAAATATATTTGATTGGCTGAATCGGTCAGTCATCAAGTATTAAGTACGTTTATTTTGAAAAAAAAAACATCTGAATGGCTGAATCGGTCAGATGATTGAGCTGAATGGCTAAATCAGATTTTTTTGACTGAATGGCTGAATGACCAACTGAATAAAGTAAAAAAATAACAAATTAAAAAAATATTAACTATTATTTTACGTAATATTAAATAAATTTACAACAATTTTGAATTTTTTCAGAGAGGTAAAATAATAAAATTCTGTCATTCAGATGTTTCAGACATGTTAATTATCAAACAACTTTTTCATTCAGATTCTGATTCATTCAGTTTTTATCAAACACCCCCTATATGTTCTGGCTTTTTCTATTGGGACTATTTTTATAGGAAACAGATAAATTCACAACAGAAAATGATATTTTTACATAATAAGTGTCGCTTTAGATGTATAATGACAAAATTAGAGTAACTAGCAAATTAGTGGTGCAAAATTTGGGCTTAGAAGAGAATAATCTTTTGGGCCGGCTGGGTCATTTCATTTCATTGATAAATAAATAAAGTAGGATAAATTTGTGGGTTCTTTACATAATTATACAACTAATAGAAAGTAATTACAACAATAGTACATCAACCAAATAATTGTATTAACAGTGAAATACTGTATAATAATATCAACAATAGTGCAAAACGCGTCATTATATCCAATACAACAAAAAAAAAAGAAATCCCTTAATTCAAGGAGAAAACTACTCCACTTAGATTGGCAGTTACCAACATAACCAGAATACACAAAAATCACGTCGCCAATTCACGAATCCGACGAAGAACAAAAAGGAAACATCATAGATCATTGAAATCTGTAACAAATGAGCAATCGAGAAGGAGCAAAATCAGTAATAAAGAAGAAACCATGATCGAAAGCAACAAGAAGAAAAAACAGAGCATCCGAAGATCACATTTATATAATCGATCAAAGGATTTTCGAAACAGAATCAAAAAATTGATTATGAGACATCAAACTGAATCTGCAAAGAAACTACAAAGGTACAAAGCAATTAGTCTATATATTGAAGCAACTAGAATTTACAGATTATACACGGTATTTACGTATGCAAAACAAAAATAAACTTTGAAAACATTAATATAAAGTTTTGGTTACCTTAATTTAAGTGTACAATATTTAGCAATTCACCTTTACAAAAGCATAACTTGTAAAAATTTAATAAAAGGTTTGATAACAGTTTTTTCCAAAAGCATTGTTACTAATAAAGAATATTTTGGAAACGATAAAATGTTGATTTGGAAACCAATAAAGTAATAGTATTAATTTCAGCTTTGAAAGGGAATTGTATTGCACATTCATAATTTGGAAGAATGGATATAATATATTGGCTACATTCATATATAAGTTTGGTTACTTTAAACGAATGCATAATCCAATACAATTTTGTTTCGAATTTAAATGATCATTCTTTAGTATTTAACCTTCGCAAAAACATAATTTGTATTTTGTTTATAAAGTTGAATGAAAATAGTATGTTACATAAGCATAGATACTAAGTACATCTATTTTGGTTACTAAAAATTGTTGATTTGGAAACCTGGAAAATAATAATAATTTTTTAATTTACCAAAACGTATTTGTTAAACATTCATATTCTGGCATCATTCATAAAACAAATTGTTTACATTCGTCTATCTATTCTTTCTTAAATTTGAAAATGCAATATATTGGCTACATTCATATATAGGTTTGGATACTTTAAATGAATGCATAATCCAATACAATTTTGTTTCGAATTTAAATGTTTATTCTTTAGTATTTAACCTTCGCAAAAATATAATTTGTGTTTTGTTTATAAAGTTGAATGAAAACATTATGTTACAAAAGCATAGATACGAAGTACATCTATTTTGGTTACTGAAATTGTTGATTTGGAATCCTGGAAAATAATAATAATTTTTTAATTTACCAAAACGTATTTGTTAAACATTCATATTCTGGTTTCATTCATAAAATAGATTGTTTACATTCGTCCATCTATTCTTTCTTAAATTTGACAATGCAAACAAAGTTTTTAAAATTTATGATTACTAAAAAAGTGAAAAGTGATTACTATGTGATGTTCATATGCTGAAAATCTACATAATTGTATTAATTTTAATGTTTCAGTTGGCGTAACATGGATATGATTCCAGTTGTAATTTACTTCAACGGAACGTGGAGTGACAGTAACCTATATCAAAATTTTGAAGTTATCGGCCTACTAGTCCCTTCAACTTGTTCATTCACAGAAATGCACAATTTGATATGTAACGCATTAAGCCTAGAATACAACACAACAGAGTTGTCAATCAAATTCCATATTAGCAGCAACATCCCTCCAATCAAGGTGACAAATGAAGCAACCTTATGATTCTATATGGAAGTCAGTAGAAACTCAGTTGAACATTGCAAGTTTCCACTGATTATAGATTCTGAATAGAACACTGGAGGCACTACAATCCTACAAAATGTGATCATTGAAGAAGAAAATATATTGCAAACTGAAACACAGATGAGATTGACACAAAGGAATTCTGATCTTGTATTGATGTCAACACAAGAAGACCAAATTGGATCACATTTTGTAGAGCATCTTGCCATTGAAGCCATTGATGCAGAACAAAATAGACAAAAAACGTATCAAAAATCGGAGAACAATGTGATGAGGTCATATTAGATCCGAATAAGTTTGAAGTCAAGATCCATCAAACTTACAAAGATAAAAGAATCTTGACACAAGCGATAAGGCTACATTCAATTAGACAAAACAGACAACACAAGGTTGCAAGAACAAGTGGAAGAGATTTTGTTCTGATATGCATCGACAGTGAAAATTGCAAATGGAAACTAAGAGCATCAAAATTTCGGAAAACAAATATGTTCAAGGTGAGAAAATTTAATGATTTTCACACTTGTTCTGTGACGCCCCCAAAATAGGTATACATCACCTATTCTGAGTCGCCAAATACATGGTACAGAATACAAATATAATCTTTAATATACAACAAGAAAGCTGTGAGTTTTAATACAAATATTGTCTTCTAGACAATATCCACTCTCAGAATAAGTCCTCATTACATTTATTGTCACACTATTTAATGTAATAGTGAGGACTACTAATACTATCATCTCGACCGATCACCCGCTCCCCAACTAGTCATTTGCCACGTTCTCATTTTTTCTCAAGAGAACAGTGAAGGAAAGGGTGAGCTCAACTAGCCCGGTAAAAATATTATGACTAAGATAATGCGAATAAATTATCATTAGTCTTCAACAATGTTAAACCGATAAAATACAATGACATCAAGTTTAAGCTGCAATGAACAAGCAATCCATTAAAAGAGTCAAGTAGAGAATAAAATCTATTATCTTTTATGATTTAAAAGGTTTTTCATCACTTTTATCGCCGAGACTCGACTTAATAAATAATCCACATCATCCCAAGACTTTTACGACCAAGGATATTCATTAGTATCACGACCACAAATTATCCATGCACTACGCCAAAGATATTCGTGTATTCATCAACGGTCCGATCATGCCATAAAATAATTCATCTTTGCTCCCCTTGGTAGAAGAGAATCCATAGCCATAATCATACCAAAAGCGCCCATCAATGCACCACGGGCCAATGAGAACTTTTTTCACATCATTTGTAACATTACGGCCATGATTATACCGAATAATCCCGGTCATAATCATACCGAGTCCATCTATGCACTTTCATACAGGCCACAGATGACTTTCAACATAATATAAACATGAGGATGATGACAATGATATAAGAATTCAATAAAACAAGTTCAAGAATTAATTTATCCAGGAACTAATAACATCCAAATTGTCAACATGATACTTCTTTGTAGAGTAAAATTCAAGAATGCTCAGAAGAATATTTCCATGAGAAGATACTGGATGAAGCGCAAATATCAAGGATATTCCACTAATTTCATGGAGTATAGAAGTCAAAACTTTAACCAAGTGAGTATAATAAAGAATGGAATAACAAAAGAAATCACCATGCATGCGGTGATCAGCATAGATAAAGTTATTCCACAGAATAATAAATAACGGAACCGGTCAAAGGCGTAATACGACTTGGCAGGATATTCCAATAGAATAATAAAGAATGGAATAACAACGAAATCACCAAGCATGCGGTGATCAGATAGACGTGTTATTCCAATGTAATAATAAATAACGGAACCGTGTCAAAGTAAATTCACCAAGATGGGATGTTCCAATGTAATAATAAAGAATGGAATAACAACGAAATCACCATGCATGCGCAGTGCTTGGCAGATAGGCAAAGTTATTCCAATGAATAATAAATAACGGAACCAGTCAGACGTAAAAACGCAGACATGATAAGATATTCCAATGTAATAATAAAGAGACGAACCAGTCCAAACAGAAACGCATGCATGTGATATTCCAATGTAATAATAAAGAATGGAATAACGGAAGAATTTCACCGAGTATAGGGTAAACCGCAGTATCAAAAGTTATTCCAATGTAATAATAAAGAATGGAATAATGAAGTTCTCTTCATGAATATAAAAAAATAATACCCCTTACCTTATAAAGAAGAGTACTCCAACGGTAGAGGCGTGGGATATACTTGAAGAAATCAGACTACGCTCAAAGCTTTCTTAAACGCTAAAAAATACGCCAAGATTATAGAAGAATAATTCTCTCTACAGTTTTTCTCTCTAGAGTTTTTAGTGAATTCGTAAGAAATAATGAAGGAATGAGCTTTATTTATAGAAGAATGGATCAAGAGTAACCAATCCATGAACGGTCAGATTGGTTTTACAATATAATATATTCTATTTATAATCTAATAAAACGAATAACTTTTAAAAAGATTTTCTTATTAGCCTAATAAAAGCGAATAACTTTATAAAAGTATTCATTTTATATAAAAAAAAATCTGCTTTTATTACATTAATAATACTAATAAAACAAAACTTATATATATATATATATATATATATATATATATATATAACAATCAACAATAATTGAATCAAATAACGTGAGATACTATGCAAAGAACTCATCGTAGCAATAATTGAACAAAAACCGAAAGTGACTTCTCACATAATCATCAATAATCAATACCGTGTGCTACTACGCAACCACAGCAGACATCGTATCTTTTACTACCGAGTAGTTCAACAAAGATAATCAGTAAAACTTCCATTTGTTATTTTCATAAAATAATTTCATCATTTTGTCAATCCGACAATAATTCTATTGTGGGGTCCACCAATGATTGTCTTGTCGCATGCGAATATTCTCCTAATACGTAATATTTACCAATCGAATAATATAACAACTTGCATACTTTGCAAAATTTATAAATATTTCCCACAACTATAACATTATATTAAATCCACACCATAATATTCAAAAAAAATCGAGAAAGTTAAATCTTTATTCGTAAAATTTGAGATTTTACATGTTCATCCAACATACTACTTGGAGATCACAGACAAGCACATAGTCAGATGGTTAGTGAATGCATAATGCATAGATTAACAAACTTAAAGAAAATTTACACACCAACCAATATTGTGAAGACATGATGACGGAGTATAATGTGTCCATTTCCTACAAAAAAGCATGGAGAGCGAAAGAAAAAGCAATGGAAAAAGTAAGAGGGAATCCACACGACTACACTCTGATTCCTTCGTGGTTGCACATGCTGAGAAAAACAAATTTAGGTATCAATTAGAAACTGTTCATTTACCTTTTAAAATATTGCAGTTACCCAAATTAAATGATTTGGTTACCTAATAATGAAGGTTTGGCTACTAACTGTGATAATGAAATATAAATAAAACATGGTTTTTGCATACAGCCAGTATTTACATGTAATGTAACTAAATAAAAGCATTTGAGACATCATATAAAAACTATGAAAAATATTACATACTGATTAATTGTATACCAGCAGTACTACACTTAGAGCATCCTTAACTACAAATATGGACAATAATTATTACATATATTAACATTAACAAGACTGAAAATTCATTTCAGGAACCATCACATCCTTACAGTTGGAGAAAAATGGTCGCTTCAAATATCTCTTCTTTGCAATAGGAGCATCCATTGAAGCATGACACCATTGTTTCCCAATCATTGTAATTGATGGCACCTTCATACAATCAACCTACGGAGGTACACTTCTTATAACAAGCACACAAGATGCAAATAGAAACATTATACCAATTGCTTTTGGAGAGGTAGACAGTGAAAATGAATTATCCTGGACATGGATTTTCATTAATTTGAGAGATGCTTGTGGAGTTAGAGAAGGACAATGCATTGTCTCAGATAGACATGAAGCAATTATAAAGGGACTTAACTGTGTGTTCCCTGATGTCATGCACGGTTCATGCACATACCATATTTTGAAAAATATAAAAAATAGATTCAAGAAGAAAGGAGAAGAAATCAAAAAAGCATGCAACGCGGTTTGCAGAGCTTACACCATTGAAGAATTCAACATACACATGGCTCAACTCGATGCAATTGATGCTCGAATAAGGAAATATTTGGAGGAAGAAGTTCAACTAGAAAAGTGCACGAGACTCTATGGAACTGTAAGCAGATACTCAACTATGACTTCAAACACCGCCGAATCTATAAATAATGCAATCAAGGGAATCAGAAATCTTCCAGTTGCGTCGATGATTGAATGCCTACGTTGTATGGTTCAAAGATGGTATTTCACAAACAAACAATCAACAATGTCATCTTTCACGACCCTTTCCACAATAGCTGAGAGAAGATTGCAATCTAATATCACTGAGTCAAAGAAACTTAAGGTTAGTCATACAACTTTTAAATTGTTAGCTGAATACCTACTAAAAATTGCATCTAAAATTAGAGGAAACAAAATTATGAAGTTTTGGTTACCAGAATAAATTGAAAAAGCTACAAGCAGTACATATGACTTTCATTATTCCAAACTACATATATAAAACAAATATAATACATACTAACTACAGTATTAAATGCTATTGTATGTTGAGACATCAAACCAAGTGATTTTCACTGTTTACGATATCGCCAAACAATTTATCGTGGACATGGAATAAAAGACATGCACATGCCGTAAATTTCAGTACCATGAGATGCCTTGCTCACACGCTGCTGTTGTTATTAGAAAAAGAAATTTGAGCTGTTATGATTTTTGCTCAAAATACTATTCAAGTAAAACTTTGGTAGACACGTATTCAACTTCCATCATGCCGTTAGATGACAAAGATAATTGGGATGTTCCAGAAGAGATTAAAAATATGTGTAAAACTTCCAAATACAAAAAGACCAGCTGGAAGACCAAAGAAAGGTAGATAAAAGCATGAATCTGAAAAAACATTTCAAAATAAATGCAGCAGATGCCAAGAAAAAGGGCACAACAGGAAAACATGCAATAATCCACCACTTACGAGACCACGAAAGGTTTGATATAATACAACATCAAAACAAATGTAACAAACTGTTTGAAGTTTACTATGGTTGCTCAATAGCCATACATATTGTAAGCATTTTACTTGTGTAATAAAAAAAAAATTCAATTGCACAATATTGAAAGATGGATTATTTTCATTAATTTACTTTTAACATAAAGTAATTTTATCTTCATAACAATATAAATAAAGACAAACATGTAATAATTGGTTAACTATTTTGTAATACTTCTTTATAACTTTCTGGTTACATACTAACATATATTTGGTTACCTTTGAATTCATATTTGGCAACCAACTGAACCATGTTAAAAACAGAAAGACAAATACATGAAAGAAATTGTTAAGTGTCCTAAAATTAATTGTTAGCACTGTTTATTTACCAACATCAACTAGCATAGTTACCTTTATATCCAAATTTGGGAACTAAATGTAACATAAAAAGAACATATGTTTTAAAACTTTATAATTGTTTTATATTTTTTTTATTACTATTTTTAAGCATAAAAAAATAAAACCAACAACTTTTGATGATCATAACAGACACAAACATTATTAAGCAACTTTTGAATAACTGTATCCAACCTACCGAACCATTAAAAACAATTACATAATACAAATTGATAACTTTGTAAGACCCCAACTTATTATTTAATGAAATTAAATTTCCTCTATTTATTATCTTGAAATAGTAAGGGTTGATTTGATTAATGTGGTAAGTTAAGGGTAAAATGCTTGTAATTATTTCAAACAAGCAAGTGGTTTTAAAATATTCATTGTTGACGGGGAATATTCGTTTGGTCGTGGAATATTTTACCGCTTTGTCGGGGAATATTCGCATGCGACAGTAGCGACCTTGTGTGGGCCCTATAATGTAAAAGCGATTGGATGAAGAAAACGACAAGAATAAGTTGGTTATAAATAAGCGGCGATAGTTATTACCAATTAATCTTTGTTGGAATACCCGGTGGTTAAAACACAGTAGCACACGGTATTACACCAATTATTGATTCTTACGTAAGAAGGCACTACTCAATAATTGTTATAGTAATTATTGTTTAATATTTTATTTTATTGATTCAATAATTGCTACGTTGATATTTTATATTACTGTTGTTTTAATAATTGTCATTGCACAGTATTTTCTATTATCAGAGCAATAATTCATATTATCCGAATAATATTATTAGATAACATTATTGGCAATGTCTATAAAGTTACATCTAAGAAGAGGTTTGGTCATCTAATTGCAAGAAGGAGAGATCCTTATCGAAAGCCCCCCTCTTTCCTAGGAACTACACCGTTGTTAGTATTGTGATTACGTAATATTATTTGTGAATAATTAATTATTGATGAGGAAAATATTGATTTTATGTGGATATAGAGCGGAGAAATTTTTAATGTGACAATTGTTGAAAATTAATATTTTATCTTTTCTCGATAAAATAATTCATTTAAATATATTTTTTAATAATATATTGATGGTGATATTTTTACAATGAATGTGAGATATATGAGTATATGAGGAGGAAGAGTATTTTGTGGCATTAAATGATTAACACATGTTTTTTTTGTGTGTGCTCAGAACCCAATTCTTAATAGAAATTTGATTATAAATTTTGTAAAATCGCCTGTTTGTGGATTTCGGTCAATTTCTGTTTGGAATTTAGAAAAACTTTCTTCTATAAAGTTGTAGAGAATGAAATTTCCTATGGAAAGGACATGTGGTTCGAATTTTTCTGATAAAAGGGCTATTTATTGTGAATTATTGAAGTTTCGAAGTTTCAAAATAATTGATTTTTGGAAGTTTTATTTATTTTTATCAAGGAAAACGTTTTTTCCATTTGAGTGGCAAATGTTAATGGTTGAATTAGCTGGTGAGGTGTGCTAAGGAAATTAAGAAAAGTATATTATTATTTTATTAAATTTTCTGCTTTGGTGTTCTAAGCATTTTCCTATAAATAGGGTGCTTAGGTTAGAATTGAAAATCACACCAGAAACTGAAGTTTTCTCTCTTTTTTCTCTCGATATATTGAGCGTATTCTTGTGAGTATTTTGATACCTTGAGTGTTGATATACGGTGCAAGTTCCCTTCAGCACTATATCTAGTATTCCAGTCAGGAGTACCGTCTTTTCGAGGTAAGGGATGTTATTTTCTTTTTAAATGATATTATTTTCTTCAATATCATTATGCCGAAATATTTGTTTGAACTTTTAATCAAATTTGGAACTTTTTATGTCGGGGTTACTATTCACGTATACGGCACTATTCATCGAAAAATGAAATTTTTTCCTTTTCGTCCAAAATATCTATTATGGATACTAGCTTTCATTCTTGAATTTTACTTCACTATGATTATTTATGAGGTATTTTTGGACATGAAATAGATGAAATACGAATCTTTGATATTTATTCTTTTGTTTTACTGGATTCGTTTCCTTTAAAATATTTTTCATCATCCTCAGTCCTAAATGATGATATTATTGAATATCTTTGGCCCCGTATGGCAAAAGATAAATGATTTTATAATGAATATCTTTGGCTGTAGTGCAAAAGATGATAAAGCGGTGTTGAGATGAACATGACCGACTGATGAATATCTTTGGCCCGTAGTGCAAAGATGAAAATTTGATTCAAGATGAATATTGATTGATGTTACAGGGATAAAATATTGACGATGGACTTTTAAATTCATAGATAATAGTAGATTTCATTCTCTACGTAACTCTTCTATGAATTATTATTTCCGCTGCGAATATTGATCTGAAACTTGTTGTCTATTGTATTTTATCAGCTTTTTTTCTGTTGAAGACTAACGGTAATTTGTTTTATATTATCTTAGTCATAATATTCTTTATAGGGCTAGTTGAGCTCACCCTTTTCTTTTTTGTTCCATTTTTCTTCTCAGGAGGCGAGAATGTAGCGAGTACTAGTCGGGGTATGGAATGATGATTCTAGAAGTTGTTTAGTGGTCCTCACCATTTTTTGTATAATAATGTATCAATAATTATGATGAGGATTTATTTGGGTATGGATATTGTCTAGAAGAAAATATTTGTATTTAAACTCACAGTTTTTATGATGTATTAATAAAGTTGTAGTTGTTTCTTTACCATATTATTGACGACCTAAAATGGGTGATGTATACCTATTTTGGGGGCATCACAAACTTATTCTAGAATGTACAGTTTGCAATGATAAGTTACCAAAAAACAATTAAAAATTGTTACCTTTGTAGGCAAATTTAGCTACCAACTAAACCTTAAATAACAAATACATGAAACAAATTGTTAGCTGTTTTGACAATTTACTTTTAGTACTGTTTGGTTACCAAAAAAAATTAAAATTTTTACCTTTAACTCTAAACCTTAAAAAACACATATAATCAATAATTGATTAATTAATTTATAAATTAATAGACCTATTTGGTTACCCACAAATAATAATGATTGTAACAGTTAACATCATTATTTGATAACTTTTGTATGACTGATTGCAACCAATGTGTAGAAAAAAAACAAATACATGAAATAACTTATTAACAATTTCTAAAATTTATTGTTGGAACTATATGACCACCCACAAATACTGATGACCATAACAGTAATCAACATTATTTGGTAACTTCTGTATGACTGTTTCCAAGCAACCTAAACATAAAAAAAAAATACGTGATACAAATTGTTAACTATTTCTAGAATTTACTGTTAGGACTAATTGGTTACCAACAGCAATAAACAAATGTTACCTTTTTAGCCAAATTTGGCAACCAACTGAACCATAAAAAACAAATAAATGATCCAAAACTGTTAACTGCTTTACTAATTAATTGTTAGGAATGATTGGTTACCAAAGACAATTAAAATTGTTACC
This sequence comes from Panax quinquefolius, assembly GCA_020205615.1. Lineage (NCBI taxonomy): Eukaryota > Viridiplantae > Streptophyta > Magnoliopsida > Apiales > Araliaceae > Panax > Panax quinquefolius. The sequence goes on along the minus strand of CM035153.1, from coordinate 143,553,794 downwards.
TTTGTATGCAAGATTGGTAACCAACTGTACCAATAAAAAAAATTAATTTACAATATAATTTAAAAAATGAAAATACAAGACAACAAAACAACAATGTGAACCAACAAAACAATATCATACTAGAAATAGTAAAAATTACAACATCATTCCATCATCAGAATATTTACAAAAATATTTCACAGCCAATAACCATATCAAATGGTATCAAATGTCCAAACAGAACAAAAAACATGATGCAAAAGCAGACTATTCTTCACTAACAAATCTGCCTGGGTGTTCTGAATCAGACTCATATCCGCCTACTTGCTTGTTCCTCGCATAAATGAACAAGTTGACACATAGTTTCTTGCGATATTGAATGATTGGAAATGGATTTGGCATTTCAGGAATCTGCTTGTGGAGAATATGTTCCGCAAAAGAAATTGTAAACATACCACAATCACTGAAAAAACAATCAAGAAATAAAGCAAATCAAAACAAACATCATAATATATGGAAAACTAAAAAAAAAAAAATGTAAACTTACCCTTCAATTTGCTCAGGTAAACCCTCAGCAAATTCAAGATCAATAATATCATGTTCTCCTTTGGTGCGATATGGTTCACTATTAAAATCAATATCAGATCTTTTCTTCCAAAAACCGCATCCAGACAATATAATCGGTAGAATTAAAATATACGGCTCACACACATCCATAATATTTGTTCGCATGATGTTCCTATTCTGTTGTAGAGAATTATAAACTACTAACACTCTACGATGCATATCAAAAATCAGTAAAAACCAATGTCCAGGAACTGTCATGTGAACGGGAAACATAACAAAATCAACCTCAACCCACGGTGTGTTTACATCCATTAAAAAGCCATGAATGTACTCAGCCACATCACCGTTGCCCAACAACAGATTCTTATCACAATTTTTATTATAATATTCCCTATATAAGTTGGTCAACTTCACATGAAACCAACAATCTGTTGTCGTAACCCTTATTTGAATATTGTTTAAAGTATCTCAGCCGCTTTACGACATATAATACAAACAGATGTTGATGTGCTGAACCAAAAATAAAACCATAATAACAATCAGATATTAACAAATAAAAAAAAATAACTATAAAAAATAAGTATCCAATACATACACCTAAAGTAACTGAAATAATATAAGGTAACTGAAACTAGCAAACATATTTAACAAAAGAATAAAAATACTCACATCATCATCAAGTCACTGACCAGGGGTCTTCAACTTGTAAAACCACATTTTTGAGGATATTGACATAGTCTCAAATCTAAAGGAAGGCTCTATTTTATCATCGGTACCCACAAATTTTTCAATCCTTCAAAACAAAAACATATTGGCAAGAGATGATAAATGATTATATCTCCTAAAAAACATAATATAAATATATTAAACTCCAATAAATATACCTTTTTCTATTATTTAATCCAATTTTAAACCACTGCTCAAAAATAACATCTTTAGACTTCAAAGGCATACCCATACAAACATCTGGAAATGTATACATTCCTCTGCGTAATGTTCTATTAACCACAACAGGCGAAGATGATTCAGCTGAACCGAACTTCGACGTATAAGGACTCTTCAAAGCAGCACTCTTCGCATATATACGAATAGGCCTACCAATTGGGTTAGTAGCAGATTTTTCAATTTCAACACAATGGCGTAAATCCTGTGTTGTCAAAACCATATCATCGAGCATCGATCTATCTGGAGCTGCACTTTTACTACCCTTTAATATATTTTAAGACATGACACAAAAAACAATTACAATATCAAATTTAATATCCAAAACAGAATCAATATTAACATAAACAACATATCTAAGTAACTAATACGGCATGTAAAGGTAACTACGGTTGAACCAAATTACAAACCTCAATCGAGGTAAAAACAATAATTTCTTGACCACTAGACTGACTTAAAATATCAAATCTTGGAATGTCATTAATCTTTTCAACCTGTTATTAAAAAAACATAATATTGGTCAATATAAGACGTAAAAATATAACATAAACAAAAAAAAGACCTTTTCATCTTCAACATCAATAAGGACCCGTCTAGGAGTAAAAACAACAATCTCTTTACCATTAGAATTTAGATTGTCATTCTTGTTCTCAATCTGTACAAAAAAAAGAAAAAAAAATCAGCATGTACTTCATAAACATGAAACCCAAATGAAAATATAACATATGTATAAACCTTTGCATCGACTTCTTCAAACTGAAACACACCAACCCCACCAACATCAGCATCAACACTTCCACTAAACTGTTTTGAATTCTCAGCAACTTCAATTACGACATCATCCTCAACGGTCATAACATCATCAACTACAACATTAACATTTCCATTATTAACATTCTCATCCAACTCAACATCAGCATCATCATCATCATCAACATCATCATCTTCAAAAACATTTACATTTCTACGTTTGCTATAACTAGACTGACCATCTAAATGCTTTCTAAACATCTTTTTATGTCCCTACAAATCTGAATATGAAACACTTCCAAATGATCTTTAAGTTCAACACCCAAATTCTGAATTTCCTTCTTCACTTCCATCACCTTCCCTTCCAAAGGATTTACCTGTTCATCAATAATTGATTTCACATCAAAAAGAGAAAACATAAGATCTTTAACCTTCCTTGATGATTCAACTTTAATATCATAACTTTTGGCTCCACTATCACTTCCACTGAAAAAATAAAAACCACCTCACTCCAACCGCACCTTCTCATCCTCCGTAGGAACAAGATTTTGAATAATCAACTGAAACAGATTTTGAATACCATGTCAGAAACATAAAACATAAAACATAAACAAGACAGTACACAAAAAAAAAACAGTAACCAATAACATATGTAAAGGTAACCGAATATAATGTAAATGGTAACCAACATACCTGACCAGAACCAAAAACCAGGTCATTCAACTTCTCATTCTTGGGAGCCTTTCCTAACTCCCTCCATCTGAATAATCTGAATTAAGAATCATGATCATCAATACAGAAGACCCTAACTTTCAATGTAGGAATTGTTTCAAACAAAAAAACTTGAAACACATAAGGTAAACCACTAAGCTTGTAGGATTTACAATAATTATCCCTATAAAAATTGTATACCACCCCACCATACTTATCCTTCTTTACATGCCCCTTCACAGCAAGGGATAAAGAATTCTTTGTTTGTTTAAAAACAACTTTTCCCCACGGATAACTTGCAATATCCCCGTAAGACAAAAAGTTAAACAAAACTTCATCCACATAATTGTCAGAAACAGTAGCTAGTATGAAATTAAAAACCAAGAAAATGATAGACATCCTAACTGCCTTATCATCATCATCAAAACAAGCACTCTTATATATCCTCCCTATACTAGAACGAGTTAGAACCTCATTTTTAAAAAATTTATCTACCAACAAATTTTCAATCCCCTTGTAACTATCAATGTTTTCATCTCCTTGCCAATTTAAATCAGAAATTAAACAAAATTCAGGTAATCCAAACCTTACCCTTCTCTCACCAAATATAACCCACATTTTCCCGCTATCCCTCTGATAAACTTCCCTAATCAAAGCATGATGTATTATTTGTGAAAACATCTGCGGTTGCCCAAAATCTAAAAATTTTCCAAAACAAGTCAACTTAAACTTATCCAACTGAACTACAGACAATTTGTTCTTAATAATATATGGCACCTCCATATCACACCAATAAATAACTTTTGCAGAAAAGTTTCGATGATGTTCCTCATAGAATAGCTCCCAAATTTGAAAATACAAAAAATTACATTACAAACACATTAACCAAATCAAAATATAACATCTATAAAATTTTAAAACCAAAACTATTAAATCTACAATATACAAATGTTGGTAACCAAAACACAATTAGCAAGAAACTATCATAACTGATAATTAACATGCATAATCACAATAATGTAATCTAGTTACCAAAACAGATAATACTAATAGCATACACACAACTAGGAATTAAAATAATAATGTTAACAAATACAATTTGAACAATTCTTAAAAAAACTCCAACTCTAATGTAATATAAAACATCTTGAAAACTATGTAATCAACAGTTTCCAAACATACAAATGTTGGTAACCAAAACAAAATTAGCAATAAACCATCATAACTGATAATCAACATGCACAATCACAATAATGTAATCTAGTTACCAAAACAGAGAATACTAATAGCATACACACAACTAGGAAAATCAAATAATAATGTTAACAAATACAATTTCAAAAAATGTTAAAAAAACTCCAACTCTAATGTAATATAATACATTGCCGAATATTATGTAATCAACAGTTTCCAAACATACAAATGTTGGTAACCAAAACACAATTAAAAGGATACCATCATAATTGATAATCAACATGCATAATCACAATAATGTAATCTAGTTACCAAAACACAGAATATTAGTCTCTTAAACTACATACAGAATGGAAACAAAAAATTTACCAAACAACAACCTCAACAATAATGACACTAATCATAAACAAAATAAACAACACTGGGAACCAAAACATCACCATACAGAAAAACAACAACACAGATAACCAAAAACAACCAAAAAATATATATTCTTAAAAAAAAATAACAAACCTTCAATTGTTTTTGCTGAGGAACAATTTTCCGGTTGTGAGCCTCAACTTCATCTTCTTTCCCATCTTTTTTTGGATTCATTTCAAAATCAGAATCGATATATACCAATAATTTCGCCTTCTTATTCGTATGCCTCCCCATTTTTTTATCTTCAACATCTGATTTCACCAGTAACAACTTCCCCTGTTTTGAAGACTTTGACATACTATCCTTCGACTCTACAAATGTATCCAAATCCTTCATATAATCATCATTCCTAACTCGTTTACCCTTCCTATTGTTAGGTTTGTAATATTCATGAGCGCAATCAAATTGCAAAATAATGCGGAAGCGTGTAAAATCAGAGTTTAAAAATTTACAAACCATATACCCGGATCACCCTTTATGCATAATTATTAATTAAACGAAAAGATAAAGAATAAATCATACCCTTGAAGATCGAGCTTCCTCAGGTACAAGTTCACCTCCAAATCCTTTCGCTCAATCTTGAATCCACCGGGTTTGGTTCCTTCCTTCGATCAACGTTAGCCACCCAAATGTTTGGCCTCTGAGGTGATCCACCAAGGAAGAAGAAAATTCAAGAAGAAGGGTGGTTGGCTAAACCCTAGTTTTTCTATCTCTATAGAAAGGTGTACTCTCCCAACAATTGGAATTATGTCAGTATGTTGAAAAAGTCAACAACCCACACCACCCATAATAAGACTCCTCTTATTTATAGATGTGGGCAACCCATCTTAACAATTAAGGAATTGAGTTTTATTTAATTAATTAAATTCTTTTAATTAATTAAGCTCCCTAATCTTATTAGGGATAATTAATTAAACTCCTTTAACTAATTTTCCTTCCTAATCCAATTAGGAATAAATGAGAGTACTTATATTAAATTAATTCCTAAACTCTTTAGAAATTAAAATAATAATAATTGTAATAATATTAATAAGACTCCTCTTATTAATTTATATTTAATATTTCTAAAATATTAAATAATAATATTAAGCTATTTAATTTATTCTATCACCATAGATTAAATTAAATATACTTAACATATTATTACGATTATACCATTAACTTCTTAAATAATTATTCTTCCTTTTATGGTGTGACCCTTTAGGTTCTCCATATTAAACCGGGTTGTGAATAAATCAATTAGAACAATTTAATCTTATTTAAATAAATAAATTAAACAATTAATTTATTTAAATAAATAATATTTATTCTATAATAGGGATAAGCCTCCTAATGATCAACGACTTTCCAGATAATATAGATTTCAACATTAATCATTAAAGAACCTTTGAGTAAATAGTTACCGCATAATTCAATCCTTCCACCATACAATGTCCCAATTAAATATAAGACATGGAATTCATTGTCAAGTCTTATTTTATTTAATTATATGTATTTCGACTCTTAAATGCACAACTCAAATAATGCAAATTAGAAACTCCTTTCTAATTTCATTCGCTTGGCCAAGGACTTGGGTTGTCATTTATCGAATCACATAGGTCATTTTCTCTTCTTTTATTAGAAGTGGTAGATTCTTTTGTTGATCATACATTATCTCCATGTACAACTTATTATACCCAAGCATACCCTTTGATATACCCTAAGGGTCTTAAGGAATAAGTCAAAGTATAACTCATCATACACAAGATACTATGATGATCTCAAGTCCAAGGATTACTCAGACTACTATCACTACTGAATTCCTATTGACAGTAAATAAAACTCCATTAGGTATTCCTTAATGAGCCACGCTCAAATGAACTTATTCTCTAATAAACACCTACATACTTGTTTTAGTGTTCCACACAAATGATCATGAGATCAATCATCCTCATCCAACGAAAGCAAACGAACGTATGTACCAATCTATCCGGATTCACTAATCCCCAATTTAGTAATCCAATGATTGGGAACTATTTTAGTTTTTAAGCTTTCTAAGAATTTAGATCTCATTAGAATGATCATCATCATTATTCTAAAAGCATTGCTTAAAACTATGGGTTTATCACATATTATAAAACAAAGATCATGTAGATAATTAAAAGCCTTTAATAAATTAATACTTTTATTAATAAATGAATAAGATTGTTACAAAGTATATGCTTTATCATCAATCATGATTGGCTTCTGTGCATATTACTTTCAATCTCCCACTTGCACTAAAGCCAATCGTCATGGTATCTTATACTCTTCTTCTCTAAGTGACGATTATCCCTGCCATTGGATAAGCTTTAGTTAATGGATATGTAATGTTGTTCATGAGAGTCCACTATCTCTATAGTGATTTCCCATCTTTCAATGATTCTAATAATCAAATGAAAGTGCCACAACACATGTTTAGATCCAAGACGAGACTTAGGAACTATTCCTAGTTTCAGAATGAACTTTTAATCCAAACAATCAACTTGCGGCTTCATTTATAGCTATATACTTTGTCTTTATCACTAAACCAAAGAACTCTTTGCTATTTGGAACCTTTCAATTCATCGCACCTTTATTCAAGGTAACCCTTTACCTTAAAGTGGATTTTTCTGTCGTCTTGAGTGCGTTCGAAAAAACTTGAGCCGTTAAGCCCTCTAGTTTTAATTCGGACCCACCATGTATGCTCACATCCTTAGTCTTGCTAAGAACTTTAAGATGTTATTCACCGTCTTACAAAGTGATCTTCTCCGTAATATGATCGATCAACATCAGTCTCGTACATTTCATTGCATATATGATCGCTTTCATGCGACTCTCTCCTTTCGTGAGTCTCGTGGGGAATATTAAGAGAGATACACTCCATAGCTCATCGACATGAGACATCTCTTGGAGTTTGCCATGCTAAAACGACTTTAGCATCAAATGAAAATACGCTTGGGTTAAGTCGAGCATCCTCTTAAATCTATCTATATAGATTTATATCCCCAATTAAGATACTCTTCCAAATCATTCATGGAGGAATGTTTAGACAACATTATCTTTCTTGATCAGTAGCATTGGTATGTCATTCCTTATCCGTAGTATATCAACATATAGTACTAGGAATGTCACGATGCTCCCACTGACCCTTTTGTATACACTAGGTTCATTCTTATTTTTTGATAAAATCAAACTCTTTCGATTGCCTCATCAAAACGAATGTTCCATATTTGAGAAACTTGCTTCAATTAATTTCTCCGAGTGTTCACAACACTTACTCTCATCAGATGTAACTCGGATCATCATCTTCTATGATGCGTACCTCATCATCATCATCTATGATGAATCCATACCTCCGTGTATCTTTGGTATTATTCCGATTTACGATTCGGTTGTGGGTACAATAGGTCTCATCTACGTGTTCCTCATATTTGACTTATAGTGTTTTGTGGTTCTTAAACTCTTCAAGATCTATTATCCTCCCACTAGCCCCTTCAATGATAAACACCTTTATCTTAGAAGGTAGTGTGTTTCGCAACAAACACCTTTTGCTAAGTAGGATTATAGAGCATATACCCTAAACTTACTTTAGGATGTCCCATAATCTACACTTGTCAAATCTTGTCCCAAGCTTATCCTTCGAAACCTTTTCACATAAGTTGGACAACCCCTTATCTTAACATACTTAAGATTAGGAATCTCTCCCGTCCATAACTTTTATGGAGTCTTGAAATGGATTTTGAGGTTACCTTTTCGTAGATATGCAGCCATTTCTAGGACATTATCCCAGAAGGATACTGGAATGTCGGTAAAATAATTATGGACCGTACCATGTCCAACAAGGTACAATTTTTCCTTTCAGATACATCAATCAATTATTACGTATCAGGAGGCGTCCATTATGAGAAAACCATTTGAGATGATCTAGAAACTTATTGCAAAAGTATTTATTCCTTGATCTAATTAAAGAATCTTAATACTTTGCCAATTTGTTTCACTTTTGAATTCTTTGAACCTTACAAATAATTCATACTTGTATTTCAACAAATACACACATTCAACTCTTTGAATGATCATCTCCTTTTCTTATACTAGTTTGTTCAATTTGCAAAATTATTTTCGCGTAAGTCAAGTATACAAAATCCATTAAGTAATATTCCAGTTCTATACAAAACATTATTATTATAAATAGAACAACAATTGTTCTTAAATATAATACCAAAGATTTCATTGTCCAACAATAAAATGGAAATAACGTTTTCAACGAGAACTAGAATACAATAACAACTTATCGACTTAATAGATTTGCCCGTAGGAAGTGTCTTAAACTATAAGTTTCTATGGCTAATGTTGCAACCTTTTGCTTCATTTTCCCACATAGGATTACTTATATTTGTTTAGCTTTCTACTCATTTGGTCCCTTCATAAATCTATATTTATGATAACCAAATCAGTATCCAATACCCAAGTAGAACCTTGACTTAAAGAAAAATTTATTTCAATCATGAACAAAAATTGTATTGTAACCAAAACTTCACTAAGCTTCTTTGGTTAGCCTCTGCAAGATGCTTCTTGCAGTTTCTTTCTAGTGTCCAGGCTTATTGCAGTGGAAGCAAACTCCTTTCTTTATCCGTGATCGCTTTTGCTCTTATTATCCTCTCGTTTATGCCTTTCTATTTACCTTCTTTGAATCGTTTCTTCTTTTCGTAAGATCTTTTGGCCCCTACCAAGAAGACTTGATCTTTCTTGGTTGAAAGTGACTCTCAACATTTTTCAACATGTTAAGCAAATCAATGAGGTCGATATCTAGCTTGTTCATATGAAAAGTTCACAACAATTGTGAAAGGAGTCCAGGAGTAAGTGCAAGATCAAATCTTGGCTCAACTCTCCATCCATGACAAAACTCGTTGTCCTAATTGATCAATCAAATTGATAATGTTAAGGACTTTTATTTGTACTGTAGTGTCATCGGTCATTCTAGATCGGAAGAGCTCCTTAGATATTTGATATCTATCAGTCCTACTTTCCTCACCATCAACTACTTGATGTGCAGGAATATAGTAGAAGCATCCATAGTTTCATGCTGACGCTGAAGCTCGTTACTCATAGATGCGAGCATGATGCATTGAGCCAACTGTGCATCATCTTGCCACTTTCTAAAAGTAGCAATGTCTTCCTCAGAGGCATTATCTCGCAACTATCTTGAGGATAGGCGATAAGGACATAAGATAGCCTTTCACTATGAGAACTATTCTCAAATTCCTTAACCAATCCAGTTTAATCTTGGCCCGATTAATTTAGCATCTAATATGCTTTGCGTTGATAGTAATTTTAGACATTGTAAAATTTCGTAAATGAATTTGTAATTAACAACATTTTAACATACATTCTTTTATTAATTACCAAAATAAATTAGGTCTTGTTTTAAATTGGTATCTCCCACTATTTTTTTTCAAACTATATTACCTCACTTATATAGTTCTAAGCAAAATCTAATTAAATATTTGCTAGTGAGAATAAGGATCCCATTTCAAATGTATATAGCCTTGTGGTGACACAACAAACTATATATAAATAAATAGGTAGACAACTTTTGTCAATTACATCAACTATGCAACTCCTTGTATTTTGCCTCTTAGATTATTTTGATCAAGTGGTGGCACATCCGAATCAAAATTATCCAAGTTAAGTCCCACCTAGCACTCCATATATATCAAAAAAGAAAAATATCATCCTTGTGGTGACACAACAAAATAATATTGTTCAATTTTCTTTATAAGTATCATATGTGATAAATTAACATCTTAAATACTTAATACTTGCTTTGTGGTGACACAACAAACTCATATTAAATATTTAATACTCTATTAATTTTATCATGCTAGAAGGCGACGCTCGATATTCCAAATATCTTTTAACGCTTAGGACTTAATATAAAAATCGAGGATTTGTTATTAATTTGTCTCATCTTGTTTGTTTAATAATGCATTATATATATAAATAAAATACGTCATATTAATGAACATGCAAGCATGTTTACATAATATATAATATATATAGTATAAGCATGCACATATAGAATACTATATTCTACCCGGATTGATTATGGACTTTTATTCTAGTTTGGTTCACTAGAGCCACCAAGTGAACCAAAAGGTCAAACCCAGGGGTGCAAGAAATAATATTTAAATATAACTATTACATTTAAACCCGGGATCTATTACAAACGGGTCTTCAAGCGCCTTGCTTTCCTTGATCTCCAATTTTTCAAAATAATTCTAATTATTCCTATTACAAAACTATTTTAAAATAAATAGAAACCTCGATCGTGAGTCGAGGGAAGTACATAGAGGAGTTAGAATTTACATTAAGAAAAATTAGAGAAGACGAATGACGCAGACCCCATTTAATAAAACTCATACATTTATGCATCCAACTAAAATAAAATCCAATCGCATTGGTCAATAGTCCATAATCAATCTCATTTATTATCATACACATCACCATATGCATCAATAAATAACATTCATCTTATGAATAATAAACATTTAATATATATATTGATATCATTTAATGGGCAAATTTAGTTAGTATAAAATCTATTTTTGAATCAAAATAAACTCCTTTATTTTAATCCAAATTTAAATCAAAATAAAACTATTTTATTTTAATTTATCCAATTTTGAATAAAATAAACTATTTTATTTTAATCAAAATATTTAATCAAAATAAACTCCTTTATTTTAATTAATTATGGAATCCAATTCCATGTAAAAAAATATTAAAGGAAACACGGATTATATTTCCTATTCACAAATAAACTCCTTTATTTTGAATAATATGAAATCTTATTTCATATTTAAATAAACTCCTTTATTTAAGGAAATATGGATTTTCTTTCCTATTCACAAATAAACTCTTTTATTTTGAATAATATGAAATCTATTTCATATCTAAATAAACTCCTTTATTTAAGGAAAGATGGATTTATTTACCTATTCACAAATAAACTCCTTTATTTTAGAAAAAATAAAATCCAATTTCAACTCCAATTAGTTATCATGGAATCTAATTCCAACTCTAATTAGTTAGCATGAAATTCTAATTTTAAGATTAAAATAAACCTTTTTATTTTAATTATAAAATTATTTAAAATTAAAATAAAACTTTATATTTTAATATTAAAATAAACCTTTTATTTTAAAATTAAAATAAACTTTTATTTTAATTATATAATAATTAATATATATATATATATATTATCCGTATAATATATGTATATATATAATATCCGTATATTTATTTAATATACCAAGTTGCTTACAAAAAAAAAAATCCTCGATTTCCGTGCTGTTACATCAATAAAAAACGGCAGCCTTTTTTTATGTTCCGTGCATGTCAATTTCCGTGATTTGCTTTACCAATCATTAATCAATCATGCCTCCTTTTTTTGTTTTAGGATGCCTTGAATTCCGTGGTTCTCACGCTTCAAATGATTAGCCATGGATTTCGGCGGTGGTGGTGGTAGGGTCTTTGGACTTGATTTCCGTAAACGCATGAAAACCTAGCAATGACCCCTTAATTCATTTTCAAAACCAAGCGTGGGCCACGTTATCCTACCGCTTTTTATTTTTAGTTTAAAAAGGCACGAAAATCAAGGTCACCTGTTAATGTGTTTTCATTCCTTTTTTTTATTTATTTATTTATTAAATTTTATACAATAAAATTATGCCCAATTAAATTGTTCTAAACACATATCAATATACATATCAAATTAAAACAATTAATAATTCGCGATAAAGGTTTGGCTCGATACCACTTTGTTAGGTTTGTAATATTCACGAAGCCTTAATCAAATTGCAAAATAATGCTAAGCGTGTAAAATCGAGTTTAAAATTTACAAACCATATACCCGGATCATCCTTTACGCATAATTATTAATTAAACGAAAAGATAAAGAATAAATCATACTCAAGATCGAGCTTCCTCAGTACAAGTTCACCTCCAAATCCTTTCGCTCAATCTTGAATCCACCGGGTTTGGTTCCTTCCTTTGATCAACGTTAGCCACCCAAATGTTTGGCTCTCAGAGGTGATCCACCAAGGAAGAAGAAAATTCAAGAAGAAGGGTGGTTGGCTAAACCCTAGCTTTTTCTATCTCTATAGAAAGGGTGCTCTCTCCCAACAATTGAAATTATGTCGTATGTTGAAAAGTCAACAACCCACACCACCCATAATAAGACTCCTCTTATTTATAGATGTGGGCAACCCATCTTAACAATTAAGGAATTGGGTTTTATTTAATTAATTAAATTCTTTTAATTAATTAAGCTCCTAATCTTATTAGGGATAATTAATTAAACTCCTTTAACTAATTTTCCTTCCTAATCCAATTAGGAATAAATGAGAATATTTATATTAAATTAATTCCTAAACTCTTTAGAAATTAAAATAATAATAATTGTAATAATATTAATAAGACTCTCTTATTAATTTATATTTAATATTTCTAAAATATTAAATAATAAATATTAAGCTATTTAATTTATTCTATCACCATAGATTAAATTAAATATACTTAACATATTAATACAATTATGCCATTAACTTCTTAAATAATTATTCTTCTTTTTATGGTGTGACCTTTTTTAGGTTCTCCATATTAAACTAGGTTGTGAATAAATCAATTAGAACAATTCTAATCTTATTTAAATAAATAAATTAAACAATTAATTTATTTAAATAAATAATATTTATTCTACAATAGGGATAAGCCTCCCCAATGATCAACGACTTTCCGGATAATATAGATTTCAACATTAATCATTAAAGAACCTTTGAGTAAATAGTTCTTCAGTCAATTCAATCCTTCCACCATACAATGTCCCAATTAAATATAAGACATGGAATTCATCACAAGTCTTATTTTATTTAATTATATGTATTTCGACTCTTAAATGCACAACTCAAATAATGCAAATTAGAAACTCCTTTCTAATTTCATTCTCGCTTGCCGCCAAGGACTCTTTGGGTTGTCATTTATCGAATCACATAGGACATTTTCTTCTTTTATTAAGTGGTAGATTCTTTGTTGATCATACATTATTTCCATGTACAACTTATTATACCCAAGCATACCCTTTGATATACCCTAAGGGTCTTAAGGAATAAGTCAAAGTATAACTCATCATACACAAGATACTATGATGATCTCAAGTCCAAGGATTACTAGATTACTATCACTACAGAATTCTATTGACAGTGCAAATAAAACTCCATTAGGTATTCCTTAGTAGCCACGCTCAAATTGAACTTATTCTCTAATAAGCATCTACATACTTGCTTTAGTGTCTCCACACACAAATGATCATGAGATCAATCATCCTCATCCAATGAAAGCAAAGCAACGTATGTACCAATCTATCCGGATTCACTAATCCCCAATTTAGTAATCCAATGATTGGGAACTATTTTAGTTTTTAAGCTTTCTAAGAATTTAGATCTCATTAGAATGATCATCATCATTATTCTAAAAGCATTGCTTAAAACTATGGGTTTATCACATATTATATAAAACAAAGATCATGTAGATAATTAAAAGCCTTTAATAAATTAATACTTTTTATTAATAAATGAATAAGATTGTTACAAAGTATATGCTTTATCATCAATCATGATTGGCTTGTGTGCATATTACTTTCACCTATCGCTCTTCTTTTCCCCAATTCCCTTCATTCTCTTCCTCGTAGACACCATCACAAATAATAACCAAATAAATCAAAAAATGTAGAATCACTGAATGATAACAAACCGAACAACTTACAAATAGTCACGATTAAAACAAGAATACGAAAACAACGAACTAAAAAACCAAAACACCGACAACGAATCTCTACCGGAAAAGAACGACCGCCGACTGTTTAGTTATGTAGGGTTTTGCTTATAAAGTTCCCAAAACAAAGAATAAGGGTTTCCAAAGAAAAAAAAAAGACAAATAAAGATAATAACGAAATTTGAATTGAGATAAAAGTCCACGATCCCACCTAAAGCGTGAACCGTTTTTTTAAAAAAAAAACAGAATTGCCATGTCATCAGCACATTAAATAACACACCATAATTATAGGAATAATTATTTTTCACTAATAATGAAAATAAAAATTTAAATACATTAAAATTGTAAATATATAATGAGTGCACTATTGTTATAATTATTTTTTAAAATGTAATATGAAATGTAATTGTTTCTATATTTGCATGTGATTCGGGTCCACTATGATATTGGTCTTAACAAAAATTGGAAATTTTAAAAGGGAAACAGGTCATTGCCAGAAGATTAGCATGATCCCTCTTACTGCAATAGCCAACCCCAACGTGAACCCATGTGGTTCGGCCTATATAGTATACCACAACATATATTTATATATTATTTGGACTTTTTTGAATTAGATTAGTTTACTTTTACTTAATAAATACTAAATCGATAAACATTATAAGTTATATAAAAAAGATTATTAATTATAATATTTATTGTTTTATAAATTTTAAATCAATTATATTAATTTTAAATTATGATCTCATGACTATATTTTTATGGATTATAATCTCAACTATTAATTCTAACATTAAATAGTTATAATCACATGTTTATGTTTTATGAGATTATTCATTAAAATAATTTTATGTTATGTTTGTTTTGTCCATAATTATTTAAAAATTGGATAAAACTTACTGTTTGAATTATCATACTCTTACCACTAATAACAAATCTATCATATTCTTATTATTTAAGTATAGTTGAACAAAGTTAAAGGTTAAGTTTGTTCATAAATTTTTTAGTCCCAAATGGTGGATATTATAATATCTAGTTGGACATGGTATTAAATAATTCATCTTTCAAGTTATTTTATTATCTCGGGACAAATATATATGTAATAACAGAAAAAATAATAATAATATTAAATAATAAAATTACACGATTTTAAAATATATTTTGGATGTCATTTATTTTGGGTCAAAATAATCATTTAATTTTTGGGCTAATGTAATAATAAGTGATGGGTAAATTAAATAGGTAAAATTGGGCTTTTAATTAAGTGGATCAAATTTATAATTGTGTAATTTTAAAATCCTATTAAAATTTGGAGAGTTAATAAATATATTAATTAATAAAATCTATTTTTTTAATGAATAAATAACTAAACCTAATTCACTTAAACAATACGCCTAATACGAGTTTGGGAAAGAAAAAAAAAACAAAACTTGCGGCTGAGTTCTGACTTGCAAAAGGAGGAGATCACAGATTTTATTATTTTGTCAAATTGAAATCGTGTACTCATTCAATCGAAAAAGCAATTGAAGTGCGTGTTTAAGTTATTATATACTTAATTACTTTTATTTTTTTAAAAGCTTTGCATTTGATGTTGGCGGTATATATTCATTAGGTTATATATATATATATATATATATATATATATATATATATATATATATATATATATATACGTAATGTCTTGCTTTAAAGAAGAAGTATGATGAAATCTCACATATATATATATATATATATATATATATTATATATTTCGTTAATTTAAAGTTATATTTATTATATTGACTTAATTAATTTTATTGACATAGTTATAGAAGTTTAATAATACATTTAATAGTATTATGTTATTAATGATTGGATTGTAATAAAATCTTATTAAATTATTTAGATTGAACGGCGAGAGTCTAAACGAGTTTTATTGGAATTTTGGGTATTACATTGCTTAATCCAGGTACGGATTCCGTACTCTTTCAGCGAAAACTCTTTTGTTTTTGATTTGTTCGTTTCGTTATTCGTTTCGAAATTTAGTATTGTCTCTCATAATTGTCCCTTGTCAATTTATTGTGATAAATTTATTTTGGTGTTGTATTAGAATTCATATTTGTATTCTTTAGACTAGAGCATCATGTCTAAATTTTATTTTGATATTCATAGTGATGTACATGTTATTATTTTAGAGACGTGTGTTGATGATTCGTTCGATTTAACATGTACACGTTAGAACCCCTTTGTGTTGATATTTTGTCGCAAGTGTTGTGACATTATATTTTTGTTAGAATACCATAGGGTATACCGAGCTATAACCACTGTGGGGGTACCATGCATATCCTCTTGGCACCGAGGCATTGACACCTTAGTGGCGGTGTGATCGATCCCACGACGTCTCCGTTTTTTGTGCTCCGGTAGGAGTTGGCCATTTGGTGTTTTGTTGTGGGAGGCGTATGGGTCGACCCTAGTTTTTTATTCTGTTCTGTTCTGCTAATTGGTGATGTTTGTGCCAAACACGCCTTCCGATTTTACATGCATTGGATTCGCGGTCCAATGGGTGTGACTTGCCTGTGTGGCATTATGTGATTTGCCTGTGTGGCATTATTTGACTTGCCTGTGTGGCAAGGTATATTCTATTTTGTTCTTAGCTCGGTATGAAATAACACCCAGCCATTTGATTCAGCCTACTATTTCGTTGTGTTAGTTTTGTTCGTTTTGTTTCAGTTCATTTCATCTCATTTCATTTAAATTGAGTTAGTTATTTTGGTTCATTAATTGTATTCTATATCCGTCTTTGGGCATTTGGCTCAACGCTTGTGTTTTTCTTTGATGCAGAATCGGGAATTCAAGGGCAAGTGTGATGAGAGCTTCCTTTAATCCAATAGTTTTGATATATTTTGTTAGGTTTCAATATATTGATTTATTTAAAGTTGTAATAAGTATTTTAGATTATGGATTGAGTAGATTGTGGCATTTATTATGGTTTGTCTTATGACATTGAATTATTATGAGATTATTCTTTTGTGGTTTAGAGTTCTGTGATCTTCCTTGGATTTTAGTTGTGTTATGAGTAAGAATCTCTTTCTATTTTGGGAAGGGGTGTTACAATATAATTCAAGTCTATTTTTAAAACAAATAAAAACTTAAAATTAATAATTGGTATAATCATTACAAATAAACATAATTTAGAATTAATAATTCAATTTTAAATATAATTTTTATAAATAAACATATCAATATGTTCACATGACTATTAATGTGGAATCTGTATATCTTATTTTTGGGATTCGATTAGCATGAAAGTTATTTTTTAATAGAATGCTGACACATAGAATTTTGTCTGTCTCACCACTTTATTGGTACTAATTTATTCAAAAATAAATTTCATGTTAACCAGTTCCTTATCTTTGTATTCATATCACACACAAGGAGTCATTCGTCAGAAATACTTTTTTGAGGCAACCAATAAAAGAAATTTTAGGGCAATGCTTTCGATTATGACAAACACTACCTTGATAAGTACACTTTGGAATCATCAATATCTTTGTAGTAATTGTTTGGAGCACTTTCTTGCATGGTACAATCCCAAAAATTTATAGTGGAAGTTCAATCGTAACTTTATTTTCCCAATTTTGCATGATAAATTCATTGTCTATTAGGCCAAATTTACAATTATTAAAAGTATCCGAAGAAAGCTGAAGCACCATTTATCTGAAATTTACAAAAATAAGGTTGTTGATATTGGCAAACCAAAAATATATTTTTCATAAATAAAAATATTAATTTCACAAAGTTTTCTTCACATGTAATAAATGGGGTTCATTCTCTAATATGAGAGAGGATCTTGTGGAACTAATATTTTTATTTGTAAAAATATTAATTACCAAATTATATTATCAGACTAAACATACATATATAACAGTACTTTTATAATTGTTTTAACGACAGTATACCCTTTAAAAATCCTTAATATTGTTTTAGCAAAGACTAAATAAAAAATAACTTTTTTTTTTTTTTTCTGGCAATGAACATGGTTTCAGAAATTCATTGCGAAAACATTTCATATTAAAAGGGAGATTCCGTGGTCCACTGCAATGAAATTATTCCAATTTCCAACTTCTTTCCAGACTTTAAAGACTTCTCAACTTTCAGATATTGATAACAGCTCTAAAGGAAAAACAGACTCATCATATTCATATATACGAATAAAGAGATGGTGACACATAAAAAAGACATTGAACTCTTTGCATTCCATCTATCCAATCTTCATAAACAAAGTAAAGAATATCCGAGCTATATTTCTAAAAACTGAAAAAGTGAGAAATCAAAGTTTACATACATTACAATTACAGCAAGAAAAAAGTAAAAAAGAATAAACAGCCAAACCAAACCAATAATCAACATCACTATGATTTTCGTACTTTCAATCCGTCATCTTCCATCTGCGGATGTGAACGATTCAGCAAATCCATATGGCAATGTCGGTATACTTGTGGAAGTATTATCCAAGCTTGCGAGGACTGAAGAAGAAGAAGATGAAGAATCCATGTGGATTCTACCTTCAATAGCTTGCCATTTTTTTAGTGCTTGTGGTAAAGACATATCGAGATCAATCCCATATACGTCCTCAGAACTTGGCTTGGATGGTTTCCAGAGCTCTACAAGAGACGATAGAACATTTACAGCATGACCCATGTCCGGCCTCTGATATGGCTCTCTTGCACAGCAATGGCCTGCAAGTTCAGCAGTAGTGTGTATGCTGGCCAGGGTTTCCTCGTTGAGGTCGAGTGTGGGATCAATGGCCTTACGGAATGTATCCTTGTTAAGGTGCATTCTTCGGAACCATGTGACAAGGTGCATGCTTTCCTCAGGTTGGCTCTGATCGAGTGCCTTTCTTCCTGTGATTAGCTCCATTAAGATCACCCCGAAACTGAAGACATCTACTTTAATGGTCACTCGCCCAGTTACTGCAATCACACAGATGAAAATAGGACAAGGTTTGGAAATGATTCTAGGACCTAATAATAATGTAAATGTATGTTTCTATAGGTTGGATACTAGTAAGATGTAACAAACAACAGTGAAACTGAATTGAAGCAAAATCCAAATCTGATGGAGAAGGCATATATACTAAAAATATTAGTACTTCAGCAATTCTGGTATTGACAGAGAGTAATATTATACTAAAAATTTTGGTCTTACCTAATCTTTTATATCTTCAATCCAAATTTCATACAACTATTCCCTTATTAACCAAGGTATTAGGTCTCTCTTCTTTGAGCGAACAACCAATATAAATTTAATAATCTTAGAACATATATCATTACAAATTTACAACAGATGTGCTTGGGTTAAGGAAAACTCTCATAACTGCTTGCAACTACTTTCAGGAGAGAAATTCACAAATTGCAAGGGCAGAAAATCATATATATATATATATATATATATATATATATATATATATATATATGGTTCCATCTATGAATAGGTTCTTTGTGGAAGCAACCCTTTTTGGCCTGGAAATTTTATTTTTATTTATTTTGCTCCAGCCAAAATTTCCACAAAGCTAAAAATGGGGTTGCTCCACAAGAACCAAGGTTGTCTGTGGATGGAACCCCATATATATATATATATATATATATATATATATATATATATATATATATGATGAACTTGGTGCCAGGTTTCGGTTATGTGAAAAGTATAGCTTCATTGATCAAGGTGCAATATTTTTCTATCGACAAGTAAAAAAACTGTATTATATACCACACAAATTAAACTAATAAACTTAAGAAGTACACATATGAGCAGTAGAAATCAGAAACATGATTACTTTAATTCTTCTATTCCTTTGTTTATCTGTGCAGATTCTTTTTTTGTTAGTTCAGCATTTGGTATTTTGCTTCTGCTATGTAATGTAGAGCTAAAGATCTTAGTAGCATATCAGAGCAATAAATTGACACAAAAAATTAGAACATAGTAGTACCTGCATATTCTGGTGCTAGATACCCAAAAGTTCCAGCAATTATCGTCTCAATAGAGCCTTTTCCTTCAGGAGCAAGGCGTACAAGGCCAAAATCTGAAACCTTGGCTCTCATATCATCGCCAAGAAGAATGTTGGAGGGTTTAAGGTCCCTGTGTATGAAACTCTGGTGGGCCAAACCATGTAGGTATTCTACACCCCTTGCCACGTCGAGCGCAATGGTCAACCTTCTTGTCCATTCCAATGGTTTTAACCCTTCTTCGGGCCAGTTGAAAAGATGCCTGCTGAGTGTTCCTTGAGGCATATATTCATATACAAGAAGCTTCTCATTCCCATCTAAACAGTACCCAAGGAGAGCAACAAGATGTCGATGTCGAACCTTAGTCAAAACAGCAATCTCAGACTTGAACTCAGTCAGACCCTTTCCAGTAATCACCCCACCCTCCATTCTCTTCACAGCAATTTTGGTTCCATCATGCAATTCCCCTTTGTAGACAGTCCCAAAACCTCCTTGCCCCAATATATTTTCTTCACTAAAATTGTTTGTCACATTTTTTAGGACTTGAATGGAAATAACCATGTTTCCTGCTTCAACCATTTGGATGTCGCTAGCTTCACTGGTAGGTATAGTATGGGCTTCGCTAACTGCGCCAACACTAACACTTGATCCTGCGACTGTGATCTTCAAACTCTCATTATCGGATCCAGAAAGACGAGGATGAATCACTATGGCATTTGGGCTTTGTACTCTGCTAAAGCGCTTTTGCTTACCTTTGTAGAAACAAAAAGCGGCCAAGCCAATCAAGACTACCACAAAAACACCGCCAAGAACAGAAACCAGGATGATTCCAACCGAACTTTTAGACTTCTCAACATCATTTTTGGAACTGCCATCATTTTCAGAGCCTGAACCAGAACTACCCTGGGTATTGCTGCCCGGAGAATCAGAATCACTTTTATCCTTTCCAATATCCAGGTTTCCATTTGTTTTCACAATCAAGTTATTCTTAAAGGCTGGCACCTTCCCATGAAGCTGGTTGTTTGACACATCTAGCAGAGTAAGTGCAGGTAGAGTTGTGAGTTCTTCTGGAATTGTACCAGTGAGATTGTTATCAGCAAGAATCAGTCTTTGCAATGATTTGAGTGCAGCAAATTCAGGAGAAATCATACCCGTAAGCCCCATCTTCTCAAAATTAATAATAGTAATATTCCCATTGCTACAAGTGATCCCAAACCAATCAGCACAAGGATCATTCCCCTTCCAATTATCTGCAAACTTTGTTGGATAACCCAATGATTTCACAATCAAAAGCAATGTATTCACTCTCGGATCACAGTCACCGGGCGTAGGCAAACAAAAGCTATTGGTGTCCTTTGTCATATCCACAGCAACCAAATTGTTAAACTTGGGCATTGGTCCTTGAAGCAAATTATTTGTCAAATTAACAACTTTCAATGACCCAAGATTCACCAAAGACAACGGAACTGGACCCGTAAACAAATTATCACGAAGACTCGACCTTTCCAATGCCTTTTGGCCCGAAAAATCGGGTAATGGACCCGAAAACGAATTGGAATGCAACCAAAGCTCCTTCAAAGATGTCATGTTCTGTATAACATCAATTCCTCCACCAAGTTTACCACTACCTCTCTGCCCATTAACCCAAAGGGACTCCATTACCGAACCCGAAAAGCTCATAGGCAATTCACCCTCCAAGCTATTCAAAGCCAAGTGCAAATTAATCAGCCCCGGGAACTCATCGGGGCCTAAAAATTCCGGTATTTTCCCCGTAAGGTTAGCAGAATTTGCAGAGAAATTCTGAAGGGTTGAAGCATTTCGCAGGCTTTCGGGAATTTCCCAAGCAGAAAAGGGATTATTATCAATCTCAACAGATTGTAACGAGTTCATTTTAGTGAAGAAATCAGCAGGAATTGAACTAAACTGATTATTACTAAGCATTAACACTTGTAATGAACTTAACCCACTTAAGGTCGGTAATGGCCCTGAAATATTGTTCCACTGGAGCTCTAAACGCTCTAGTTCATCAAGCTCAGAGAGATTTGGAGGGAGTGTACCTTGGAGATTCTGGTGCCCGACTTGGATCCGAGTGACCCGTTTGCCCTCTGAGCAGACCACGTGGTTCCATTTGCATGGATCTGGGCCGGTCCATCCGAGTTCTGGTGGTGGGTTTAGAGCTTTTTGTAGAGCTAACATGACCGCAGCATCATTTGGGTCGGTTTGAGACTTAGCACAGAGGAAGAATGAGGAAGAAACAGCAAGAAAGCTGAGTAAAAACTTGAAACCAAGATGATCAATAATCATCTTGGGAAACTAGAGAGAGAAAGATTGAGAAAGCTAAAGATAACAGGCAGTTAGCTTCAAAGAATTTCTGTAAGGGGCGGGGGGGTTAGGTCCGTTAGGAGCTTTGGATGCTGGAGAGAGAGAGAGAGAGTATGGAGGTGCGCGGGACGTGGAGGTGACGAGAGTTTTTGAGTAGGGAGTAAGGGAAGGAAGGAGGGAGGGAACAGTAAATTGGGGTAGCAGCGTAGGGAAGAGCACATGTGTGGGGTCCAGGTATATTAGAAGTGAATGGTTGAAGATTAATTTTTAACCCAAATTTAAATTGATACTAACCTGTTTAAGTTATAAAAGTAATAAATAATGTTAATTAATATTGTTTTATTTCATAAAGAATGAGTCTGGTTGGTTGGAGAAATATTTATAGACATTGAAGATGTAATTTTATAATAAGTGCTCATTAGTATTATAATTTATATTATCATGATTCATGATTATGAAATTATAATAATAAATTTAAGAATATATCAATGAAAATGAAAATTTTGATAATTGAATTTATTTATTTTTTGAATAGATTCGTAGCATTTTAATTAAGTTATAATAATTTTAATTATTATAATAAATTAAATAGCATTGGATTAGTATTACTTATTAAATTTTTGCATATTAATTTTAAAAAAAAAAAATGTATGGGAATATTTAATTTGTTGGAGTGATTAAAATTGTGGATATATATATATATATATATATATATATATATATATATATATATATATATATATATAGTTAGTCAAGTGGTTGATTCTTCTAATCTTTTTGGAACATGGGGGACTTGGCCAAGTTGGAATTGTTGGACTATGTTTTCTTAGCAATAATATCCCCCAATCTAGTCTTGCATGACAAGCTCTTACATCCAAATTTGTGCTGTTATGCACCACAACTGATGAGGTGGCGCATGTCAAGTTGTGGACCAACATAACCGCCTCTCGTTTTTCTCTTTCTTTTATTTTTTACGATAATAATAAAAAAAATAAAATTAACACATTCATTGATCATTTTGTCCCGGAACCTATTTTATATAAAACTATAAAATAAATAAACAGTTCAGGATCGCTTGATTCAAACTTGACTCGAAATATAAATAATTTAAATATGAATAAATTTAAAATTTGATAAAATACTCGAATCTTCTTAAATTATAATTTTTTATTGATACTCAACGATTCATACTCGCTTGACTAAAAGTTCGATTCAAATTCGACTCGAAATATAAATGATTCAAATATGAGCAAATTTTAAAGTTCGATAAATTACTCGAACCTCTTCAAATTATAATTTTCTATTAATACTCGAATCATATTCGTTTAAAAAGTTCAAACTGCTTGTACTCGATTTAAAATCGTACTTGACTCGATATCTAAACAAGCCATAATCAAACTTTATTTTATACTCGATAAATTTTATGAATCAAATCTGAATAACTTAATACTCGACTCAGTCCCTTAATTGTATAGTAATTAAGTTATGCCATAATATCATTTGTTAATTAGTATTAATGCTTGTGTTTATATTTAGTAATGTTGTCTCACCTCTCTTGTAAGAACTATTACGATTCGAAAAAATAATATATATTACGAATATTTATGTTAATATTTTAATTGTTAATTAAATAATAGTGATAATTTTTTAGAAAAAGATGTTTAATAAATGAAATTATTTTATAATACTTACCAATCTCATATCATAATACATAAAAAGACTCTAAAATTTGGCCTCAGTTGCTAGAACAAGAACTATATTAGATAGTTTCAAGTACTCTTATTGCACTAATAGGTTTTTGTAATTAGGTAGTATGTGATTAGATTATTTTAATTTATTTATATTAATTTAATATCTTTGATCAATTTTACAATCTTAGATTAGTTCAAAGATGACAAGTTTATATTTTAA
Source organism: Panax quinquefolius (assembly GCA_020205615.1). Taxonomy (NCBI): domain Eukaryota; kingdom Viridiplantae; phylum Streptophyta; class Magnoliopsida; order Apiales; family Araliaceae; genus Panax; species Panax quinquefolius. The sequence goes on along the minus strand of CM035153.1, from coordinate 143,529,183 downwards.
TTTTAAGGTCTTTTGTTAGAAATTATACAATCCTCAAGAGGAAGGTGAGCTTAAATAGTATCTCTTTTAAAGATAATATTAAGATTAATCTTACGAAAAATTAGAATCATAAAATATATTTTTACAATTAAAAATTTAAAAGAATATTTAATTTATTCATTAAAATTTTGATAAAAAAATCACATTTTCATCAAACAGTGAAAAGAATATTGGATTACTTTTATTTTTGAAACAATTATGTTATTCAATATAATAAATTAGTTGACAGGTATCAATTTCAATTATACTATTCACAAGTATAAAAATATGATGTATTAGATAAAATTGGAGGAAATTTGTAATAGAGGGGATCCAAATCCCAAAAAAGGGATCACTATTTTCACATTATTTTTGATATTTTTACATGTGTTTTTAATATTTATATATGATTCTTTCTCACATAAAGTTAGGACTTATTATATACTCATACGAGAGAAAATCTTGTGAAAATATTAAAAAAAAAAATACATTTAAAAATCAGTTATCATCCCAAAATTATAATTGTCTTTTATTGAACTGGAAGAAGAACTGGGCCCCACTTCGATGGCTTAAATTAGACATGTACTTCTTGATTACAAAGTAGTAAAACTCATAAAATTCTGACCATCAATACACAAAATAAGGGCAAAACAAATCATTTAGTCACCGAAGTTGACATATTTTATTGAATATTTGATTGAACTTTTAATTTTTTAAATTAACTCACTGAACTAATTTTTATTTTCAAATTGGGTCATTCCGTTAAAAAAAGTTGACGGACGTTAATTTTTTATCTACGTGACGCTGATGTGGACGTAAAGAAAAAGGAAAAAGAAAATGACATGGAAAAAAAAAAAATCAAAACAACTTTTTGCAAAACAGATCTAACCATATTCATAAAAACATATCTTCATCAAAACAAAAGGAAAAATTTAGGGTTTTCTTCATTTTATTCATCTTCCCCAAATTTAGGGTTTCTTTATTCTTTATATTCTATTATGCATAATATTTTGCATAGTAAAATCTTTTTATATAAAAATGTAATACTTTTATAAAGTTATTAATTTATTAGACTATAAATAGAATATATTATATTTTATCATGCATAGTGTTTACATAAGGCTCAAGAGATAGTATTTATAGATAGTAAAATCTTTTTTATATAAAAATGTAATACTTTTATAAAGTTATTCGTTTTATTAGATTATAAATAGAATATATTATATTTTATTTAAAAGATTTTATTTTATTAGAATATTTTATTTATACTACATAATAAATCAATATGGACCGTCCATTTAAAAGTAAATCAATATAGATCGTCCATTTAAAAGTAAATCAATCTGAACCGTTCATGAATTAGTTACTATTCAGTCCATTTTTCTATAAATAGAAGCTCATTCCTTCATTATTTCTTACGAATTCACTGATACTCTAGAGAGAGAAACTATAAAGAGAAAGAAGAAAAGTATTATGTTACTTCACTACTCCTATATCCAGTGTCTTTTAAGGTAAGTGGTATTATTTCTTTCGTATTCATGAAGAGAACTTCTGTTATTCCATTCTTTATTATTCTGCTGGAATAACCTGTATACGCAAGATACCCTATACTTGGTGAAATTTTTCTGTTGTTCCATTATTTATCATTATGTTGGAATAACCTGTCTATGCGAAGTATCGCATACATGGTGAAATTCTTCGTTGTTCCATTCTTCATCATTATGTTGGAATAACTTTGCATCACAATCAAGTACCGCATACATGGTGAAATTCTTACGTTATTCTATTCTTTATTATTTCATTGGAACATCCCGTGCGTGCATTTACGCATTTGACCGATTTCGTTTATTTATTATTCATTGGATTATCCCGCTTCGGTGCAGACATACCTTTGACACAGTTCCATTAATTATTATTCGTAGGAATAACATGTCTGTGATCTCATCGCATGCATGGTGATTTCTGTTGTTATTCCATTCTTTATTATTACATTTGAATATCATATACATGCGCTTACGCATTACCCGGTTCCGTTATTTATTATTACATTGGAATAACTCCGTCTGTGCGATCTATCGCATGTCCGGTAATTTCTTTTGTTATTCCATTCTTTATTATACTCGGTTGGTTAAAGTTTTGACTTCTATACTCCATGAAATTAGTGGAATATCCTTGGATATTTGCGCTTCATCAAGTATCTTTTATGGAAATATTCTTCTGAGCATTCTTGAATTTTACTCTACAAAGAAGTATCATGTTGACAATTTGGACATTATTAGTTCTTGGATAAATTAATTCTTGAACTTGTTTTATTGAATTCTTATATCATTGTCATCATCCTCATGTTTATATTATGTTGAAAGTCATCTGTGGCTGTGTAGTATAGATGGACTTGGTATGATTATGACCAAGGATTAATTCCAGATAATCATGACCACCATAATGTTACAAATGATGTGGTAAAAGTCCTCATTGGTCCGTAGTGCATTGATGGACAGTTGTTGGCATGATCATGACCATTGATGAATACACGAATATCCTTGGCCGGTAGTGCATGGATAATTTTTGGTTGTGATATTAATGAATATCCTTGGCCGTAGTGCAAGGATGATGTGGATTATTTGTTAAGCTGAGTCCCGGCGATAAAAGTGATGAAAAACCTTTTAAATCATAAAAGATAGTAGATTTTATTCTCTACTTGACTCTTTTAATGGATTGCATGTTCCGCTGCAGTTAAACTTGATGTCTATTGTATTTTATCAGTTTAACACTGTTGAAGACTAACGATGTCTATGCATTATCTTAGTCATAATATTTCTTACTGGGCTAGTTGAGCTCACCCTTTCTTTCACTGTTTTTTTCAGGAAATGAGAACGTAGTCGGGACTTGTCGGGGAACAGAGTGACGGTCCAGATGATAGTATTAGTAGTCCTCACTATTCTGTTAAATAGTGTGACAATAAATGTAATGAAGACTTATTCTGAGAGTGGATATTGTCTAGATGATAATATTCTTATTAAAACTCTTAGATTATGTTATGTCGTATTTTATACGACTGTTGTATAATTAAGTTGTATTTATATTCTGTACCATGTATTTGGCGACTCAGAATAGGTGATGTATACCTATTTTGGGGGCTTCACAGTTGGTATCAAAGCCTAGGGATATGATCCCTGACTAAGATGTGAGATAAGAACTAGGAGGGGAGAGACGGGGAATTCTTTCGCTAGTATGACCTACCTAAGTTTATTTGGTATTTAATTGGTCGGTTAGAGTATAGGGATAATACGTGATTTGTTAATTAACCCTTGTTTTGTGACAGTATTTGAAAATGACATCCGAGAATATTGAGAACATCAATGGAGCACAGGAGACCTTTGAGTCTCCACAGATCAATAATCAGGATAATGTGCATCAGGAAGGCGACAATCCTCAGGCAAACAACAACACCGACGGATGATGAACGATGGAATGTTCGGAGGCTTTATGCAATTCATGCAACATCAAAAGAGCGGCCTCTGTACAAAATGCGAGGTGGAAACACCGGCAACTCTCTGGACGGTCACCGCTGGCGGCTTCAAGGAACTGGGACCACCGAGTTTTTGAGAGCTAAAACCACTTAAAGGCGGAGACGTGGATAAAGCGATCTGCAAGATATTTGATATCTTGGGATGCTCCGAGGAGCAAAAGGTTCCCTTTGCCACCTTCATGTTACGTGTAGAGGCAGACATCACTGGGAATCAGAAACGACTCAACCCGCCGTGATCAAGATGACTTGGGAGAAGTTCAAGAATTGTTCAACGATAAGTACTTTCACGAAAGTATTCATCTACATGAAAGAGGTAGAGTTCATCAAGTGGAGCAAAATAACATGACTGTAAGACCCCGAAATTTTTAAATAAAAAGGAATTTCCTTTATTTATTATTTTAAAATAGTAAGGGTTGATTTGATTAATGTGGATAGTTAAGGGTTAAATACGCAAATATTTCAAAATAAGCAAGTGGTTATAAAATATTCATTATCGTTTTGGGAATATTCGTTTGGTCGTGGAATATTAGATCGCATTGTCGGGAATATTAAATGACGACCAGCAGCCAATGTGTGGGCCCCATAACTGAAAGCGATTGGATGAAGAAAACGACAAATATAAGTTGTTTTTAAATAACTTGGCGTAGTTGTTACCAATTATCATCGTTGGAATACCCGGTGGTTAAAACACACTAATACGCGTTGTTGTTGAACAACAAGAAGACACCAGATTGCACCAATTATTGATTCTTACGTAAGAAGGCACTACTCAATAATGGTTACAGAATTATCGCTCAAAGATTTTATTGATTTAATAATTGTTTGCGTTGATATTTATATATCACGTTGTTTCAATAATTGTCATTACACAAGATTTTTCATTATCGAAGCAATAATTCATATTATCTGAATAATATTATTAGATAACATTATTGGCAATGTCTAGAAAGTTCATCTAAGGAGAGGTTTGGTCACCTAATTGCGCCGCCAAGAAGAAGAAATTTTATCGAAAGCCCCTCTTCCGGAACCGCCTCGTTGTCAATATTGTGATTCTCGTAATATTATTTGTGAATAATTAATTATTGATTCATATGATGAGGAAAATATTGATTTTATATGGATATAGATGGAGAAAAATTTTAATGTGACAATTGTTGAAAATTGAAATTTTATCTCGATAAAATAATTTATTATTATATTTTAATAATATAATAATGGTGATATTTTTACAACGAATGTGGGATTTATGAGTATACGAGGAGGAAGAGTATTTTTGTTGCAATAAATGTTTAAAACATGTTAAACATGTTGGTGGACCCCATTTATCGATCGAAATTTGATTATAGCTTTTGTAAAATCGCCTGCTTATGGATTTTGGTCAATTTCTATTTGGAATTTGGAAAACTTTTCTTCGCAAAGTTGTAGAGAATTGAAATTCCTATAAAAACTCGAGAGATTCAATTTTTTGATGAAAGGGCTATTTATTATGAATTATTGAAGTTCAAGTTCAAATAATTGATTTTGGAAGTTTAAAATATTTAAAATTAGAAAAACGTTTTTTCTTACTTTTTCTAGAAGGTGGCATGTGTTTGATGGCTGAAATCAGATTCTAGGCATGTGTAAGAAATTTATATAATTATATTATTAATTTATTAAATTTTTCTACTTTTGTGTTCTAAAGCATTTTCCTATAAATAGGTGCTTAGGTTAGAATTGAAAATCACACCGTAAATCAAGTTTCTCTCTATATTATCGAGCGTATTCTTGTGAGTATTTTGAGTATACTTTGAGTATTGCTAGATACAAGTAAGTTCCTTCAAAGACTATACCCTAGATTCCAACTTTGTAAGATTAATCTTTCGAGGTAAGGGATATTATTTTTTTTAAGTAATGATATTATTTCTTCAATATCATTATCTTCGAAATGTTGATCTGAAGTTTTTATCAAATTTGGAACTTTTTTTCATGTCTGGGTTACTATTCATGGGTTACTATTCATGAGTTACTATTCACGAAGTTACTATTCATGAAAGTTCTTATTCACGAAGTTACTATTCATGAGATTCTTACTATTCACGAGTTAATATTCACGAGTACTATTCATGAAGTGTGAAGATATTTTTGTGGAATTTCTATCTTTTGGTGTCTGAGTTCTTATTCACGATATATCTAAGACTATTCACGATACTGAAGACTATTCACGATATAAAGACTATTCACCAAAAATAAAATTTCTTCTTTTCGTCTAAAATATCTATTCGGATACTAACTCGATTGTATCCATGTTTTGATCATTCTTGAATTTTACACCACTATGATTATTTTTGAGGTATTTTTGGACGTGGATAAAACCAAGTACTAATCCTTAATCCTTAATCCTTGTCATTTTGTTTCAATCGGTTCGCTTTAAAAAATATTTTTCATCATCCTCACCTTAAATGATGATATTATGGAATATCTTTGGCCCGTAGTGTAAAAGATGAATGATTTCTTAAGAATATCTTTGGCCTCAGTAGTGCAAAGATGAATGATTTTCAAGAATATCTTTGGCCCAGTAGTGCAAAAGATGAACAGTGTTTAAATGAACATGACTAATCGATGAATATCTTTGGCCTCTGAGTGTAAAAGATGAATATTTGATTCCAGATGTATATTGATTGATGTTACAGGATAAAAGATAGGCGATGAACTTTTAAATTCATACATAGAAGATAGTAGTTTGCATTCTCTACTTAACTCTTCTAATGAATTATTATTTCACTGCGAATATTGATTTAAAATTTGTTGTCTATTGTATTCTATTAGATTTTTCCTCGTTGAAGACTAACGATAATTTGTTGTATATTATCTTAGTCATAATATTCTTTATCGAGCTAGTTGAGCTCACCCTTTTCCTTTTTGTTCCATTTTTCTTCGTGGAGGCGAGAATATAGCGATTACGAGTCTGGGGTATGGAATGAAGGTTTTAGAAAGGATTGTTTAGTAGTCCTCACCATTTTTGTAAAATAATGTATCAATAAATGTGATGAGGATTTATTTGAGTATAGATATTGTCTAGAAGATAATATTTGTATTCAAACTCACAGCTTTCTTGTTGTAATAATAAAGTTGTAGTTGTTTTCGCATCATGTATTGACAACTCGGAATAGGTGATGTATACCTATTTTGGGGGCGCCACAGCTTGGTATCGTAGCTTAGGATATGATCTCCATGAGATCGGGAATAGAACTAGAGGGGAGAGACGAGTAAATCCTTCGCTAGTGTGTCCTACCTAAGCTTATTTTTAGTTAGTCGGTCAAGATATAGGGATATTATGTGATATATTGATTTCCTTAATTAACCCTTGTTTTATATGCAAGATTTGAGAATGTCGATCGAGAATATTAACAATGGAAATGAGACCGTGGAGACGCTGTGACTCACCAACGAGGAGAACGTGCAACAGTCGGCAATGTTCCTCCCGTGAACAACACCATCGAAAGCGAGATGATGAACGAGGGGATGTTTAGAAGTTTTTGCGATTCATGCAAAATCGCATTTAGGAAGACTCGTGTTCAAAATACAGGAGGAAATGATAGCAATTCACGGGTTGTCACACAAAGCAAGCAGCTTCAAAGAGTTGGGACCACGAATTTAAGGGAAAGCCGATCCCATCATGGCGAAACATGGGTCAAACAAATTACCAAGATATTCGATGTCTTGGGATGCACGGAGGAATGAAGGTTCCATTCGCCACCTTTATGTTCCGTGGCGAAAGGCGTATCATCGGTGGGAGTCTCGTGAAGCGCACTCCATCCAAACAAGACTCAAAGATGTCTTGGGAGACATTTCAGAAGCTATTTAATGACAAATACTTTCCGAAAGTGTTTCATTATATGAAGGAAGTGGAGTTTATCGATTGGAACAAAACAATACGATTTGTCTCAAAGACGAGGCAAAGTTTGCAGAGTTATCCGTGTTCAGACCTCATTTGGTGGAGAATGAGGAACGATGACGCGGATGTTTCTTAGAGGTTTGAAACCCCAAGATACGCCAAGATCTCATTTCTCATAAATTTTCTTTATTCAGATGTTGTAAATGTGGCTCAATTATTAAAGCGAGATAACGAAGTACGGCCAACCGAGGGACCACAACCACGATCGTATCGTAGATAAAGATCAATGTAATAATGATAACCTGCGGAGAAAGAAACAGACGGACAAAATGGTAACCACTCTGGTGGTAATCATGGCCATGAAAATAGAAGAAGCGAAGTCAGGAGGAGATTTTAAAAGAGGAGATTTAACAACGATTATGTGAAGACGATAAAGGCTTAAGAAAGAATCGGTTCTAAGTGGAGGAGAACGACCACCCATTCATATGCTATAAATGCGGGAAAGAGGGACATATCACCAAACCGCCCAACAACAGTTCAAGGTATGCTATAATTGTGGAAAGGAAGGACATATCGCCGAGATCAGACAAAAGAATAAACCTAGTTCAACGGGGACGGTGACTCAAAAGATCGTCCCGTAAAAGTAAAAGTCAAAGTCAACGATTCCGGAAGAGCGTTTGTTGTGATCGGTCATAATGCGAGGAACCCAAACGAGGTGATCACGGTAAGCTATTTATAAATTCTGCTAAGTTTATACCTTACTTGATACCCGGTATACCCATTCATTTATCTCTCCCGCATGTGCTCAACGCTTAAACTCGACTCGAGAAATTAGACTTTGACCTATCTGTGGAAACTCCGTTAGAGAAACTTTCATCACATCCATCGCTTATAAATCTTGTTTGATTCAAGTTGGCACCATTACCTTACACCGCTGACCTTATCTCTTTAAAGATACTTGCTTTTGATGTGATTTTAGGGATTGATTGGTTAACTACTCATCATGCCAAAATTGATTGTTTTCGTAAGGTTGTTAGTTTTCATATTCCTAACCAACCCGTTGCATTTAATTCAAGCAACTAAACCATTAAAATCAATCATCGCCATATCTAATCATAAAGCTATTCGCTTATTAAAAAACGGATGTCAAGCTTTCTTAGCCCATGTTATGGATTTGAATAAAGACACGCCAAATTTGAATAATATTCTCGTTGTTATCGATTTTCCGACGATTTCAAGAACTTCCTTGGCCTACCCCGTAACGTGAAGTTGAATTCTTTATTGATCTTGAACCGCACAAAGCCCATTTCTAAAACCCCATATCGAATGGCTCCTATTGAACTTCAGAGTTAAAGGTCCAACTACAGGAATTGTTGGACATCGGTTTCATCTGGCCCTAAGACATCTCCTCGGGGTGCTCCTGCTTTTATTTGTAAAGAAGAAAGACGGAGTATGCGACTTTTGTATTGACTATCGGAATTGAACCATGTCACCATCAAGAATAGGTATCCTCACCTCGTATTGATGACTTGTTTGACCAATTGTAAGGGGCACAATTCTTTTCAAAATCGATCTTCGCTCGGATATCATCACCAAGATTAGAATCGAGGATATTCCAAAGACCGCCTTTAGAACTCCCAGATGGGCATTATGAATTCTTAGTCATGTCTTTCGGACTAACTAATGCTCCATGGCTTTCATGGATATGATGAACCGAGTATTCAAGGAATATTTGGATCAATTCGTTGTTGTTGTCTTTATTGATGACATCCTCATATATTCCAAAAGTCGTGAAGATCATGAGCACCATTTGAAGTCGGAACTCCAAAGGCTTCGTGAAAACAAACTATATGCCAAATTGAAGAAATGCGAGTTTCGCTCGAGGAAGTAGCATTCCTTGGGCACGTGGTGTCAAAACATGGAGTATCCGCTGATCCCGCCAAGATTGAAGCAATACAAAGTTGGGAGCAACCAAGTCATGATCAAGCACGTAGTTTTTGGGCTTAATGGTTATTATCTGAGATTCGTGGAAGGGTTTTTCTAATCGCTACTCCATTAACTCATTTAACTCCTAAGGATACAAAATTCGCTTGGAGCGAAGAATGCGAGAAAAGTTTCCAAGAGCTTAAGAGGAGACTTATTTCTAAGACTGTTTCTAACAATACCATCCGGTTCGGATGGATTTGTTATCTACAAATGATGCTTCGTGCAAAGGGTTAGGATGTGTTCTCATGCAACGTGGGAAAGTCATAGCCTATGCCTATGCCTCGCGACAACTTAAAAGAGTATGAGAGGAATTATCCTACTCATGATCTAGAGTCATAGCAATGCTTTTTCGCGCTTAAAAATATGGAGGCACTATCTATATGGGGAGAAAGTGGAGATATATTCGCACCATAAAAGCCTTAAATATTTCTTCACTCAAAAAAGAACTCAACACGCGGCAATGACGCTGGCTCGAGCTATTGAAAGACTACGACCACACTATTCAATACCATCCCGTAAAGTTTAACGTGGTAGCCGACGATGAGTAGAAGATCATATGCGGAACGAAAAGCGATGATGTCAAGTATACGATAGAGCCAACTTTAATAGAAAAAGTTAAGGTCGCTTTCAAGCCACCCAAATCCGGAAATGATGCGTATGAAGAAGAAAGTACAAGAAGGAGCTATTCCTAAGCGAGAATTGATGAAGAAGGAATACTTTGAGTCCACTCTAGACTTTTGTGTTCTTAACGACTCGATTTGAAGTACAAGATTATGATGGAGAGGCACATAATACACCATTTGCAATCCATCCCGAAGTACTAAATGTATCGTGATCTTCGACATACATTTTGGTGGAACAATATGAAGAGAGAGATTGCAAAGTTTATCTCGATGTGTTTAACTTGTCAACGTGTAAAGGCGAGCATCTTGTACCTAAGGGTCCATTGCAACCACTTGAGATTCCGGAATGGAAGTGGGAACACATTACTATGGATTTTTTACGGGTCTTCCTACGGTTTCTCAAGGCATCAATGCTATTTGGGTTATTGTTGATAGATTAACCAAGTCCGCTCATTTCTTGCCGACACGGAGACTTATTCCTTGAACGCCTTGCTAGTATGACGTGAATGAGATTGTGAGGTTGCATGGCATGCCCAGATCCATAGTTTCGGATCGTGACCCAAGATTCACTTCAAGATTTTGGGTTAGCTTGCAAAAAGCTATGGGCACGGATTTTGCGATTTAGTTCGCATACCATCCCCAAACCGGACGGACAATCGAGAGGACTATTCAAACTCTTGAAGATTTATTAAGACTCGTGTCCTAGACTTCAAGGGTAGTTGGGATAAGTATTTACCATGGTGGAATTCTCCACAACAACAACAGCTTATCGTGCAAGTATAGGTGTGGCTCCATTCAAGCATTATATGGACGAAAATGTCGCTTTCTCCAATATGTTGGGATGAGGTGGGTGAAGCAACATTGTTGGGACCCGAAGTTAGTACGTATGACTACCAAAAAGATCCAAATGATTCGACAACGATACAAACGGCACAAGATCGACAAAAAGAGTTATGCGGATCTTCATCGAAAGGACGTGGAATTTAATGTGGGGATCATGTATTGTTCATGAAGTTGCTCCATGGAAGGGAGTTACAAGATTTGGGGGAAGAGGAAAGCTCAATCCACAATTTATTGGTCCATTTCAAATTCTCGACCGAGTAGGAAATGTAGCCTATAGACTTGCGTTACCTCCTAGTATGTCTCGTGTTCATAATGTGTTTCATATATCTCGCATTTCAGAATATGTGAAAGACCCAACCACGTTATTGAAGTTAGAACCGGACGAGATAGCCAAGACTTAACGATGAGGAGGTACTGTCAAGATCTTGGATAGAAGGAGCATGCCCCACGCCAAGAAAGGTCATACCACAAGTTAAAGTTTTGTGGAGGAATCATGCTATAGAGGAAATGACCCGGGAATTGGAAACTAAATGAAAGCGAGGTATCCTCACCTTTTCAAACACAGTGCACGTACGCCAATTTCGAGGACTAAATTTCATAAGGAGGGAGGTGTAAGACCTCAACTTTTTTAAATAAAAAGGAATTTCCTTTATTTATTATTTTGAAATAGTAAGGGTTGATTTGATTAATGTGGATAGTTAAGGGTTAAATACGCAAATATTTCAAAATAAGCAAGTGGTTATAAAATATTCATTATCGTTTGGGAATATTCGTTTGGTCGTGGAATATTCAGATCGCTTTGGGAATATTCAGACGACGCCGCGCAAATGACCATGTGTGGGCCCCATAACGGAAAGCGATATCGATGAAGAAAACGACAAATATAAGTTGTTTTTAAATAACTACGTAGTTGTTACAATTAATCTTTGTTGGAATACCGGTGGTTAAAACACACTAATAATACGCGTTAAAAAGAAAGAAGACACCAGATTGCACCAATTATTGATTCTTACGTGAAGAAGGCACTACTCAATAATGGTTACATGAATTATCGCTCAAGATTTTATCGAGTTAATAATTGTTTGCGTTGATATTTTATATCATTTGTTTCAATAATTGTCATTACACAAGATTTTCATTATCGAAGCAATAATTCATATTATCCGAATAATATTATTAGATAACATTATTGGCAATGTCTAGAAAGTTCGTCTAAGGAGAGGTTTGGTCACCTAATGCGCCGCCAAGAAGAAGAAATTCTTATCGAAAGCCCCTCTTTCTCGGAACCGCCGGTTGTCAATATTGTGATTCGTAATATTATTTGTGAATAATTAATTATTGATTCATATGATGAGGAAAATATTGATTTTATATGGATATAGATGGAGAAAAATTTTAATGTGACAATTGTTGAAAATTGAAATTTTATCTTTTTCGATAAAATAATAATTTAAATATATTATATTTTAATAATATAATAATGGTGATATTTTTACAACGAATGTGGGATATATGAGTATACGAGGAGGAAGAGTATTTTTGTTGCAATAAATGTTTAAAACATGTTAAACATGTTGGTGGACCCCATTTATCGATCGAAATTTGATTATAATTGTAAAATCGCCCGCTTTGTGGATTTTTGGTCAATTTCTATTTGGAATTTGGAAAAACTTTCTTCTCGCAAAGTTGTAGAGAATTGAAATTCCTATAAAAACTCGCGAGATTCGAATTTTCTGATGAAAGGGCTATTTATTATGAATTATTGAAGTTCAAGTTCAAATAATTGATTTTGGAAGTTTAAAATATTTAAAATTAGAAAAACGTTTTTTCTTACTTTTTCTAGAAGGTGGCATGTGTTTGATGGCTGAAATCAGATTCTAGGCATGTGTAAGAAATTTATATAATTATATTATTAATTTATTAAATTTTCTCTTTTGGTGTTCTAAGCATTTTCCTATAAATAGGTGCTTAGGTTAGAATTGAAAATCACACCGTAAATCAAGTTTTCTCTCTATATTATCGAGCGTATTCTTGTGAGTATTTTGAGTATACTTTGAGTATTGCTAGATAAGGCAAGTTCCCTTCAAAGACTATATCCCCTAGATTCCAAACTAAGATTAATCTTTCGAGGTAAGTGGATATTATTTTTTTTTCGTAATGATATTATTTCTTCAATATCATTATAATTGAAATGTTGATCTGAAGTTTTTATCAAATTTGGAACTTTTTCATGCTCTGGGTTATTATTCATGGGTTACTATTCATGAGTTACTATTCATGAGTTACTATTCACGAAGTTACTATTCATGAAGTTACTATTCACGAGTTACTATTCACATAAGTACTATTCATGAAGCGTGAAGATTTTTTTTGTGGAATTTCTATCTTTTGGTGTCTGAGTTACTTATTCACGATACTAAGACTATTCACGATACTGAAGACTATTCATTTAAAAATAAAATTTCTTCTTTTCGTCAAAATATCTATTCGGATACAACTCGATCAGTATCCATGTTTTGATCATTCTTGAATTTTACACCACTATGATTATTTTTGAGGTATTTTGGACGTGGATAAAACCAAGTACTAATCCTTAATCCTTAATCCTTGTCATTTTGTTTCACCGATTCGCTTTCTTTAAAAAATATATTTTCATCATCCTCATCTTAAATGATGATATTATGGAATATCTTTGGCCTCAGAAGGTAAAGATGAATGATTTCTTAAGAATATCTTTCATTCGTAGTGCAAAGATGAATGATTTTGAAGAATATCTTTGGCCCGTAGTGCAAAGATGAACAGTGTTTAAATGAAACATGACTAATCGATGAATATCTTTGGCCTCAGAGCAAAAAGATGAATATTTGATTCCAGATGTATATTGATTGATGTTACAGGATAAAAGATAGACGATGAACTTTTAAATTCATACATGTAAGATAGTAGTTTGCATTCTCTATTTAACTCTTCTAATGAATTATTATTTCCGCCATGTAATATTGATTTAAAATTTGTTGTCTATTGTATTCTATTAGATTTTTCCTCGTTGAAGACTAACGATAATTTGTTGTATATATATCTTAGTCATAATATTCTTTATCGAGCTAGTTGAGCTCACCCTTTTCTTTTTGTTCCATTTTTTTCTCGTGGAGGCGAGAATATCATGCGAGTATTTAGTCTGGGGTATGGAATGAAGGTTTTAGAAAGGATTGTTTAGTAGTCCTCACCATTTTGTAAAATAATGTATCAATAAATGTGATGAGGATTTATTTGAGTATAGATATTGTCTAGAAGATAATATTTGTATTCAAACTCACAGCTTTCTTGTTGTAATAATAAAGTTGTAGTTGTTTCGTATCATGTATTGACAACTCAGAATAGGTGATGTATACCTATTTTTGGGGCGCCACAATGACCGTGTCGTTAAAAGACGGGCCAAGTTTGCGAGAGTTATCCGGTTTGCATCCCATTTGGTTGATAATGAGGAGAGAATGACGCGAATGTTTTAAGAGGTTTGAAACCAGAGATACATCAATATCTTATCTCTCATAAACCGTGGTTTGTATTCGATGTTGTTAATAGGGCTCGATTATTGGAGATAATAATGAGTCACATCGTAACCAAAAGAGAACAAATGTAATGAAAATGATAATATAATCGATATAGATCATCAAGCGGTGACAATAAAGTGTGGAGGAATCAACACGCCTTAAATGGTAACCACTTCGGTGGTAATCAAGGCCAAAATAATAAGAATGGACATTTCAAGAAGAAGAGATTCACAATTGTTAGGTTTGTAATATTCGTATGCGCAATCAAATTGCAAAAATATGCGGAAGCGTGGTAAAATCAGAGTTTAAAATTTACAAACCATATACCCGGATCATCCTTTATGCATAATTATTAATTAAATGAAAAGATAAAGAATAAAATCATACCCTTGAAGATCGAGCTTCCTCAGGTACAAGTTCACCTCCAATCCTTTTCGCGTTCAATCTTGAATCCACCGGGTTTGGTTCCTTCTTTCGATCAACGTTAGCCACCCATGTGTTTGGCCTCTCAGAGGTGATCCACCAAGGAAGAAGAAAATTCAAGAAGATGGGTGTTATGGCTAACCCTAGTTTTCTATCTCTATAGAAAAAGGCATACTCCCAACAACTTGGAATTATTACGTACTTTGTTAAAGTCAACAACTCATACCACCCATAATAAGACTCTCTTATTTATAGATGTGGGCAACCCATCTTAACAATTAAGGAATTGGGTTTTATTTAATTAATTAAATTCTTTTAATTAATTAAGCTCCCTAATCTTATTAGGGATAATTAATTAAACTCCTTTAACTAATTTTCCTTCCTAATCCAATTAGAATAAATGAGAGTACTTATATTAAATTAATTCCTAAACTCTTTTAGAAATTAAAATAATAATAATTGTAATAATATTAATAAGACTCCTCTTATTAATTTATATTTAATATTTCTAAAATATTAAATAATAATATTAAGCTATTTAATTTATTCTATCACCATAGATTAAATTAAATATACTTAACATATTATTACGATTATGCCATTAACTTCTTAAATAATTATTCTTCCTTTTATGGTGTGACCCTTTAGGTTCTCCATATTAACAGGTTGTGAATAAATCAATTAGAACAATTCTAATCTTATTTAAATAAATAAATTAAACAATTAATTTATTTTAAATAATATTTATTCTACAATAGGGATAAGTTCTCCCTAAATGATCAACGACTTTTCCAGATAATATAGATTTCAACATTAATCATTAAAGAACCTTTGAGTAAATAGTTACCGATAATTCAATCCTTCCACCATACAATGTCCCAATTAAATATAAGACATGGAATTATCGTCAAGTCTTATTTTATTTAATTATATGTATTTCGATCCTTAAATGCACAACTCCAAATAATGCAAATTAGAAACTCCTTTCTAATTTCATTTCCGCCGCCAAGGACTACTGGGTTGTCATTTATCGAATCACATAGACATTTCTTCTTTTATTAGAAGTGGTAGATTCTTTATCGATCATACATTATCTCCATGTACAACTTATTATACCCAAGCATACCCTTTGATATACCCTAAGGGTCTTAAGGAATAAGTCAAAGTATAACTCATCATACACAAGATACTATGATGATCTCAAGTCCAAGGATTACTCAGACTACTATCACTACAGAATTCCTATCGACAGCAAATAAAACTCCATTAGGTATTCCTTAATGAGCCAACGCTTCGTTGAACTTATTCTCTAATAAGCACCTACATACTTGCTTTAGTGTCTCCACACAAATGATCATGAGATCAATCATCCTCATCCAATGAGCAAAGAACGATGTACCAATCTATCCGGATTCACTAATCCCCAATTTAGTAATCCAATGATTGGGAACTATTTTAGTTTTAAGCTTTCTAAGAATTTAGATCTCATTAGAATGATCATCATCATTATTCTAAAAGCATTGCTTAAAACTATGGGTTTATCACATATTATAAAACAAAGATCATGTAGATAATTAAAAGCCTTTAATAAATTAATACTTTTTATTAATAAATGAATAAGATTGTTACAAAGTATATGCTTTATCATCAAACATGATTGGCTTGTGTGCATATTACTTTCAATCTCCCACTTGCACTAAAGCCAATCGTCATGGTATCTTATACTCTTCTTTCTAAGTGACGATTATCCCCTTTGTTGGATAAGCTTTAGTTAATGGATATGTAATGTTGTTTTGAGAGTCCACTATCTCTATAGTGATTTCCCATCTTCAATGATTCTAATAATCAAATGAAAGTGCCACAACACATGTTTAGATCCAAGATGAGATTTAGAACTATTCCTAGTTTCAGAATGAACTTTTAATCCAAACAATCAACTTGCAGCCTTCATTTATAGCTATATACTTTGTCTTTATCACTAAACCAAAGAACTCTTCTTTGTTTGGAACCTTTCCAATTCATCGCACCAATCGCTCAATGTAACCCTTTACCTTAAAGTGGATTTTTCGTCATCTTGGTCTCGTCTCGAAAAACTTGAGTCCTGTTAAGCCCTCTAGTTTTAATTTAGACCCACCATGAATATGATCACATCCTTAGTGCCTGGGTTAAGCACTTTAAGATGTTTTTCACCGCCTTACAAAGTGATCTTCTCCATAATATGACCGATCAACATCGTGTCTCGATATTTCATTGCATACATGATTGTCACTCATGCGATCTCTCTTCTTTGGAGTCTATGGGGACTATTAAGAGAGATACACTCCATGGCTCATCAACATGAGACATCTCTTGAGTTTGCCATGCTAAACGACTTTAGCATCAAATGAATATACGCTCTTGGGTTAAGTTGAGCATCCTTTTAAATCTATCTATATAGATTTGCATCCCCAATAATGATACTCTTCCCAAATCATTCATGGAGGATTGTTTAGACAACTTTATCTTTACCGATCAGTAGCATTGGTATGTTATTCCTCATCCGTAGTATATCAACATATAATACTAGAAATTTCACGACGCCCCTAATCGACCCTTTTGTACACACTAGAAGTCTTACTCATCGAATGTAACTACGGATCATCATCTTCTATGATGCGTACTCTCATCATCATTATCCATGATGAATCCATACCTCCTAGGTATCTTTTGCTATTATTCCGCATTTATTGATCTTGGCCAGGTAGGGTACAATAGGTCTATCTATGTGTTCCTCTTATTTGACTTATAGTGTTTTGTGGTTCTTGAACTCTTCAAGATCTATTATCCTCCCACTAGCCCCTTTCAATGATAAACACCTTTATCTTGTAAGGAAGCGTGTTTCGTAACAAACACCTTTTGCTAAGTAGGATTATAGAACATATACCCTAAACTTACTTTAGGATGTCCCACAAATCAGACTTGTCAAATCTTGTCCCAAGCTTATCCTTTGAAACCTTTTCACATAAGTTGGACAACCCCTTATCTTAACATACTTAAGATTAGGAATCCTCCCCATCCATAACTTTTATGAAGTCTTCAATGGATTTTGAGGTTACCTTTTCCGTAGATATATGCACCATTTTTCTGGACATGATCCTGTAAGGATACCGGAATGTCAGTAAAATCATTATGGACCGCACTATGTCCAACAAGGTACATAATTTTCATTCAGATACATCAATCAATTATCGTAGACAGATGTTTCCATTATGAGAAAACCATTTGAGATGATCTAGAAACTTATCAGCACAAGTATTTATTCCTCGATCTAATCAAAGAATCTTAATACTTTGCCAATTTGTTTCACTTCAATTCTTTGAACCTTTCAAATAATTCACACTTGTATTTCAAACAAATACACACATTCAACTCTTTGAATGATCATCTCCTTTTCTTATACTAATTTGTTCAATATGCAAAATTATTTTCATGTAAGTCAAGTATACAAAATTTATTAAGTAATATTCCATTCTATACAAAACATTATTATTATAAATAGTAACAACAATTGTTCTTAATTATAATACCAAAGATTTCATTGTCAACAATAAAATGGAAATAATGTTTTTTAACAAGAACTAAAATACAATAACAACTTATCGATTTAATAGATTTTGCAGTGTAGTAGCATTGCTAAACTATAAGTTTCTATGGCTAATGTTGCAACCTTTGCTTCATTTCCCACACATAGGATTACTTATATTTGTTTAGCTTTTACTACTGCTTGGTCCCTTCATAAATCTATATTTATGATAACCAAGTCTCAGATCCAATACCCAAGTAGAACCTCGACTTAAAGAAAAAATTATTTTAAATCATGAACAAAATCAGATTATAAACCAAACTTCACTAAGCTTCTTTGGTTAGCCTCGCAAGATGCTTCTCGCAGCTTTCTTTCCAAAGGTCGTGCTTATTGCAGCAAAGGAAGCAAACTCCTTTGCTATTCGTATCGCTTTTGTTCTTATTATCCTTTGTTTATGCCTTTCTATTTACCTTCTTTGAATCGTTCTTCTTTTCGTAAGATCCTTTGGCCCCTACCAAGAAGACTTGATCTTTCTTGGTCGAAAGTGACTCTCAACATTTTTCAATATGTTAAGCAAATCAACGAGGTCGATATCTAGCTTGTTCATATGAAAAATTCACAACAATTGTGAAAGGAGTCCGGAGTGAGTGCAAGATCAAATCTTGGCTCAACTCTCCATCCATGACAAAACCTGTTGTCTAATCGATCAATCAAATTGATTATGTTAAGAACTTTTTTATCATCATTTATAGTGCCATTGGCCATTCTAGATCGGAAGAGCTCCTTAGATATCTCGATATCTTTCGGCCCTACTTTCCTCACCATCAACTACTGATGTGCGGTGAATATAGTAGAGCATCCATAGTTTCAGTCGACGTCAAGCTCTCGTTACTCATGGATGCAAGCATGATGCATCGAGCCAAGCAGGCATCATCTCGCCACTTTCTAAAAGTAGCAATGTCTTCCTCAGAGGCATTGTCTCGCAACCATCAGGAGGATAGGCGTATGATAAGGACATAAGATAGCTTTTCAAACCATGAGAACTATTCTCAAATTCCTTAACCAATCCGCTTAATCTTGGCCCCGTTAATTTAGCATCTAATATGCTTCGCAGTTGATAGTAATTTTAGACATTGTAAAATTTCAGTAAATGAATTTGTAATCAACAACATTTTAATATACATTCTTTTATTAATTACCAAAATAAATTAGGTCTTGTTTTAAATTGGTATCTCCCACTATTTTCTTCAAACTATATTACCTCACTTATATAGTTCTAAGAAAATCTAATTAAAGATTTGCTAGTGAGAATAAGGATCCCATTTCAAATGTATATAGCCTTGTGGTGACACAACAAACTATATATAAATAAATAGGTAGACAACTTTTGTCAATTACATCAACTATGCAACTCCTTGTATTTTGCCTCTTAGATTATTTTGATCAAGTGGTGGCACATCCGAATCAAAATTATCCAAGTTAAGTCCAACCTAGCACTCCATATATTCAAAAAAGAAAATATCATCCTTGTGGTGACACAACAAAACAATATTGTTCAATTTTCTTTATAAGCATCAAATGTGATAAATTAACATCTTAAATACTTAATACTTGCTTTGTGGTGACACAACAAACTCATATTAAATATTTAATACTCTATTAATTTTATCATGCTAGAAGGCGACGCTCGATATTCCAAATATCTTTGAACGCTTAGGACTTAATATAAAAATTGAGGGGTTTGTTATTAATTTGTCTGTCTCATCTTGTTTAAGCTGCATTATACATATATATATATAAAATACGCATTATATTAATGAACATGCAAGCATGTTTCATATAATATATATATATATATAGTATAAGCATGCACATATAGAATACTATATTCTACCCGGATTGATTATGGACTTTTATTCTAGTTTGGTTCACTAGAGCCACCAAGTGAACCAAAAGGTCAAACCCTAGGGGTGCAAGAAATAATATTTAAATATAACTATTACATTTAAACCCGGGCTCCATTACAAACGGGTCTTCAGCGCTCCTTGCTTCTTGATCTCCAATTTTTCAAAATTAATTCTAACTATTCCTATTACAAAACTATTTAAAATAAATAGAAACATTGATAGCTAAGTCAAGGGAAGTACATAGGAGGGAGATAGAATTTACATTAAGAAAAATTAGAGAAGACGAGGTACGCAGACCCCATTTAATAAAACCCATACATTCATGCATCCAACTAAAATAAAATCCAATCGCATTGGTCAATAGTCCATAATCAATCCCATTTATTATCATACACATCATCATATGCATCAATAAATAATATTCATCTCATGAATAATAAACATTTAATATATATATTGATATCATTTAATGGGCAAATTTAGTTAAGATAAAATCTATTTTGAATCAAAATAAACTCCTTTATTTTAATCCAAATTTAAATCAAAATAAAACTATTTTATTTTAATTTATCTAATTTTGAATAAAATAAACTATTTTATTTTAATCAAAATTTTAATCAAAATAAACTCCTTTATTTTAATTAATTATGGAATCCAATTCCATATATATAAAAAAATCTTTAATTAAAATAAACTCTTTTATTTTAATTAATTATGGAATCCAATTCCATGTAAAAAAAAAAATAAATCTTTATTAAAGGAACACGGATTATTCTTTCCTATTCACAAATAAACTCTTTTATTTTGAATAATATGAAATCCTATTTCATATCTAAATAAAATCCTTTATTTAAGGAAATTAGGATTTTCTTTCCTATTCACAAATAAACTCTTTTATTTTGAATAATATGAAATCTATTTCATATCTAAACAAACTCCTTTATTTAAGGAAAGATGGATTTACTCTCCCTATTCATAAATAAACTCCTTTATTTTAGGAAAAATGAAATCCAATTTCAACTCCAATTAGTTATCATGGAATCCAATTCCAACTCTAATTAGTTAAGATGAAATTTAATTTTAAAATTAAAATAAACTTTTTATTTTAATATTTAAAATAAACCTTTTATTTTAAAATTAAAATAAATATTATTTTAATTATAAAATTATTAAGAATATATATATATATATATATATATAATATATATAATATATATAAAATAATAAAATAATCAATATATATATATATATATATATAAAACCATACGGTTTTATATATATATATATATATATATATATACGTTATATCCGCTCTTTTTTTCTTATTTTTCTTTAAATACGTTATAGCCTGTGCCTCATTATTCAAAGCATGTAGCGGTGGCCTTGAAAACATGTATGTAACATCAAAAAAAAATTATATATATATATTTTTTTTTTTTTTTTTTATTCATTGGTAATCACATATATATATATATAACTCATTATGTATTCTTATATATATATATATATTTATATCCTCAAACCTTATTATATATATATATAATATACCGAATGTTTTTGGGTCACGGTTTTCATTTTTTTTTTTTTTAAATAAATTTTATACAATAAAATTATGTCCAATTAAATTGTTCTAAACACATATCAATATACATATCAAATTAAAACAATTAATAATTCGCATAAAGGTTTGGCTCGATACCACCGTTAGGTTTGTAATATTCGTGAACGCAATCAAATTGCAAAAAATATGCTAAGCGTGGTAAAAATCGAGTTTAAAAAATTTACAAACCATATACCCGGATCATCCTTTTGCATAATTATTAATTAAACGAAAAGATAAAGAATAAAATCATACTCTCAAGATCGAGCTTCCTCAGTACAAGTTCACCTCCAATCCTTTTCGCTCAATCTTGAATCCACCGGGTTTGGTTCCTTCCTTTCGATCAACGTTAGCCACCCATGTGTTTGGCCTCAGAGGTGATCCACCAAGGAAGAAGAAAATTCAAGAAGATGGGTGTTATGGCTAACCCCAGTTTTCTATCTCTATAAAAAAGGCATACTCCCAACAACTTGGAATTATTACGTACTTTGTTAAAGTCAACAACTCATACCACCCATAATAAGACTCTCTTATTTATAGATGTGGGCAACCCATCTTAACAATTAAGGAATTGGGTTTTATTTAATTAATTAAATTCTTTTTAATTAATTAAGCTCCCTAATCTTATTAGGGATAATTAATTAAACTCCTTTAACTAATTTTCCTTCCTAATCCAATTAGGAATAAATGAGAGTACTTATATTAAATTAATTTCTAAACTCTTTTAGAAATTAAAATAATAATAATTGTAATAATATTAATAAAGACTCTCTTATTAATTTATATTTAATATTTCTAAAATATTAAATAATAAATATTAAGCTATTTAATTTATTCTATCACCATAGATTAAATTAAATATACTTATTTATAAATAAATAATAATTCTGATACGCCCCAAAATAGGTAGGTATACGCCACCCATCTTGGGTCGCCACTTACATGGTACATAAATTCAAATACAACTTACTAATATAACTGTCGTGGTATAATACGATATAAACCGTGAGTTTGAATACAAATATTTCTACTAGATATTATACAAACTCAAAAGGAGTCCTCATTACAACTATTATCACACTATTTCACGTAATAGTGAGGACTACTAATGCTATCCTCGACCATTACTCCGCTCCCCGACTCGTCTCAAATTTATGTTCTCATTTTCAAGAGAACAAAGGAAAAAAGGGTGAGCTCAACTAGCCCAAGAAGAAATATTATGACTAAGATAATGCGTAATAAATTATCATTAGTCTTCAACAATGTTAAACCGATAAAATACAATAGACAACCGGCTTTAATCAGCAGCTTGAATAAGCAATCCATTAAAAAGTCAAGTAGAGAATAAAGTCTACTATCTTTTAGGTTTTAAAAGGTTTTCATCAATTTTTATCACGAGACTCAAATTTTAATAAATAAACCACCACATCTAATCATCCCCGCACTACTGGCCAAGGATTTTCATCAAATTATCAATGGTCATGACTATACCGAATCACCCCCGGTCATAATCATACCAAAAACTATCCATCATCGCATTACGTGCCACCGAGGACTTTTTTCACATCATTTATATCAAGTCATGATTATACCGAATGATCCTCGGTCATAATCATACTAAGTTCATCTATGCACGTAAGCCAAAGATAACATAATATAACATGAGGATGATGACAATGACATAATAATTCAATAAAACAAGTTCAAGAATTATTTAATCCATGAATTATTAACGTCCAAATTGTCAACATGACATCGTTTTCAGAGAGTAAAATTCAAGAATGATCGTAAGAATATTTCCATGAAAAGATATCGATGAAACGCAAATATCAAGGATATTCTACTAATTTCATGGAGTATAAGTCAAAGTTTTAACCAACCGGGTATAATAAAGAATGGAATAACAAAAGAAATCACCATGCACGCAGATTTTGACAGTAAAGTTATTCCAATGTAATAATAATAATCTAACTGTGTCGTGAAATTCACAACCGGCTGTGATGTTCCAATGTAATAATAAAGATGGAACTGCATCCGTGTAAAACACATGAGATAGGATATTCCAATGTAATGATAAAGATTTTAACCTGTGTCCTGTAAAACACATGCATGTGATGTTCCAAATGTAATAATAATAAAGATTTTAACCAGTCCTGTAAAACACATGCATGTGATGTTCCAATGTAATAATAGAAGAATGTCACCAAGTATATAGGTAAAATGCAGATACAAAGTTATTCCAATGTAATAAATAAGAATGGAAAAATATAAGAATTTCACCAAGTATAGGTACGCCGCGATATAAAGTTCATGTATAGGTATGCCACTTTTACAAAAGTTATTCCAATGTAATAATAATGAATGGAATAACAGAGGTTCTTTTCAAGAATACAAAGAATAATATCCCTTACTAGTACCGTAAAAAGAACCTAATATAGAAGAAGTGAAGTAAAGGTATACTCTTCTTCTTTCTATAATTTTCTTTATAGCTTCTCTCTATAATTTCTCTCTCAGTAGTTTTAATGAATTCGTAAGAAAATAATGAAGGAATGAGCTTCTATTTATAGGAAAATGGAATGCATAAGAATTAATCCATGAACTATCCAGATTGATTTATTTTAATCTGACTATCCATATTTAAAGAAAATCTTTTAAATAAAATATAATATATTCTATTTATATAAAAACATTTTACTATGCAAACACTATGCAATACTATGCAAAACACTATGCAAAAACACTACGCAACACTATGCATAATAAAATATAATATATTCTATTTATGTAATAACTTTAATAAAGTATTCTATTTTATATAAAGATGTTTCGCTTTTATTACGTTAATAATACTTAATAAAACAAAACGCCATTATCGCTATAATAATTCATATTATTAATCGACAATAATGGAATCAAACCGAGTGACTTCTCACATAAGCATCAATAATCAATACCGCGTGCTACTACGCAACCACACGACATCGCATTTTTACTACCGAAAGTAGTTCAACAAGAACTACCAGTAAAACTTCCGCCGTTATTTCAATAAAATATTTTTGTCGCTTTTCAATCCGACAATAATTTCGCTAGGAGGGTCCACCAATGATTGAGCCGTTGTATTTAATATTCCCTCGCTAAACCTAATATTCCCCACCAATCGAATATAATATAACCACTGTGATACTTTGCAAAATTTATAAATACTACCCACAACTATAATATTATCTCAAATTCACACTATAATATTAAAAATTATTTCGACAAAATTTAAATCTTTATCGATAAAACTGGGTCTCACAATCTCCCTCCTTATGGAATTTCACCTCAAATTAGGGTGGTACGACACGATATGATAAAGATGTGAGGATACCTTGAATACCTTTATCGTTGAAAATATTAAGTTCATCTTTGCAATCCTACCAAAGATATTCATTAACAATTCATCTTTGCACTCATGCCAAAGATATTTATTAACAATTCATCTTTGCACTATGTGCCAAAGATATATAAATCAGAAACCAATAATACCGAGACTTAGCTTAATAAGATCACGACCAATTAATTATCCATGCACTCATCGCCAAGGATATTCGTGTTTTCAATTACTATAATGATTATACCGAATAATCCGTGGTCATAATCATACCAAGTCTATCAATGCACTACTACCAAAGATGACTTTTACCACATCCATGAATTAATATTTCATCACGAGACTCTCATTTCAATAATTAATCCATATCATCGAATCATCCCCGCACTACGTGCCAAGGATATTCATTAAGATTACGCACTACTACCATTTAATTATCCATGCACTACTACCAAAGATAATTGTGTATTCATTAAGATCACCACCATAAATTATCCATGCACTACTACCAAAGATAATTGTGTATTCATTAGTATCACGACCACAATTATTCATGCACTACTACCAAAGATAATCGTATTCATTAGTATCACGACCACAAATTATCCATGCACTACTACCAAAGATAATTGTGTATTCATTAAGATCACGACCACAATTATCCATGCACTACTACCAAAGATAATCGTGTATTCATTAAGTATCACGACCACAAATTATCCATGCACTACTACCAAAGATAATCGTGTATTCATTAGTATCACGACCATTAAATTATCCATGCACTACTACCAAAGATAATTGTGTATTCATTAAGATCACGACCATTAAATTATCCATGCACTACTACCAAAGATAATTGTGTATTCATTAAGATCACGACCACAAATTATCCATGCACTACTACCAAAGATAATTGTGTATTCATTAAGATTAACGCACCACAAATTATCCATGCACTACTACCAAAGATAATTATGTATTCATTAAGTATCACGACCACAAATTATCCATGCACTACTACCAAAGATAATGTGTATTCATTAAGATCACGCACCAAAATTATCCATGCACTACTACCAAAGATAATTGTGTTTTCAATTACGATTATGATTATACCTAACAATCCCTAGTCATAATCATACCAAGTCCATCTACACACACATGTGCCACGTATGACTTTCAACATAATATAAGCATGAGGATAATGATATAAAGAATCAATCAAATGAGATAAAGGATAAATATTAAACATTTATAATATAATATATCCAGATTCAAGAATATCCCCATGTTTTCAATCACTTAATAATCTCATAATCTAATATCATTAATATTATAACAATATTTTAATCACTTCTTAAATTTATAAACAATTTATCTTAATTGTTTACGCTTTTACCATATAATGCATTTAATCATTCAAAATGCCATACTCATAAAATATCATCACCAATTATCAAATCCTCATCAAAAAAAAAATATGCATATACTCTATATAGGATTCTCTAGCCATAAAATCCTATTTTCAACTTTGTTATTTCACATAACATATTTAACTCATATGTTCAGAATTAAACTATTTTCATGAAAAATACCAAATCAGTCCCAAAAATATTTCTTTTTTCTGGAATTTAGCATAATATAGTCCCATAATGAAAATATATTTTCTCGAATTTTTAAAATTCATTTACTATTTTTTAAAAATCAATTTCTAATTAATTCCTTAAGAAATTAGCTACCTCAAGTTTAACTCCAAAATTCCCAAATCTTGGCAGGACCTTACACATGTTAACGTGAGCTTCCAGTTTAAATTTCATGGTCATCTGAGTTATAGAACTCCTAATATAGCATTTTTCGCCGGAAAAACCTAAATATTTAAATAGTCATAACTTGCTCATTTTAAGTCGAATGAGCTCATTTTTGGACAGGAGATACTTTATACCATATACCTTCATGTCCCAAAAGGCCAGAATTTTTCTCATAATTTAAGTTGCCGAAACAGCCCTTAAAGTTTCATGGCAGTAGCATTTTTGAAATTTACAGCTTTGGCCTCCTTTGCTAAAAAATCAGTCCACACAAAAATCTACAACACCTTTTCCAGTAATTCCACTTGGATTAGTTAGGTAACTCATAGATCTAACTCTAAGACTTGACCACATTCAAAAATTTAAAATATAATAGAGATATGGTCAATTGAATTTCATGTTACGCTTTTTCACCAAAAATCGATTTTCAACTCTTTGTGATTTCTAAGAAACTTTCATGTTTTCACATAATAACCAACATAACTCATCATAACACTTACTAATACTTCATATACCCATGATTTTCATTAGTCCAATGCTTTTATTATGACTTTCATCATAAAACCACGTAAACCTGCTCATTTTAGTCAAGAAATATTTGAGGGTTTAAGAAATGGGTTTTTCAGATCGGGGTCAATACAAAATTCGATTTCACGCCTAGGGTAGGCTAGGAAATCTTCAAGAATACGCCAAGAAATTTATTAATGATAGAAATATCATTCAAAATCGCTACTCTTATCCAAGACTTGATAAGACGTTACATTGATACCAATCGTGACTTCTATCCCTTAACCTAGATAAGACCTCACAATGATACCTATAAACTTGCCATCTTCATTCACGATGTCGCTTACGTAAAGTCCGGGCTTTGTGCATTCCACACAAGGAAGTCAACAACGAAAGGATCGGGGCTCTTTACTTATGGCTTGATATAACAAAGTTGATTAACTTTTTAGGTTTGGTTACTTTGAATTCGTGATAACAAAGTTGGTTAGGAATATGAAAGCTAACAACCTTACAAAAAGAATAATAAGTAGTTAATCAATCGTTTTCAAAAATTACCTCAAAGGCAAGAATTTTTAAAGATATAAGATCGTGAAAGTGTTTATTTGAAACAACAAGATTAATAAACAGTGGAGGTAACGAAGGTTTCTCCCAACGAAGTTTCAATAGATAAATCAAAGTCTAATTTTTTTTCGGAGTCAAATTTAAACATTGAACACAACTAGGTAGAATAAAAGAGTGGGTAGAACTTGTATTGAATAAAGTATAGACTTCAGAATAATTTATAATTAATTTACCCGTAATAACTTCGCTCGTTTTCTCTAAAAACCTCTCGCTTAAATTACCGAAGTTTGACTTTTTTACTATAGGTACATTCCACCCTTAAGTGCTTCTTCACATTCCTCGATCCATGATTTGAATCATTATTATTCTCCGATCCATATCGAATTCGGGTCGACCGCTATGCATGTGGTAATTCCAATTCGATGTTGGGTTCTCCCAATTGTCGCCCAAAAAGCAAAGTCCATTTCATCTATTTCGCTTTATTCGATCGGACGCCTTTTTCTACACTATCAACGCACAGTGTGCCTTTTACCCATGCATCGCCTATTCTTCTCCTTCGCTTCATTGTTTCTTCTTTACCGATCTTTGATTTTAAATTTCGATTCCAACTTTAATATCTTACACCCCGCCAAAGCGTGATTTTGTTCGAGCATCACATATCGGGTAACCCAATTTTGAATTGTCAGATCCCTTTGTTCCACGACATCGCTTGCCGCTTCTTCAACCTCGTTCTTCTAGCTCACTTAACACGATTTTGTAATTCTAAGTTTTGATCATAAATTTCTTCTAACCAATTCTCCTCGTGTTCTTCTTCCTTCTTCCTCTTCTTCTCTTCTTCCTCACTTTCACCGCTACTCGCAACTAGCTCTAAAAGTGCAACAATTAGTTCTTCATTCACTACTACGGATATCTCTAATTTGTTCCTCGTCTCGATAATCGCATTAACTCCGATTAGTGATTAAAGGTGTCACACGGTCACATTCACTCCATTGTGAATATTTTCACCGCCATTTCCAAACACCGCCACAACACAAGGGTTAATTAATATATCAAATATTATCCTATATACTCGATCGACCAATTAAATACCAAATAAACTTAGGTAGGTCATACTAGCTAAGGAATTTCCCGCCTCCCTCCTAGTTCTTATCTCACATCTTAGCCAGGATCATATCCCTAAGCTCGATACCAACCGTGACGCCCCTAAAATTAGGTATACGCCACCCATCTTGGGTCGCCACTTACATGGTACATAAATTCAAATACAACTTACTAATATAACTGCCGTGGTGTATAATACGACATAAACCGTGAGTTTGAATACAAATATTGTCTACTAGATATTATACAAACTCAAAAGGAGTCCTCATTACAACTATTATCACACTATTTCACGTAATAGTGAGGACTACTAATGCTATCCTCTCGGACCATTACTCCGCTCCCCGACTGTCTCAAATTATGTTCTCATTTTCAAGAGAAAAAGTTGAAAGAAAGGGTGAGCTCAACTAGCCCAAGAAGAAATATTATGACTAAGATAATGCGTAATAAATTATCATTAGCCTTCAACAAAGTTGTTAAACCGATAAAATACAATAGACAACCGCTTTAACTGCAATGGAATAAGCAATCCATTAAAAGAGTCAAGTAGAGAATAAAGTCTACTATCTTTTAGGTTTTAAAAGGTTTTTATCAATTTTTATCGCCGAGACTCATTTTAATAAATAAACCACCACATCTAATCATCCCCGCATTACTACTGGCCAAGGATTTTCATCAAATTATCAATGGTCACGACTATACCGAATCACCCCCGGTCATAATCATACCAAAAACTATCCATCACCGCATTACAAAGCCATCGAGGACTTTTTTTTTCACATCATTTATATCAAGTCATGATTATACCGAATGATCCTCGGTCATAATCATACTAAGTTCATCTACGCACGTAAGCCAAAGATAACATAATATAACATACATGAGGATGATGACAATGACATAATAATTCAATAAAACAAGTTCAAGAATTATTTAATCCATGAATTATTAACGCCCAAATTGTCAACACGACATCGCTTTCAGAGAGTAAAATTCAAGAATGATCAAGAATATTTCCATGAAAAAGATATGGATGAAACGCAAATATCAAGGATATTCTACTAATTTCATGGAGTATAGAAGTCAAAGTTTTAACCAACCGGGTATAATAAAGAATGGAATAACAAAAGAAATCACCACGCATGCAGATTTAAGATGCATGCAAAGTTATTCCAAATGTAATAATAATAACGGAACCAGTCGTGAAATTCACACCGATGTGATGTTCCAATGTAATAATAAAGATGGAACCGCATCCTGTAAAACACATGATATAGATATTCCAACAGAATGATAAAGACGGAATAGTCGGTGTAAAACACATGCATGTGATGTTCCAAATGTAATAATAATAAAGATTTTAACCAGTCCTGTAAAACACATGCATGTGATGTTCCAAATGTAATAATAAGAAGAATGTCACCAAGTATAGGTAAATCACAGATACAAAGTTATTCCAATGTAATAAATAAGAATGGAAAAATATAAGAATTTCACCAAGTATATAGGTATGCCGCAGATACAAAAGTTATGTATAGGTATGCCACTTTTACAAAAGTTATTCCAATGTAATAATAATGAATGGAATAATGTAAGTTTCTTCAATGAATACAAAAGAATAATATCCCTTACCGTAAAAGAACCTAATAGAAGTAGAAGTAGTGAAGTAAAGTAGTACACTTCTTCTTTCTATAATTTTCTCTTTATAGCTTTCTCTCTATAATTTCTCTCTAGAGTTTCAATGAATTCGTAAGAAAATAATGAAGGAATGAGCTTCTATTTATAGGAAAATGGAATGCATAAGAATTAATCCATGAACTATCCAGATTGATTTACTTTAATCTGACTATCCATATTTAAAAGAAAAATCTTTTAAATAAAATATAATATATTCTATTTATATAAAAACATTTTACTATGCAAACACTATGCAATACTATGCAAAACACTATGCAAAAAAACACTATGCAACACTACGCATAATAAAATATAATATATTCTATTTATGTAATAACTTTAATAAAGTATTCTATTTTATATAAAAGATGTTTCGCATTTTTATTACGTTAATAATACTTAATAAAACAAAACGTCATTATCGCTATAATAATTCATATTATTAATAATCAATAATGGAATCAAACCGAGTGACTTCTCACATAAGCATCAATAATCAATACCGTGTGCTACTACGCAACCACACGACATCGTACTTTTACTACCGAAAGTAGTTCAACAAGAATCACGGTAAAACTCCGCCGTTATTTCAATAAAATATTTTTGTCGTTTTTTCAATCCGATAATAATTTGCTAGGTCCACCAATGATTGAGCCATTGCATTTAATATTCCTCGCTAAACCTAATATTCCCCACCAATCTAATATAATATAACCACTGTGATACTTTGCAAAATTTATAAATACTACCCACAACTATAATATTATCTCAAATTCACACTATAATATTAAAAATTATTTCGACTAAATTTAAATCTTTATTGATAAAAAACTGGGTCTCACACTTAACATATTATTACGATTATGCCATTAACTTCTTAAATAATTATTCTTCCTTTTATGGTGTGACCCTTTAGGTTCTCCATATTAAACTAGGTTGTGAATAAATCAATTGTAACAATTTAATCTTATTTAAATAAATAAATTAAACAATTAATTTATTTAAATAATATTTATTCTACAATAGGATAAGTTCTCCCTAATGATCAACGACTTTCCAGATAATATAGATTTCAACATTAATCATTAAAGAACCTTTGAGTAAATAGTTAATGCACAATTCAATCCTTCCACCATACAATGTCCCAATTAAATATAAGACATGGAATTATCCGCAAGTCTTATTTTATTTAATTATATATATTTCGATCCTTAAATGCATAACTCAAATAATGCAAATTAGAAACTCCTTTCTAATTTCATTTCGCCGCCAAGGACTCATCTGGGTTGTCATTTATCGAATCACATAGACATTTCTCTTCTTTATTAGAAGTGGTAGATTCTTTATTGATCATACATTATCTCCATGTACAACTTATTATACCCAAGCATACCCTTTGATATACCCTAAGGGTCTTAAGGAATAAGTCAAAGTATAACTCATCATACACAAGATACTATGATGATCTCAAGTCCAAGGATTACTTCAGACTACTATCACTACAGAATTCCTATTGACAGCAAATAAAACTCCATTAGGTATTCCTTAGCGAGCCAACGCTCAATTGAACTTATTCTCTAATAAGCACCTACATACTTGCTTTAGTGTTCCACACAAATGATCATGAGATCAATCATCCTCATCCAATGAGTAAACAACGATGTATTCAATCTATCCGGATTCACTAATCCCCAATTTAGTAATCCAATGAT
The DNA here is from genome assembly GCA_020205615.1 of Panax quinquefolius. Taxonomy (NCBI): domain Eukaryota; kingdom Viridiplantae; phylum Streptophyta; class Magnoliopsida; order Apiales; family Araliaceae; genus Panax; species Panax quinquefolius. The sequence continues at coordinate 143,496,528 of CM035153.1, read as the reverse complement.
TGGGAACTATTTTAGTTTTAAGCTTTCTAAGAATTTAGATCTCATTAGAATGATCATCATCATTATTCTAAAAGCATTGCTTAAAACTATGGGTTTATCACATATTATAAAACAAAGATCATGTGAGATAATTAAAAGCCTTTAATAAATTAATACTTTTTATTAATAAATGAATAAGATTGTTACAAAGTATATGCTTTATCATCAAACATGATTGGCTTGTGTGCATATTACTTTCAACAATGATGGAAAGACGTCAGCACCAGCACCCGTTGTTAAGGAAGGAGAACGACCACCTATCATATGCTTCAAATGCGGAGGGGAGGGACACATCAGTCCAAATTGCCGTCCAAAACATGTTATAATTATGAAAGAGAAGGTCACCTAGCCCGATTTTTTCGTTCACCGAAGACAAGTTCAGCTAGGATGGAGGCACCAAAGGACGTCCGAGTAAAAGTCAAAGCCAAGAAGGTCTAAAGGAAGAGCGTTTGTCGTGACCTCCCAGAAAGCAAGGAACCCGAACGAGGTCATCACGGGCAAGCTTATCATAAACTCTAGCGAAGTTTATACCTTATTTTATACCGGTTCTACCCATTCTTTTATTTCTCCTACTTGCGCTTAACGTTTAAATTTGACTCTGGAGAAATTAGACTTTGACTTATCTGTTGAAACTCCATTGGGAGAAACCTTCATTACATCCACTGTTTATAAGTCTTGTTTGGTTCAAATCGGTACCCTCACATTACCTGTCGATCTTATTTCATTGAAAATACTTGCATTTGACTTAATTCTAGGGATTGATTGGTTAACTACTAATCATGCAAAAATTGATTATTTTCGTAAGGTTGTTAGCTTTCATATTCCTAACCAACCTATTATGCGAATTCAAGCAACCAAACCATTAAAATCAATCACTATCATCTCAAGCCATAAAGCTATTTGTTTATTGAAAAACGGATGTCAAGCTTTCTTAGCTCATGTCACGGATCTAAACAAAAATACGTCAGTTTTGAATGATATTTCTATTGTTAATGAATTTTCTAACGTATTTCTGAAGAACTTCCCGCCTACTCCCCTGCAGGCGTGAAATTGAATGTCAGATCGACCTTGAACCCAGACAAAACCCATTTCTAAAGCCCCATATCGAATGGCTCCTATTGAACTTCGTGGAGTTAAAGACCTAACCGCAGGAATCGTTAGACATCGGTTTCATTCATTCCCAAGACGTCTCCTCGGGGTGCTCTGCTCTATTCGTGAAGAAGAAAGATAGGAGTATGCGACTTTGTATTGATTATTGAGAGTTGAACCATGTCACTATCAAAAATAGATATCCATTGCCTCGCATTGATGACTGACCGCTTCGATTACCGTAAGGCGCCAAATTCTTTTCAAAGATTGATCTTCGTTAGAATATCACCAATTGAAGTTGAGAACCGATGATATTCCAAAGAGCGGCCGTAACCCTGCAGACGGCATTATGAATTCTAGTCATGTCTTTTGGATTGACTAATGCTCTGTTGCCTTCATGGATATGATGAACCGAGTATTCAAGGAATATTTGGATCACTTTGTGGTCGTCTTTATTGATGACATCCTTATTTATTCCAAAAGCCGTGAAGATCATGAGCAACACTTGAGGCTGATACTTCAAAAGCTTCGTGAAAACAAGCTTTATGCCAAGTTGAAGAAATGCGAGTTTTGACTTAAGGAAGTAGCATTCCTTGGGCACGTAGTATCAAGTCATGGAATATCCATTGACCCAACAAAGATTGAAACAATTCAAAGTCGAGCAACCTAAATCGATTGATCAAAAGACGTAGCTTTCTCGGTTTAATTTGGTTATTATCGGAGATTCGTAGAAGGTTTTCTCAAATCGCTACTCCATTAACTCAAATTTGACTCGAAAAAAGATACAAAATTCGATTGGAGCGAGGAATGTGAGAAGAGTTTTTCATGAACTCAAGAGGAGACTCATTTCAAAGACTGCTCGGACAATACCATCGCCTCGGAGGGATTTGTCATCTACAGTGATGTTTCGGGCAAAGGGTTGGGATGTGTTCTCATGCAACATGGGAAAGTCATAGCCTATGCCTCTCGACAACTCAAAGAATATGAAAGGAATTATCCCACTCATAATCTAGAGTTTGCAGCTGTTGTCTTCGCACTTAAAATTTGGAGGCATTACTTGTATGGGGAGAAAGTGGAGATCTTTACGGATCATAAAAGCCTCAAATATTTCTTCACTCAAAAGGAACTCAACATGCGACAGCGACGTTGGCTTGAACTGTTGAAAGATTATGATCATATCATCCAATACCATCTTGGAAAAGCAAATGTGGTAGCTGACGCATTGAGTAGAAGATCATATGCGGGTACGAGTGCGATATTGTCAACGCAGAGGCTTATTTTGTATGACTTGCAAAGGATGGAGATAGAGATAAAGACTCCAGGGATCCACGTGATGGCGAATATACGAATAGAACCGACTTTAATTGATAAAGTTAAAGCTGCTCAAGCTACAAACTTGGAGCTGATGCATATGAGGAAGAAAGTACAAGAAGGTGCTATGCCGGAAGCAAGAATCGATGAAGAAGGAATACTTCGAGTCAACTCCAGACTTTGTGTTCCTAACGATCCCGAGTTAAAGTATAAAATCATGATGGAGGCGCACAACACACCGTTTGCAATCCATCTTGGGAGTACCAAAATGTATCATGTTTTTTGACATACATTTTGGTGGGACAATATGAAGAGAGAGATAGCGTTGTTTATCTCAAGGTGTTTAACTTGTCAACGAGTCAAGGAAGAGCATCAAGTACCAAAAGGTTCATTGCAACCACTTAAAATTCTAGAATGGAAGTGGGATCACATTACCACGGATTTCGTTACTGGACTTCCCAAGGTTTCTCAAGGCATAGATGCAATTTGGGTCATTGTTGATAGATTGACCAAGTCTGCTCATTTTTTACCAATACGAGAAACTTATACACTTGAACGTCTTGCTCGTATATACATAAACGAGATTATAAGACTGCATGGTATGCCAGTATCCATAGTTTCTGATCGAGACCCAAGATTCACTTCACGATTTTGGGTTAGTTTATAAAAAGCTATGGGCACAGATTTACGATTTAGTTCGGTATATCATCCTCAGACGGACGGACAATCGAGAGGACTATTCAAACTCTTGAAGATTTATTAAGACTCGTGTCCTCGACTTCAAGGAAGTTGGGACAAGTTCTTACCATTGGTAGAGTTTTCTTACAACAACATTTATCAAACAAGTATCGTATGACTCCATTCGAGGCGCCAGACGGAAGAAAGTGTCGTTCTCCAAATCTTTGGGATGAGGTGGGTGAAGCAACGTTGTTGGGGACCGAGTAGTACGTATGACTCACGAAAAAGATTCAAACGATCCGACAACGTATAAAAACCTCACAATACCGATAAAAGAGTTATGTTGATTTTCATCGAAAGGACGTGGAATTTGATATTAGAGATCATGTGTTGTTACGTGTTGCTCCATGGAAAAAAGTTACGAGATTTGGAAAGAGAGGAAAGCTCAATCCTCGATTCATTCGCCCATTTTAATCCTCGATCGAGTAGGACCGTAGCCTATGACTCGCTTTTACCGCCAAGTATGTCTCTATGTTCATAACGCGTTTTCATATATCCATGTTACGTAAATATGTGAAAGACCAACCACATTATTGAGTTAGAATCGGGACGAAATAGCGGAAGATTTAACGTATGAAGAGGTTCTGCTCAAATCTTGGATAAGAAGGAACATATTCTACGCTCCAAAGTTATACCTCAAGTCAAAGTTTTATGGAGGAACCACGATGTTGAGGAAATGACCTGAGAGTTAGAATTTGAAATGAAATCAAGGTATCCTTACCTCTTCGACATACAGTGTACGCATTCTAATTTCAAGGCGAAATTTCATAAGAAGGGGAGATTGTAAGACCCCAACTTTTATGAATAAAGATGAATTTTCTATAATTATCATTATTGAATATTATGGTGTGAATTGAGATAATGTTATAGTTGTGGGTAGTATTTATAAATTTTGCAAAGTATGCAAGTTATTATATAATATTCGATTGGTCGGGGAATATTCGTTTTAACAGAAATATTAAATGACGACTAAGACAATCATTAGTGGACCCCCTACAACGAAATTATTCATTTGATCGAGAAAACGATAAAAATATTTTTATGAAAAAATAACTATAAGTTTCACTGATTAATATTGTTGAACTACTCGGTAGTAAAAGTACGATGTCGTGTGGTCAGATATAGTAGTACATGGTATTGATTATTGATGTTTACGTGAGAAGTCACTCGCTTTTGTTCAATTATTGTTTGAAAGAATTGCGTAGATAAGATCTCACGTTAATTGATTCAATTATTATCGATATTTTATATATTATTAAATCAATAATTGAGATGACGAGTTATTAATATTATTATTTGCAATATTAACGATGTCAGAAGTTCTCGCTAAGGAGAGGTTTGGTCACTCTAATCAAGGCGTCGATAGGAGAAATCCTTATTGGAAAAACCCTCTTTCCCGGGAATGACTGGTCGATTAATAGTTTGAATTATAATAATGATGATGAAGTTTTATTTTATTAGTATTATTAATGTAATAAAAAGAAAAGTTTTTTATATAAAATGTAATACTTTTTTATAAAGTTATTCGTTTTATTGTATAATAATTAGAATATATTATATTTTATTACGCATAGTGTTTCAGATAAGGCTGTGATAAGTATTTTCAGATAAGTAAAATCTTTTTTATATAAAATGAATACTTTTATAAAGTTATTCGTTTTATTAGATTATAAATAGAATATATTATATTTTATTTAAAAGATTTTATTTTATTAGACTATTTTATTGTAAACCAAACTGATCAGTCTGCTTAAAAGTAAATCAATCTGGACTGCTCATAGATTAGTTACTATTCATCCATTCTCCATAAAAATAAACTCATTCCTTCATTATTTCTTACTTAATTCACTGAAACTCTAGAGTGAGAAATTATAGAGAGAAACTATAGAGAGAAAGAAGAAGAGAAGTCTGCTACCTCACTATTCCAGTATCTAGTTTTCTTCTGAGGTAAGGGATATTATTTGTTGTACTCGTAAGTGGTATTATTCTTTCGTATTCATGAAGAGAACTTCATTATTCCATTCTTTATTATTCGTGGAATAACCTTATCTATGTGAAGTACCGCATACATGGTGAAATTCTTTCGTTATTTTATTCTTTATCATTACATTGAATATCTTCGTCAAAGGTGATATGCCTAACTCGATTCCATTAATTTTTATTCATTGGAATAACTCGTTTCATGCGGCCTACATCACATGTATGGTGATTTTCGTTATTATTCCATTCTTTATTATTCTCGTTGGAATATCTCGCTTGCAAATTTAGCGTTTATATGGTTCCGTTCTTTATTATTCTCGGAATATCCTCGCATGCGCGCTTACGCACGACTCGTTCCTTTCTTTATTATTATGTTGGGAATAACCGTCATGCAATACTATCGCACGCGCATGGTGAATCCTTTTGTTTTTCCATTCTTTATTATTCTGTTGGAATAACCTGTCTATGTGGATTACCACATGTATGGTGAATGACCATTCGTATTCGTTTCTTATTAAATTGTGGAAAGGATCTGTTTACGTGGATTACTGCATGACGGGTGAAAATCCATTGCAGTGTCATATATTCTATGATACTCATTTGGTTAAAATTTTGGCTTCTATACTCCATTTTTGATGTTTGTTATATTGTATCAGTTTAACACTGTTGAAGTCTAACGATAATTTATTCTGTATTATCTTAGTCATAATATTTCTTACTGGACTAGTTGAGCTCACCCTTTTACTTTCATTGTTCTCTTCAGAAAATGAGAACGTAACATGGACTAATCGGGAAATGGAGTGACGGTGCAGATAATAGAATTAGTAGTCCTCACTATTTTGTTAAATAGTGTGATAATAAATGTAATGAGGACTCAATTGAGTGTGGATATTGTCTAGATGACAATATTTGTATTAAAACTCACAGCATATATTTTGTCGTATTTTACACGACTGTTGTATAATTAAATTGTATTTGAATTTTATACCATGTATTTGGCGACTCAAGATGGGTGATGTATACCTATTTTGGGGGCGTCACAACATGGATAATTTGTGGTTGTGATACTAATGAATATCCTTAGCCGTAGTGCAGGGATGACGTGGATTATTTATTAAGCTGAGTCCCAGCGAGATGAAAAACCTTTTAAATCATAAAAGATAGTAGATTTTATTCTCTACTTGACTCTTTTAATGGATTGCTTGTTCCGCTGTAGTTAAACTTAATGTTTGTTATATTGTATCAGTTTAACACTGTTGAAGGCTAACGATAATTTATTCTGCATTATCTTAGTCATAATATTTCTTACTGGACTAGTTGAGCTCACCCGTTCTTTCACTGTTCTCTTCAAGAAACGAGAACGTGGCCAAGGGACTAAGAGGGGAGCGAGATAATTCATTCAAATGATAAGATTAATAGTCCTCACTATTCTCGTTAAATAGTGTGACAATAAATGTAATGAGGACTCCATTGAGTGTGGATATTGTCTGATGACAATATTCTTATTAAAACTCTTAGATTATGTTATGTCGTATTTTATACGATTATTGTATAATTAAGTTATATTTGTATTCAGATCATGATTTTTGGAATTTCGTAATATGTGATGATACCTATTTTAGGGCGCCACAATCCACGCGTCGGTAATGCACGTATAAAAAAATTAATGTCACAACTTTTTTAATGGAATAATTTAATTTGAAAATAAAAATTAGTTCAGTGAGTTAATTTGAAAAATTAAAAATTCAATCAGATATTCAATAAAACGTGTCAATTTCAATGGCTAAATCTTTAGTTTTGCCAAAAAAAATAACGAGGCAAGTAGCAACTCCTTTTACTTTCTTATTATGCAGATTGAAAAAATTCAAAAGTTTTATGTATTTTTTAGCTTACTAATCATAAAATTTAAGATTTTCAACAAGCTTTTTTTTGTTCTCAAATTTAGTCAACCCGTCACTCCTTGAAAGAACCCCACAAAATATATACCTGACTTCTACTTAATATAATATCACTCATCAATACTAAAATATAATAAAACAAAGACAGTCATTTTAATTGGTTCTAATTAAGTCAACTTAACAATCCAACTTTAATAACTCGACAGTACAAAAAAAAAAAAAATGTAGTACCTTTATATTTCTATAGGTATATTTCTATTTTCCCATTATTTATAAGACACACACATATAAAAGAACCCAAGCTATACTCCCCAAAACCATAACCATTTTTTTCCTGTAGTACCTATATATCGTAATATATATATAACCGTTATTAATCATTACCCTTTATTTAGCATTCTTCCTTAACTAGTATACCTATACAAGGCTATCACCTGATTTTGGCTCCAATTCAAAATCATGTCATTTTCTTTCTCTCTCCAAAACAAAATAAGCTCCAATTCAAAATTCTGAAATTTCTCTCTCCAAAACAAAACAAATCTTCATACCCAAATCACGATTCACCCATCTTCGGCATCAAGGTTGAACATATCGGCACTTGACATTTTCTATTTTAGTTCAAATCGGCATTCGGCATCCCCTATATATATATTTTAATCTATTAATTAGTGGATTAAAATGACATATTACAATAATTTCTTTCAAAATTACATAAATTATTATTATTATAAATATTATTGCTCAAATATATTATATTTAAAATTTATTCGTTTGCACGGACTATAAAGCTTGTTATATTAATTGGGCTTGTAAAGTAGCACTGTTGTTCGTCCCAAGTTTCAACCTGGCCCCATTGTTGTAGCAACTGAAAGCAATAGAAATATAAAGCGCAATAAAAATTAAGACTATGTTTGTTTGTAAGTATTATAATTCAGATATTATGAGATTATAATTATGGTATTATAATTCATGAGATTATAATCCTAATACTATTAATTCTAAGATTATAATTCCAAAATTATAATTATAATTCTAAGACTATTAAGCCATTTTATAATCCATGTACTAATAATCTCAAAGTATTGAACAATGATTTTTTTAAATAATTTTAAGGATTACGTTTTTTAAAATAAATAAATTTTATTTTCTCACCTATCATATTTTTTAAGTTCCAAACATAACCTAGAGATATTAATTAATTACATGAATATCTTTATAAAAAAGCGGAATAATACAATGATAAATACTCTCTTTTAAACATTCAGGCAGAGTTTGGTTCGCAGAATAAGATTTTGATGTATTGCAATGATTTTCGTAATACAATATGTAATGCAATAACAATAACTCCTACTATTATTTTGTTTAGTTCAATCTTGAGTTGCAAAATATGTAATCTACTTATATTAAATTATTGTCTTGTTCGGTTCATTGAAATTAATTAATTAAACATGTAATGCAATGAGTATTAATATTTAAAGACTATTACTCTTATTATTATGCATAAATGAAACTATTTTTATTTATATTATAAGGATATTTGTGGGTAAATTGTACATAAAAAGAGTAATAATGATTGATTTGACATGTTTTTTTCTTTTATTTTTTTCTCTTATATTGCATTACATAGTGTAGATGGCCCGTAGTAATGAAAAATTTGAAAATTAATCGTTATAACATTATTTATGTAATGAAATGGTACATGTAATAGTTGAACTAAACATAATAAATATCATACTCATGTAATAGTTTATTATATTATTAAATTATTACATTAATTTGAGGCGAATCAAACCATAGATAAAGAAAAAAGCTTGAATTGGACGCAAAAAGATTAAGGGGCTCTTTTGTTTAGGACTGAATACATCTGAATAGTTGAATCGGTCAACCATTAAGTACGTTTGTTTTGAAAAAAAATGATGATTAAACTGAATGGCTAAGTCAGATTTTTTTTGGCTGAATGAGCAGCTGAATAAAATAAAAAAAAATTAAAAAATTAATTTTTTTTTAAAAAAATATTAACTATTATATTAAGTAATATTAAATAAATTTACAACAACTTTGAATTTTTTCTGAAATGTAAAATAATAAAATTCTGTCATTCAGAAGTTTCAGACATGTTAATTATCAAATATCTTTTTTTATTCAGATTTAAATTCAAATTCAAATTCAAATTCAAATTCATTCAGTTTTTATCAAACACCTCCTAAATATGAATATGAATGAATATGAAACTAAACTTTATTTTTCTCAATTTTGGGAAACAGGAAAAAATGGGACTTTGGAGTGCAACTTGGGGTAGGAACAAGTTAAGATTGGCCCAGTCTAAATCTAGAATTAGGAATTGGGTTTTACCATATAATATTAGTCTGTGCTTGATTTGAAAATATTGACTCCATATTAAAACAGAATTGACCGGCTTAAGTTTCGTGCCAAACAAACCCAAGTCAAATACTTATTTGGCAGCTGCTATTATCAATAATACAAAAGTAAGTACTAATTTTAATTTACATAGTATAATTATGAATGTGCAATAATAATAGTAATAATAATAATAATAACAACAACAACAACAACAACAACAATAATAATAATAATAATAATAATAATAATAATAATAATAATAATAATTGTTATCGTGGTGGTGTAATTAATTATAAAAATCATTATTGATGATTTGTAAGTTTTGTAGAGCAGTTTTAGATTTTTTTTGGATATCTATTTTAAAAGAAAATTAATTATTAATTATTAGTGTGTATATATATATATATATATATATATATAATACGTACGTACCATTCAATTTGATTATGATGAATTTATCAACATCAATCATTCATTATAAAATAAAATATTTGTTAGAAGTAGACCGCAACAACTTGAATGGGATGTTTAATAACGACAGAAAAAGAAAATATCATCTTACTGTACTCCTCCTCCTCCTCCTCCCTCACCGGAGGCGGAGGGACAATCAATAATTATTTATTTTATAAAAATAAAAATAAATGAAGCAAGACAGTTGATGACTTGATGCAACACTCGCTCGCTATCATTGAGTGCTGTTAAAGAGACCAAGACGATTGAACAATGAGGAGAGGCTATCAGTACCGGCCAATATCAAAACTTTAAAAATGGTAATATTAGGAACAGTGGCAGGACTATAACATTTTTAGACGGAGTTAAAATACAGCAGTAAAAAAAATTATTTATTAATGCTTAATTAAGAATAAATAAAAAACATTAATTGCTAATCAATAAATATATCATCATTATATCATCAATATACTGTATACCATAAATATACCATTTTTCAAATTTATATTTAATTTTTTGTCCAATTATAGTATTTCACAATAATTAATTTCATCGATTTAAACATTTTATAATAATTTCATCATTTATCAATTCAAACATTTCATCATAATTTGATAATTTCAACACCTAACCTAATTCAATTATTTCACAAACAAAAATAATATATCATAAATATACAATATCAATTCAAATATTCAATGAAAATAACACATAATCTCTAATTCATGACATAACAAACTTTAAATCGATCTCTAATTTAGTGGCAAAATTAAGAACAAAATTCCTTATTTGTATATAGTAGACACATACAGAGATTAGCATATATGAAAAAGAAACACAGAAGGGGCGAAGGGGTTACCTACTGACCTCACTAACCTCAACCTGGAGAGAGAAAAGGAGAAGCAAAGGCAAGCCGCGGGAGGAAGAAAGAGCGTGCTGTCGGCTGTCGTCTAATTCTGATAAGTGATAACAGAGACGGAAGGGGATTAGGGATAAAAAATGGTTGTTGGCTGAGGCAATTTTGAAGAGAAAAGAAAATTTTTTTTTTTTAATTTACTAAATGAAACGACGTCGTTTCATGTAAGTTTTTAAAAGAAAACTAACTACTGCATACTTGCGAAGAAGAGAAGAAGACGTGACCGGTGACTCGTGAGGACTAAGGCGACAGGCTAGCAGGCGGTAGTATCGGGCAAATCTGCAGGATCATGATTGACAGCCTTGGCCCCCCCCCTCGTTCCGCCTTTGATTCAAAATTTTAATTTTAAAAAATGTAATCATAATATTGATTGGATAGATTTTATGTGAATGTCTATGACCTAACATTATGCAAACTTTAATGCTACGTTCCGATGCAAGAACGAATGTAGAAATTGAATAACTCATTCCTTAATATATAATGAAAAAACAATTGTGTTTGATTGTTTTATTGGAGTAAAATGAACTATTTTCAATTCTGTCAAATTTGTGACTTTTATTCTTTGTGGGAGGATATATAATAACTCATTTCAATTAAAATGAATGAATTATTTAACATTTCATTCTATTCGATTTTCAATTTTATTCATTCACTAATTTCATTACTCCAATCTAATATAGTATTTATGTAGGTCACTTTTTTCATTATTCACTAATTAATTATCTTGATTAATTTAAATAATATTTGGTGTAAGTAAGGGCGGATTCAAGAATATTTCTAAGCAGGGGCTGATTTTCAATACAAGAAAAAGAGCCGACAATAAAGACAAATTTTTCACAAAAATAGTATATTACTTATAAGAGATTTATTGTGAAAAAAAAACTTTCCTTCACACAATTACTAGCATTTGAGCTCCTCGCTAAAAGTATATTTCGCTAAGTTAGTGACTAAGTGTTTTTTGTGATTGATATATTGTGAATAATATGTTCTTCACAAATTATATAATGTAAAAGATTATTTTCGTTTGGGGAGGAGATGATTTCCTCACAATTAACATTTTTAAATAACTAGTAAAAATGTTTTTCTTCATAAATAACAATTTGTGAAGAATATATTTACTTTAGAAATGTTAGATTTCCTTCACTAATTACATATAATTGTGATCTTTTTTTTAATTTACGGAGAAGAAATTTCTTCGACAATGTTGCTATTAAATAATCAAATCATTGCAAATTAAAAATATTTATTAATTTGTAATAAACATCAAATAAAATATTATATTATATAAATAACCAATTGTATAATCCACAATTAAATATGTAATAATCAAGTAACAAAACGTAAAAATCTTATAATCAAAACAAATGTAGGTGCCCCGAAGTTTTGTCATGTTAAGTTCTCTCTTCATTGTCATAATTTTTTTCAACGCAAGGTTGGTCATGTAAATTTTAAAAAAAATATCAAAACTTAATTTAAAATATTTGAATGAAAAGAATATGACAAAATATTAAACTGACAAAAAAAAATGTTAAAAAACGATTTCACAAGTAAAAATTATAGTTGTGCAAGATCTCTCTCATATGAATAGTAAATGTGCCCCACTTATGTGAGAAAAAACTTGTGAAAATATAAAAATTTTCTTGTGCGTGCAAATATCAATACCCTAATTAAATGAGAAACATTATTAAAACCATAAAAGATGAGAGTTTGATACTTATATATATACATTTATAACCATGTATACAAATAAATGTGCAACAAAATATAATTATATGTTAGCACTATGTCTTTTAGGAAACTTGGTACCTATGTATGTATATATATATTTGTCATTTTCAAGTTTAACTCTTCTATTAATCTGTCTATTTAAATTTATTAATTTAAATATCTATCCCTACTCTTATACCTATAAAAAAAAATCCAACAAGAATAACTACTTATACTGTCTCTATAACAGATCCGCCCTGGGTGTGTACGCATAATAGACTAATAGTACTGCCTCCTACCTTCAAAAAATATCAAAAATATATTTTGAACATAAATTATGAAAATAAAATAAAATAAAAAGAGTAAAAACGGTTCTAAATTTAGTATTAGTGGCTCCGAAAATTACTTAAAATAATAATTTTTTTTTTATATACTAATGAATCCATTAGATAACATATTTATCCTTTCTTTCTTATACTCGTTATCATCTTTTTTTAAGTTATCTTTTTAGGACGGAAAAGATATTTTTCAAGAGATTGATTTGGTTAGTGTTTAATTATGATAGTAATTATTTGGGGAGGATTGAGAATGACTAGACCATTAGTTAGTAGCGTAGCACAATTGTCAATGATAATACTCTTTACGCACCTGAAGAGTACACAAATATCGTATAGCTGAACCACCACTTTGTTTTCAATAAACCATTTTTCAACTTGGGTCCATTATATTTTTGACACAGGAATTCTTGTCATCCTGTGGGACATACGCCCACAAATAACGACAAATTAGGGCAGAAGGTTCAAATATAAGAATATGCTGGACAAATTTTAGGGTTGGGTTGTCAATTACTCGGTCAATATCAAAATTATAGATATAATTTAATTTTTGAAATCAGACAATTATATATTAAATTTAAAATTAATATGAATTTGTTTATTTTAGTTTATACAATAATTATAATTGTATAGTATATAACAAAAATTAGTAATCACAAAATTTATTTCATTCTAATTTTTTACGAGTCATATGAATTTTGAAATTTAATATACCGTCGTTCGACCTCAAAAGTCAAAATTGTATCTATAATTTTGTAACAGTTAGAGTATTTCTTTATTTATTAAATTTAGGGTATGATTATGGTTCGTTTAAAATTTAGAATCAAAAAGAAAGAAAATAATTAAATTTCTTTAATATATCCTCACCTACATAATATTTTTAAAATTTGAATTTTTAAGACATAATTAATTAGACTTATATTCATTAAAAAAGTATTTTTTAAAATAGTTCTTGTTGATGTCTCTTACCTGTCTTGAAATTTTTTAGTTGAAAAAAAGAAAAGATTAGAGTTGTTAAAGTAGGTAGAATACACATACATGCATGCTTCAAGTACAGATAAAAGTTCGTGACGTTTCAATTTAAAACTGCAAGTTGCATGTTTTATTTATTAAATCTTTTGTTGCTCAATTCAAACTTTTGAATTTGTCACTTTTGTATCACTAATTTGATATATTTTAATGAAAATTAATATTCTCTTTGCCAATAAATTTTTATTTAAAATAAACCCTCTCATTAGTTACAAGGCAAACCACAATGTAATTGAGAATAAGCTAACTGTGGAAACTCGATGGTGATGGGTACGTACGTACGTTGATTTAAAATTTGGAGAAGAATTTAGAGAGCATAACAAAGAAGTCTTATCTATACATTGACTCATAATTCAAATGGTATTTTGTTGGAATTAAAGATATATTAATATATATATATATATATATATATATGTTATATTATACACGCCCAAGACATACAAAATATATAATTTATTGGTTGTGATGGAGTTTATTATTGGTAAATTCGGAATAATTTTTAAGGTTGACTTATTTTTATACTTTAATAATTTGATATTTACAAATATTTAGGTCAACACTCTTAGTTTCACAAGAAGAGTCTCTTTTGACCCTTTTTGTTCAAGTGTTTCATTTATTTATTTGATGGCCGTATAAATTAAACGAAATAATATTTTTCAAGTTTATCATCAATATTAAATTATCATACCATGACCCCAATAAAATTCAAGAATAAATACGAAAGAAAAACATATTTTTAAAATTACTGGAGAACTGTACGTTTCCTGCAAGTTTCAGTATTAATGGCACAAAATACTCGAAGATTAGAAACTAATTAGACAATGTCTTAAGCTTATAACTAAATGCTTATTAAGAATTTCCTGCTGTCTATATTATTGTGGCTCCAACGCCTTTAATTTGTCTCTAAAGAGGAATATATATTAGAATTTGTAGGTAATGCCTATGGACCAGGTGATCATCGGCATTAAAGTAAAGCAAGCACCAATTATGAAACTGTTGTTAGCATATATTTTAAAGACTAGCTTAAAGAGTTCTACTATCAATTAATATGTTCTTTTCAAAATAACAACTGTTGTTAACATATATCTTAAAAAAAAATAACTGCTCCATCAACTTTAAATAAGAGTCCTTCATAAAATCAATTCCTAAAAAATCTCCAAGCTAAATATGAATTGGTAACCTCCAGATATCAAACTCCTAATTATACTCCAATATATATTTTAATTAGTCTCCATAACAAAACAGGATCAGTTATAAATATAAACATATAAATATTAGATTTCAAAAACTTTTAAGCACGTGACCAACCTCCTGCAGTAAATTTGAGCTAGCATATAAAGTGATTAATCCATGCAATAACTCATGCAAACTATTATATAATTAATATGCATAAAAATATTTGATTAATATGACTCAATTAAATTATAAGCCAATATAAAATCAATTTAGCCCAAATAAACATTGTCATCATTAAAACCACAAAGTATATATACTAACATTCTCCCTTTTTGATTATGACAATATATATATATCATACCCCTCCTAAATATATGACTCTCCCTTAATTTAGGCAAAACATATTGCATGTTGTATCTCACTACCAACATGAATACCAATTCAATTCAAATTTCAAATACCAAATATATTATACCCCTTTGTCATTATCAAAAAGAAATTATTAAGCACAAGTTGATTAACACATAATCATCATTACCCAAATATCTCTCCCCTTTTGTCATCAACAAAAATTAATTTATATCAATTTAGCTAACTAGTTATCTCTCCCCATTTGTCAATATTAAAAGAATAAGTTCAAAGATAAAGAATATCATTGGAGCAAGTTTATAATAAAATCACATATAGCAAGTAAACAGTACGATCATACCTTTGTGATTTGTTACCTATATATATCAACATTGTTGTTACCAATAGTAAGCTTTCTAGATGTGCTCTAAAGTTTTCGATTTTGGATCTTCATAATCAAATCTCTTCAAAAACACTTCTTTTGATCATCCAATGTGGCGGTCACTTATAATCAAATTTGGGGGACGATTTCTCACAGTTCGTCATGATCTAGGAAGCTTGGCAGTGGTCATCTGTTCGTTAGATTCAAACTGTTATATATCAAATTATGTATCTGATTTTTCTTCTAAATCGGACGGAATGTCGGTTGTGCTTTTTTCGGTTCCTGATATCCGAAGTTTTCAACTAAAATGGACGGGTCGGTAGCATTATCCGATTTCAAATTGTCTTTCTTTTCCGATTCTGATTGGCTTTAGGCAAATCCAGATTCTGCTATTTTATTTCCACGTTCCAGATTACTTTTTCTTGCAGAATACTCATTCTCTTCCTTTGATAGATCACGGATAAGTTCATAAAAAAATTACAAATACAGATTCCTCATCATGATTGTCAAGTGTATTAAATATGGAACATTTAGCACAATTAAAATTTTAGAATAAATAATATTATGAACCCTTGTGTTAAAAAAATCCATATTAATTAAAACATTATATATATAAAAAAATAATATGAGGTACTTACAGATTCCGCCAAATAATTTATAGATAACTACTATTCGTCTCTTTTTTGATCTTGAGACATCTACAAAATGAATAAATAGTGTACCTTTTTGGTACTCAAATTTTCTTGGGTCCTTTTGGGTTAGTAGCATATAAATCACATTTTTTTTTACCCAAATTTGTTTAATTCTAATCTTATTACAATTAGAATCAAAATGACATTTAAAACCACATTTTTTACAAGTAACAAACGGAGAACAATAAAGTGGCTTAAACCTTGGTTTACTATTAATCATTTTAATATTATCATTAGTTCTATTTTTTACATTTTTAATAGGATTATACCCAATTCCTTGTTTATCAAGACTAGACCTTTGTGCCCCTAACATAATATTTAGATTCTCTTCTCCTTGCACAAATTTAGCAAGATCATTTTTTAAAGATGCTATTTTTGCATTTGTTATATTATTATCATGTTGAACATTCATCATTTTCCCATCATTAAAAGCATCTATGCATGCATCTCTCATTTTTAATTTTTTTTAACACTTCATTTTCATTTTTAAGATATTCATTTTCTTTTCTGTCTTTAATAAGCGACTTAACTTCATTTATTAGCTCATCTACATAATTCTTAAAATAAGCACTTTTCTTTTTGAGCTGTTGATTTTTATTTTGTAAAGTAATATAATCAGGCATAGATATTTCAAAAGCTTTATGAAAATTTGTTGACGCCCCAAAATTAGGTATACATCACCCATCTCAGTCGCCACTTACATGGTATGTAATTTAAATACAACTTATTAACATAACTAACTGCATGATAATACAAAATTAGGTATAAATCGTGAGTTTAAATAAATATCGTACAATACTAGATATTATACAAACTCAAAAAAAAAGTCCTCATTATAGTATTATTATCACACTATTTTACGTAATAGTGAGGACTACTAATGCTATCTTCAGACCATCACTGCTTCCGACTCGTCCCAAATTTATATTATCATTTCCTCAAGAGAATAAAGGAAAGAAAAGGTGAGCTCAACTAGCCCAAGAAGAAATATTATGACTAAGATAATGCGTAATAAATTATCAATAGTCTTCAATAATGTTAAACCGATAAAATACAATAGACAACCAGCTTTAATCGCAATGAATAAGCAATCCATTAAAAGAGTCAAGTAGAAAATAAAGTCTACTATCTTTTAGGTTTTAAAAGGTTTTTCATCACTTTTATAGCTGAGACTCAGCTTTAATAAATATTTCACATCATCGAATCACCCCTGCACTACGGCCAAGGATATTCTTTAAGATCACGCACCACAATTATTCATGCACTACGCCAAGAATATTTGTGTATTCATTAATGGTCATGATCATGCCAACAATCGGCCCATCAATGCACTACTACCATCGAGGATTTTTATCACATCATTTGTAACATTACTGGCCATGATTACAACCAATAGTCTCTCGGTCATAATCATACCAAGTCCATCTATGCACCATGTGCCATGTATGATGACTTTCAAAAAAATATAAATATGAGGATGATGACAATGATATAAGAATTCAATAAAACAAGTTCAAGAATTATTTTATCCAGAATTATTAACGCCCAAATTGTCAACACGATATCTGCTTTTTGTAGAGTAAAATTCAAGAATGATCGTAAGAATATTTCCATGAAAAGATATCGATGAAACGCAAATATCAAGGATATTCTACTAATTTCATGGAGTATAGAAGTCAAAGTTTTAACCAACCGGGTATAATAAAGAATGGAATAACAAAAGAAATCACCATGCATGCGATGTATCATCGCATGCAAAAGTTATTCCAATGTAATAATAAATAACGGAACTGTGTCGTGAAATTCACACCGATGTGATGTTCCAAATGTAATAATAAAGATGGAACTGCATCCTGTAAAACACATGATAGATATTCCAATGTAATAATAAAGATTTTAACCAGTCCCCTGTAAAACACATGCATGTGATGTTCCAATGTAATAATAAAGATTTTAACCAGTCCTGTAAAACACATGCATGTGATGTTCCAATGTATAATAATAAAGACGGAATAAGTCCGGTAAAAAACACATGCATGTGATGTTCCAACAGTAATAATAAAGATTTAAATCAGTCCTGTAAAACACATGTGATGTGATGTTCCAATGTAATAATAGAAGAATGTCACCAAGTATAGGTAAACCACTTATACAAAGTTATTCCAATGTAATAATAAGCAATGGAATAACAACAGCTTCTTCTTCATGAATAAGAAAGAATAACACCCCTTACATTTGGTAGAGATTGAATATCGCAGCAAAGTAAGAACAAAATACTCTTCTTTTTCTCTTATTCTCTCTATACTTTTCTCTCTATAGCTTGAATGAATTCGTGAAAATAATGAAGCCCTCAGCCTCTATTTATAGAAGATTTCTAGCTTAGCACCGTGTGAAAAGGAAAAGGCTCGAAGTGGTTCGACGACTAGAATGTGAAACGACAAGTGGTTCGACTCAGAATGTGAAACGACAAGTGGTTCGATCACTCGTAATGTGAAATTACTATTAAGTGGTTCGACTATCGGTAAAGGTAAATACTATTAACAAAGGTAAATACTATCGAAGGTAAGGTAAATACTATTCACAAGGTAATTACTATCGACGAAGGTAAATACTATTCACAAGGGTAATTACTATCGACGAAGGTAAATACTATTCACAAGGTAATTACTATCGACGAAGGTAAATACTATTCACAAGGTAATTACTATCGACGAAGGTAAATACTATTGATGAAGAGACTCTTTAGATGATGACATACGAGCCCCCATAAAATAATCAAACTTTACAAATCAAATCATCAACACATATTTAATCTTTCAATAATTATTAATCATTTATAACTTGTCGCCTCAATTATTGATTTAATACTATAACATATTATATGTGATGATATCGTGACAATAATTGAATCAATAATATAAGAGATATGATGCAAAGAATTATCGAAAGTAATAATCGAGCATACCGAAAGTGACTTCTCACGAAGATCAATAATCAATACCGTGTGCTACTACGCAACCACGCCAGACATCGCATGATTTTTACCACCGGTAGTTCAACAGCTTTAAATCAGAACACCTCCACCGTTATTTTTATAAAATATTTTTGTCGCTTTTCAATCCGACAATAATGTTGTGGGGTCCACCAATGATTGAGCTATTGTATTTAATATTCCCTAACAAAAAGAATATTCCCCACCAAACTAATATTTTATAACAACTTGCATACTTTGCAAAATTTATAAATATTACCCACAACTATAACATTATATCAAATTTATTCCATAATATTCAAAAATAATATTTATAGAAAAATTCATCTTTATTTATAAAAGTCGGGTCTTACAACCTCCCTTCTTATGAAATTTCTCTCAAATTAGGGTACGACTGGTATGTCAAGAGGTAAGGATACCTTGATTTCATTTCGATTCTAACTCCCAAGTCATTTCCTCAACATCGTGGTTCCTCCATAAAACTTTCGATTGAGGTATAACTCGAGCGTAGAATATGTTCTTTCTTATCCAAAATTTGAACAGAACCTCTTCATACGCCAAATCTTCCGCTATTTCGTCCGGTTCTAACTCAATAATATGGTTCGGTCTTTCACATATTTACGTAATATAGATATGTGAAAAACGTTATGAACACGAGACATATTCAAGCAGTAAAAAGCGAGTCTATATAGCTACGCTCCTACTCGATCGAGGATTAAAATGGACCGATGAATCGAGGATTAAGTTTCCTCTCCTTCCAAATCTTGTAACTCCTTTCCATGGAGCAACTCTTAACAACACATGATCTCCTATATCGAATTCCACGCCCTTTCGATGAAGATCAAGATAACTCTTTTGTCGATTTTGTGAGGTTTTTATACGCTGTCGGATCATTTGAATCTTTTCCGTAGTCATACACGCATCAACTCCCGGCCCCAACAACGTTGTTTCACCCACCTCATCCCAAAGATACCGAGAACGACACTTTCTTCCATACAATGCTTCGAATGGAGCCATGCCAATACTTGCTTGATAATCGTTGTTGTAGGAAAACTCCACCAATGGTAAGAACTTGTCCCAACTCCCCTGAAATCAAGGACACGTAGTCTTAATAGATCTTCAAGAGTTTGAATAGTCCTCTCCGATCGTCCGTCCGTCTCGAGGATGATATGCCGAAGCTAAATCGTAAGTCCGCGCTCATAGCTTTTTGCAAACTAACCCAAAATCGTGAAGTGAATCTTGGTCTCGATCAAACTATGGATACCGCAGATACCATGCGCCTTTACAATCGCTTTATGTACATACGAGCAAGACGCTCAAGTGTATAAGTTTCTCAGACGGAAGAAATGAGCAGACTTGGTCAATCTATCAACAATGACCCAAATCGCATCAATGCCTTGAGAAACCTTAGAAGACCCAGAACTAAATCCATGGTAATGTGCTCCCACTTCCATTCGGAATTTCAAGTGGTTGCAATGGACCTTTTGGTACTTGATGCTCCGCTTAACTCGCTGACAAGTTAGACACCTTGAGATAAATAAACGCTATCTCTCTCTTCATATTGCTTCCACCAAAATGTACGATTTAATATCATGATACATTTTGGTACTCCTGTGATGGATTGCAAATGGTGTGTCAGGCGCTCCATCATGATATTATACTTTAAATCGTGGTCGTTAGAACACAAAGTCCGGAGTCGACTCAAGTATTCCTTCTTCATCGATTCTTGCTTCCCAAGATAAGACCTTTTGCACTTTCTTCCTCATACGCGATCGCCTGTGTGTCAGAGCTTGAGCAAAATTTTAACTTTATCAATTAAAGTCTGTTCTACTCAGATACTCGCTTATCATCACACGCGCCCCTCGAGTCTTTAATTCTATCTCCATCCTTTGCAAGTCACACAAATGGGGCTCATACGACAATATCGCACTTCAGATTTGCATATGATTTTCTACTCAATGCGCCGCCTACCACGCTCGCTTTTCCGTGATGGTATCGATGGTACGATCATAATCTTTCAACAGCTTCAAGCCAACGCCGTTGTCGCATGTCGAGTTCCTTTTGAGTGAAGAAATATTTGAGCTTTTTACGATCCGTAAAGATCTCCACTTTCTCCCCATACAAGTAATGCTCCAAATTTTAAGTGCAGAAGATAACAAACCGCTAACTCTAGATCATGAGTAGGATAATTCCTCTCATATTCTTTTTGAGTTGTCGCGAGGCATAAGCTATAACTTTTCCATGTCAGATAAGAACACATCCCAACCCTTTTGCTCAAGCATCATCAGAGATGACAAATCCTCCGAGCCGATGGTATCACGTAACAGTGTGTCAAATAAGTCTCTCTCGAAGTTCTTGAAAACTCTTCTCACATTCTTCGCTCCAACCGAACTTTCAGATCTTCCGAGTCACCGAAATAATGGAATAGCGATTCGAGAAAATCCTTCCATTAATCTCCGATAATAACCAAATAAACCGAGAAAGCTACGATTTTGGCCATCGATTTAGGTTGTTCCCACTTTCAATAGCTTCAATCTTCATCGGGTCAACAGATATTCCATGACTTGATACCACGCGCCCAAGGAATGCTACTTCTTCAAGCCGTAACTCGTGATTTCTTCAACTCGCATAAAGCTTATATTCACGAAGCTTTTGGAGTGTCACCTCAAGTGTTGCTTTTCATGATCTTCACGGCTTTTGGAATAAATAAGGATGTCATCAATAAAGACGCACCACAAAGTGATCTAAATATTCCTTGAATACTCTTGGCTCATCATATCCATGAAGGCAAGAGGAGCATTAGTCAATCCAAAGGACATGACTAGAATTCATAATGCCCGCATCGAGTTCAAAGCCGCCTTTCGAATGTCGTCACGGTTCTAATCTTCAATTGGTGATATCCTAACTAAGATCAATCTTTGAAAAGAATTTGCCTTGAATCGGGTCAAAAACAGTCATCAATACGCGGGCAATGGATACCTATTTTTGATGGTGACGTGATTCAACTCCCGATAATCAATACAAAGTCGATACTCCCATCTTTCTTCTTCTTTAATGTAACAGAGCACCCCAAGGAGAAGTACTAGGACTAATAAAGCCAATGTCTAACAATTCCTCGCATTGGGTCTTTAACTCCTCAAGTTCAATAGAGCTATTCGACATGGGCTTTGGAAATAGGTTTTGTACCGTTCAAGGTCGATACAAAATTCAATTTCACGCCGGGGTAGGCCAGAAGTTCTTCTGGGAATACGCCAGAAATTTATTAACAATAGAATATCGCTTAAAATCGATTTATTTTTATTTAAATCAGTGATATGAGCTAAGAAAGCTCGACATCCGCTTTTCAATAAACGAATAGCTTTTATGGCTTGAGATGACCGTGATTGATTTTAATGGTTTGGTCGTTTGAATTCAAGATAATAGGTTGATTAGGAATATGAAAGCTAACAACCCATTTAAAACAATCAATTTTTGCATGATAAGTAGTTAACCAATCAATCCCTGTAATCACGCCAAATGCAAGTATTTTTAATGAAATAAGATCGATGTGTAATGTGAGGGTACCGATTTGAACCAAACAAGACTTATAAACAAAGTGGATGTAATGAAGGTTTCTCCCAACTGAGTTTCCACAGATAAGTCAAAGTCTAATTTCTCCTGAGTCAAATTTAATCGATGAGCGCAAGTAGAGAAATAAAAGAATGGGTAGAACCCAGATCAAATAAAGTATGACTTCATTAGAGTTTATGATAAGCTTACCCGTGATGACCTCATTCGGATTCTCGCTCTTTGGGAGGTCACAACAAATGCTCTCCTCAGACTACCGGCTTTTGAATTTTCCGGGACGGCCTTTGGTGCTCTCCATCCTAGTCGAATTTGTCTTCTCAGAAATCCACAAAATCGAGCTAAGTGACCTTCTTCCACAATTATAACACGCTTTGACTAAATGACGCAGCTTTGATCGATGTGTCCTCTCCTCCGCATTTGAAGCATACGATAGGTGGTCTTTCTCCTTCCTTAACAACGGGTGCCGGTGCCGACGCCTTTCCATCATTGTTGAATCTCCTCCTTTTCGAAATGTCCATTCTTATTGTTTTGGCCCGACACCACCAAGTGGTTACCATATCCGCCCGCTGATTCCTCCACGCTTGTTGTCACCGCCGATGACTATTCTCGCCGGTATTATAATTTTGCTTACCGCTTCTTTTTAGTCAGGTTGACTCATTATCGCGCTCCACTAATCGAGCCCTATTTACAACATCTCAATACAAACACGCTTTATGAGAAATAAGATGTCGACGATCTCCCGCTTCAAACCTCTTAAAAACATTCGCCATTCTCTCTTCATTATCCACAAGTGGGACGAACCGTGATAACTCCGCAAATTTTGCCTCGTATCATGCTATTACTGGCCATATTGTTTTGTTCCAACTTGATAAACTCCACCTCCTTCATGTGGCGTAATACTTTCGTGAAAGTATTTGTCGCTGAATGCCTCCCCGAACTTCTCCCAAGATATCTTCAAGACAAATTGGTCGAGTACGCTTTTACCGATTCCCACCAAGAATCCGCTCCTCCAAGCAACATAAAGGCAAGAAAGGGAACTTTTGCTCTCTGAGCATCCCAAGACATCAAATATCTTGGTAACTGCTTTTATCCATGCTTCCGCCAAGTGGTTTTGCTCTCCCTTAAACTCCGGTGGTCCCAGCCCTTAAATTGTTTAATGGTGATCACCGAGAGTTTTCCGTGTTTCCACCCACGCTTTTGGACAGAGTCGCTCATCATTGTTGATAAATCAGATAAAGCTCTCAACATTTCGATCATTTGTCATTTGGTCGTTGTTGTTGTTTGTATGAGGATTGTCGCCGCCTCGATGCACATTATATCCTCGATTATCGATATGTGGTGAATCAACGATCGTCAAGGCCCCATGCTATTCTCAACATTCTCGATGTCATTTTCAGACATCGCCACAAAACAAAAGGTTAATCGACATGTAACAAATTATCCTTATCTTCCCACCAACCAATAAAATAGCACATAAACTTAGGTAGGTCATACTAGCAAGGTATTCCCCTGCCTCCCTCCTAGTACTATTCTCACATCTTAGCCGTGGATCATATCCCTAAGCTCGATATCAACCGTGACGCCCCCAAAATTAGGTATACATCACCCATCTTGAGTCGCCACTTACATGGTATGTAATTTAAATACAACTTATTAACATAATCTGTGGGTAATAATACGACATAAATCGTGAGTTTAAATACAAATATCGCTCTACTAGATATTATACAAACTCAAAAAAAAGTCCTCATTACAGCTTATTATCACACTATTTTACGTAATAGTGAGGACTACTAATGCTATCTTCAGACCATCACTGCTTCCCCGACTCGTCCCCAATTTATATTATCATTTTCAAGAGAATAAAGGAAAGAAAGGGTGAGCTCAACTAGCCCAAGAAGAAATATTATGACTAAGATAATGCGTAATAAATTATCAATAGTCTTCAATAATGTTAAACCGATAAAATACAATAGATAAACCGCTTTAATCAAGCAATGAATATGCAATCCATTAAAAGAGTCAAGTAGAAAATAAAGTCTACTATCTTTTAGGTTTTAAAAGGTTTTTCATCATCGCTTATAGCCGAGACTCAATTTTAATAAATATTCCACATCATCGAATCACCCCCGCACTACGGCCAAGGATATTCTTTAAGATCATGCACCACAATTATTCACGCACTCACGCCAAGAATATTTGTGTATTCATTAATGGTCATGATCATGCCAACAATCTCGCCCATCAATGCACTACTACTAATCGAGGATTTTTATCACATCATTTGTAACATTACTACCATGATTACAATCAATAGTCTCTCGGTCATAATCATACCAAGTCCATCTATGCACTACAAAGCCATGTATGACTTTCAAAAAAAATATAAATACGAGGATGATGACAATGATATAAGAATTCAATAAAACAAGTTCAAGAATTATTTTATCCAGAATTATTAACGCCCAAATTGTCAACACGACATCGCTTTTGTAGAGTAAAATTCAAGAATGATCAAGAATATTTCATGAAAAGATATCGATGAAACGCAAATATCAAGGATATTCTACTAATTTCATGGAGTATAGAAGTCAAAGTTTTAACCAACCGGGTATAATAAAGAATGGAATAACAAAAGAAATCACCATGCATGCGATAGATCGCATGCATGTGTTATTCCAATGTAATAATAAATAACGGAACCTGTGTCGTGAAATTCACACCGGCATGTGATGTTCCAATGTAATAATAAAGATGGAACTGCATCCTGTAAAACACACGATAGATATTCCAATGTAATAATAAAGATTTTAACCAGTCCTGTAAAACACATGCATGTGATGTTCCAATGTAATAATAAAGATTTTAACTGTGTCCAGTGTAAAACACACGCATGTGATGTTCCAATGTAATAATAAAGATTTTAACCAGTCCTGTAAAACACATGCATGTGATGTTCCAAATGTAATAATAAAGATTTTAGTCAGTCCTGTAAAACACATGCATGTGATGTTCCAATGTAATAATAGAAGAATGTCACCAAGTATAGGTAAACCACTTATACAAAAGTTATTCCAATGTAATAATAAGCAATGGAATAACAACAGCTTCTTCATGAATAAGAAAGAATAACACCCCTTACATTTTGGTAGAGATTGAATATCGCAAAGCAGCAGTAGTAAGAATAAAATACTCTTCTTCTTTCTCTTATTCTCTCTATACTTTTCTCTCTATAGCTTGAATGAATTCGTGAAAATAATGAAGCCCTCAGCCTCTATTTATAGAAGATTTCTAGCTTAAGACCGCCGTGTGAAAAGGCAAGTGGCTCGACGAATCGGTTCGACGCTCAGAATGTGAAACGACAAGTGGTTCGACACCAGAATGTGAAAACACAAGTGGTTCGACGTCTAAAAAGGTAATTATTATTAACGAAGGTAAATACTATCGACGTAAAGGTAAATACTATTCACAAGGTAATTACTACTATCGATTTAAGGTAAATACTATTCACAAGGATAATTACTATCGACGAAGGTAAATACTATTCACAAGGGTAATTACTATCGATTTAAGGTAAATACTATTCACAAGGGTAATTACTATCGACAAAGGTAATTACTATTCACAAGGTAAATACTATTACAAGGGTAATTACTATCGACGTAAGGTAAATACTATCGATGAAGAGACTCTTAGATGATGATATATATACGAGCCCCCATAAAATAATCAAACTTACCACAAATCATAACACATATTTAATCTTTCAATAATTATTAATCATTTATAACTTGTCGCCTCAATTATCGATTTAATACTATAACATATTATATGATGATATCGTGACAATAATGAATCAATAATATAAGAGATATGATGCAAAGAATTATCAGAGTAATAATTCGAGCATAGCCGAAAGTGACTTTCACGTAAGCATCAATAATCAATACCGTGCTACTACGCAACCACGCCAGACATCGCATTTTTTTACCACCGGTAGTTCAACAGCTTTTAATTCAGAATACCTCCTCCGCCGTTATTTTTATAAAATATTTTTGTCGCTTTCTCAATCCGATAATAATGTTGGGGTCCACCAATGATTGAGCCATCAGTATTTAATATTCCCTAACAAAAAGAATATTCCCCACCAAACGTAATATTTTATAACAACTTGCATACTTTTGCAAAATTTATAAATATTACCCACAACTATAACATTATATCAAATTTATTCCATAATATTCAAAAATAATATTTATAGAAAAATTCATCTTTATTTATAAAAGTCGGGTCTTACAGCCTTTGGTTTGCCATCGTCATGTACAGGAACGACAGTCCATTTCAACAACCCACCATTCCCATAGGTCTCTTTTAAGAAAAATCTTCATTCTGAACTTCCAAAGGTTGAAGTTTTCGCTTCCTATCAACAGAGGTGGTCGGCTTGTAGATTGATCTTCTTGAAAATTGAGGTGTGCCATAGGATCTTTCCCTACGACCTGCAAAGATCAATATTAGTAGCCTTGCTCTGATACCAAATGTAATTCTGTAATTAAGGCACACCTAGAGGGGGGTGAATAGGTGTAATTACTTAGAAGTGATCTACAGTGGCCAATTTTCGAAGTTTACTATAGCAGGCTATAATCGGACGGTCTAACCCTGTCCGTATTAGTTATATTCTTAAATCATTATAAGCGGAGACGACTAATAATACATGCCCGTATTAGTGTAAAATTTTTTGACGTAAACAAAATCTGTAGAATATAGAAGCCAAGAACAGAAGCAAAACAACAATAAATCACACCGAGATTTTTACGTGGTTCGGCCCCTATCCTCTAATCTAGTAGCCTAATCCATGTCCAATCCCAACTAGGATTGGAGACTCTTTTTATTAAACTTTAATACACAATAAAGTACAAATAAAAAGAACTCCCTATTCAAAGTAGCTTCACACTGATGGACACCACTGCCCCTTTGCACCTCAGCAACTTTTCTCACCTCTGAGACCTTGAGACTACCTTTGAACAGAATACCTATTACAATGACACCCAAGTCAAAACAGGCTTCCACTTGGATTACAAAGATTACGAAGTATTACAGTGTTTCTTCTAGCTCAAAAAGAATATAAAAGAATGTGACCAATGGCTAGAATAAGACTTAAAATAGCGCTCTGAAATATTGAATAACTAACAATGATAGCTTCCAGAGTTCTGCAGTCTCTTGTCTCTCCTAGAAGCCGAGCATCAGTATATATAAAGGAGAGTAGATGAAACGGCTAAAAAATAATGTTCCAATCCATCCAAGCAACAACTAATTTTTTTTAATTGAAATAGGAGATAAACATTAGCCATAACAGTCAGTAGATATATATAAGAGATAAATTGCTATGAAGGAGTACTCAAATAAAATCCAAAGACTAGCTTAAAGAGTCCTACTAGCAATTAGCATGTTTCTTTCAAAATAGCAACTGTTGTTAGCATATATCTTAAAAAACAATAACTGTTCCATCAACTTTAAATAAGAGTCCTTAATAAAACTAATTCCTAAAAAATCTCCAAGCCAAATATGAATTGGTAACCTCCAGATATCAAACTCCTAATTATACTCCAATATATATTTTAATTAGTCTCCATAACAAAACAGGATCAGGTATAAATATAAACATATAAATATTAAATTTCAAAAACTTTTAAGCACGTGACCAACCTCCTGTAGTAAATTTGAGCTAGCATACAAAGTGATTAATCCATGCAATAACCTATGCAAACTATTATATAATTAATATGCATAAAAATATTTGATTAACATGACTCAATTAAATTATAAACCAATATAAAATTAATTTAGCCTAAATAAATATTGTCATCATTAAAATCATAAAATATATATACTGAGATATCATTTAAACTTTAAATAATGAGCATGTTAAGTGGGCATGCGTGTCTTTAGATCTTTTACATTTGCAAGGATGCAAGGGGGGATCTATACACGTGGTAGTATAGGCAGATGTGTATGTTGGAATTAATTTTTTTTATATATTTGTAGAGGCAAAATAGATATGTAATTTAATAAAATTCGGGCAAATTAATGGAAGAGTTATATTTTGAGGGACAAAATTTTCATAAATTAATTCTAAATATAAATACAAAAATTTTATTAGTTTTAAAACTTGGTAAAATCTTAGAAGTTCAAAATTAGTTTATGCTTTGAAATTAATTTATAGTTTTGTTTAAATATAGAGAGTAAATTTGGTTTGAGGCTTTAAGCATTTGAGAAATCATTCAAATTATTGAACTATGACAAGTAACCAAAATAAAATTTTAAATTGTATCTAAATATTTTTTATTTGAAATTCCTTTTTTAGATTGGGTTATGAATATTTATTGAAATTTGTAAACATTATTATAATTAGTTAATATTATAATTAGTTCAAGTTTTCTTTATTTAACTTCAACAAAAAAATTAATTAAAATCCGTCCCTGTTGAGAAAAATTCTTGGATCAGCCTCTGCAAGATGATCATATTTTAACACTTTTATTTATCAAGTCAGCAGAAGTTATGATATTATTCGTCGAGTTCAGGAAGATTTGTGTTTTTTTTCCTGACTATGTTTCTATTAGTCGTCCATTAGTGGTACAAATTTTGTGTTTGTGTTCCAGGTTTATTTTGTAAGTTGATAGTAAAGTATGAAATATGCAGATCAGTCATGTACGTACAAGTAGAATATTATATTCTGATTCATACTTATTGGATTAGGAGATATTTTCAGTAATGAAATTTTTTAGCCTTCGTCTAGGCCATTTTCATTTCGCCCTAGAGTTCTTGACCTATATATTTTGGGAGGCATTAATTCATGTTAGTTTTCTTTTTGAATTACTACTAATTATGTGCATGGCTGGTAACTGAACATGAAAATGAAATCAAAACCATCAATACATATCAAATATTTGGCATTGTGAAATTGTTCAATTGATAGTCGTACAGTTGTAACTTGTAATTAATGAAGTGAGAATTTAAATAGAAACCTAATTCGATCAATTGGATTTGGATCTCCTCTATTATTTTTTTCTTTAAATTTTATCAAATACACTATATTTTTATTGTCGTGAATAATATAATTGAAATCGATATGGTCTAACTAATTTATTATATTAAATAATAATTATTTTAAGAATGAAAATAATCCAACATTTTTTTATTATTTGATGAATATGTGAATTTTTTTATTAAAATTTTAATGAATGAATTTTTTTAGATTTTTAACAGTGAAAATATTTTTAATGATTCTATTTTTTTTGTAGGATTGATCTTAATATTATTAACTATTTATTAACATATTTTGATTATTATTATTAAAATTAAATAATTGGTGTATATGATGAAATTGAAGGAAATGTGTAAAGGGTGAGCCAAATTCCAATCAAATAGGGATAAAACTGAGAAGTTGGACCACTCAAAAAGGCAAGTGAACTCCGTACAAGTTAGAACAACTTGGATAAGGATATTTTTTGACATATATGCAACTTGTTACCAAGATTTTTTTATTAAAAAATTAAATTAAATAATTGCTGTCCAGTTAATGTCCCAACTTGGCCGAAATCAACTTGAGTGGAATATTATCTAATATTATAAAACCTAAAATCACCTATAAATACTGAAATAAATTGGGTCGAGTCTTTATTTATTTCAATTTTTTGATAATTTTTTCCTTTATTTTTATCAATTTTTATTTTTCTTGGTGAGGCGCAAACCGCATTTACTATATTTGGGGTGTTTTTTTTGGCCTTATATCTATATTAGTTATAATTGTGAGTGCAAATTAAAAAAAAAATTAAAAATAGTGGGTAGTGGGTGAGAGATATTAGGAAGTGATGAATCATGGGTAGAATAAATATCGGGTGGAGTGAGTTTATTATGAGTAAATTGTTGTGAAGAGACAATTTAACTAAAATATATATAGCAATTTAAATTTTATCATAAAACTGAGCAATATAGGGTGAGAGATCGTGTCCATTACTCTTGCATTATATATATATATATATATATATATATATATATATATATATATATATATATATATATATATATGCTTCTACAGAGTGTAACCTAAATCTTCCCACTTGTCTAAAGAATTAAAGGTCTCACCTCTTGAAAGACTGATCATACAACACACAACACACCATACACCATATATAAACGAAAAAAGATAACCTAAGTTTATAGACACTTTGAGATCCATCGATTCAAATTAGATGGAGTTTCCCAAATCTCCTTGTTCATGGGATGAGCTTCTTTTCCATTACAATTTGCTCCCATTCCACAAAGAAGAAGACTCGCAACACAACAACTTCAATCCTCCAGTCTCCGTGCTCCCAGATGAAGAAGAAGACAAAGAATCATCCGAAAGCAGAAATGAAGAAGAAATAATCTCGAAAGTGAAACAAGAACAAGAACAAGATCAAGATGAAGAACCCGAAAAGGAAAAGCGTTACATCGGAGTCCGTAAGCGGCCTTGGGGAAAGTTTGCATCCGAGATTAGAGATTCAACAAGAAATGGAATAAGGGTTTGGCTTGGAACTTTTGATAGCGCGGAGGAGGCGGCTTTGGTTTATGACCAAGCCGCTTTGTCTATGCGGGGCTCGTTGGCTCACCTCAACTTTTCGATGGAGAGAGTACGAGATTCTCTTGAAGAAGTGGAATATAGTTTTAGCGACGGATCTTCGCCGGCGGCGGCCTTGAAGGAGACACATAAGATGAGAAGTAAGTCATCAAGAAGAAGTAAAAATGAAAAGAGTGGAGTAAGTAGAAAAAATATGGTAGTACTGGAGGACTTGGGAGCTGATTTGTTAGAGGAGCTTCTTAGTAAATCGGAAAACTGATACTACTTTTTACTACGATTTTCTTCATTAACTAATTTTGTAAATATTTAGTACGTATATATACATGATGCATAAGTATACGTACATACTTGGTATGCATTAGTGCTTGTTAAATGTTTTGACTTTTCTCCTCTTTTATGGTTTGAAAGTAACAATTGCTTTATTTGGTGAGGAAACTACATAAATCCATTGCCGTCCATTTAATTAATTTATAGTTTTTTTTCCCTGATGAGTTAATGTTTAGGTTGGCATTTCTCAACTTTTAGATGCCAGATGGTCCGGGACGACGGAGGAGTCGCTTTTAAGACATGAAATGCAGTTGTAAATTAAGATGGCTCCTCCCAGCTGCACCACAAGATGATCAAAACTATGTCGAGATTCAAGAGGTAGGAGATATATACAGCAGACGAAATTTGTAAACAACGCAAAGTAAATTTTTTTTTTATTGCTCTTCAGCTAAATAAATTAATTATATTATACATTGGCATTAGGATAAATCTTATGATTCCTACTAATAAATAATACATTATATATATCGACACCTCAAACCTTTTAAATGGATCTATATATATATATATATATATATATATATATATAGTTTTGCATTTTTGGATTAAAGGAATGATATTGATCAAGATAGTGATGCTGGTGTCCCCTAAGGGCAGTCTTGTTGGAGCCTGAAGCCAAAGCCCGTTTTTCATAAAATCTTTAAAAGAGGATCGATGCGTAGATTTTTATTTTGCTTCTTTCTTTAGTCGTCTTAATTCTTCCTCACTTTATTTTCAAAATATTGCCCACTGAGAAGACTGTGGAATATTGAAGATTTTGAAATGAATGGATTTGGGTTGGATGTCCTACTCCTACATATATATATATATATATATATATATATATATATTGTATGTTATTTCAATTCTCTTCCCTCCCTTCGCCCAAATTAAATAGCCCTATCTATAAGCAAATTATGGCCCTCCCTCTCTCTCTCTGGTGAAAGTACGTATTCAAGTCTTTAAGATCATATTCATCAATTTGCATGCTTTAGGAAAATTTGAGGTATGCCAGATGGTGTGGGAATATATATATAGAGATAAACCACAAGATTTATAAAACACTCACACACCATAATAGGTGGTGTTATCTTATATTTATATAAGGATGATTACAATGATATTGTTACAGCTGATAAGTATAAAATACAAAATGATAATGTAGTTACAAAAAGATAAGAATACAGGATAAATGCTAGTAACAAATTATATGTTCATGAGATAATATATGGTCTAATATCTCCCCTCAAGCTGAAGGAGGTCTTTGCACAACCTTTAGTTTGTGTTTGAAATACTCAAATCTTTGAACGGACAGTCCTTTAGTGAAAACATCGGCTAATTGATCCTCAGTGGAGAGAAACAAAATTTGAATTTCCTTTCTAGCAACCATTTCTCGAACAAAATGAAAATCTATTTCAATGTGTTTCGCGCGAGCATGAAATACTGGATTAGTAGCTAAATATTTTGCACCAATATTATCACACCAAAGCAGCGGTATTTGTAGAGACGGCAAAGGACAATTCATGTAGTAGAGAAACAACCCATTTGAATTCAGCTGCTGCATCGGCTAAAGCCTTATATTCAGCCTCTGTGGATGATCGTGCAATAGTGAGCTGCTTACGAGACGACCAAGAGATGAGGTTAGGACCATAATATAATGTATAGCCAGCTGTTAAAAGTTGAAGCCTGTCGGAGGAAGACTTAGTTAAAAGCAGGCCATGATCCTTGGTGTGCTGTAAGTAACGAAGAATTCGTTTGACGGAAACCCAATGGTGTTGTTGAGGACTGTGCATGTGTTGACAAACCCGGTTAACAGCAAACGCAATGTCAGGACGAGTTAAACTAAGATATTGTAAAGAACCCACAACTTGTCTGAATTTACGAGGATCGTCATGAGGCAATGTAGAGTCCTTGGTGTTGGTATATTTAGATATAGTAGGGGTGAGAACTGGTTTGGCCGATTCCATGGAAACACTAGATAATAGATTAAGAATATATTGCCGTTGGCATAAGAGAAGACCATAAGAATGATGAAGGACTTCAACACCCAAAAAATAGTTTAGATTACCCAAGTCTTTTAAAGAGAAAGTGGCAGAAAGCTGTTGAATTAATGAAGTTACCATCGCTGGATTAGAGCCAGTAATAATAAAGTCATCAACATAGATTAAAATGTATACCTTACCTAGCGGTGCTGAATGTACAAATAGTGATGCATCATTACGAGATTGGTGAAAGCCGATAGAGAGCAAAAAGGAAGAAAGACGAGCAAACCAAGCTCTCGGAGCTTGCTTAAGACCATATAAAGAACAATTTAATTTACAAACATGAGTGGGTCGAGATGAATCAACGAAGCCAGGAGGTTGCACCATATATACAGTTTCATTGAGATAGCTTTGTAAAAAAGCATTATTAACGTCAAGTTGTTTAATAACCCAATCATGAGAAACTGCAATAGAAAGAATTAAGCGTAAAGTGGTGGGTTTAACAACTGGACTGAAAGTTTTGAAAGTAGTATGCACACAAGCCAATCATGTTTGATGATAAAGCATATACTTTGTAACAATCTTATTCATTTATTAATAAAAAGTATTAATTTATTAAAGGCTTTTAATTATCTACATGATGCTGTTTTATAATATGTGATAAACCCATAGTTTTAAGCAATGCTTTTAGAATAATGATGATGATCATTCTAATGAGATCTAAATTCTTAGAAAGCTTAAAACTAAAATAGTTCCCAATCATTGGATTACTAAATTGGGGATTAGTGAATCCGGATAGATTGGTACATACGTTCTTGCTTCGTTGGATGAGGATGATTGATCTCGTGATCATTTGTGTGGAGACACTAAAGCAAGTATGTAGGTGCTTATTGAGAGAATAAGTTCATCGAAAGCGTGGCTCACTAAGGAATACCTAATATAGTTTTATTTGTTCATCAATAGGAATTCTCAGTAGTGATAGTAAGACAAGTAATCCTTGGACTTGAGATCATCATAAGTATCTTGTGTATGATGAGTTATACTTTGACTTATTCCTTAAGACCCTTAGGGTATATCAAAGGGTATGCTTGGGTATAATAAGTTGTACGTGGAGATAATGTATGATCAATAAAGAATCTACCACTTCAATAAAAAAAGAGAAATGTCCTATGTGATTCGATAAATGACAACCCAAAGAGTCCTTGCTAAGGCGAGAAAGAAATTAGAAAGGAGTTTCTAATTTGCATTATTTGAGTTGTGCATTTAAGAGTCGAAATACATATAATTAAATAAAATAAGACTCATGAAGAATTCCATGTCTTATATTTAATTGGGACATCAGTATGGTGGAAAAGACCGAAATTATTTGTAACTATTTACTCAAAGGTTCTTTAATGATTAATGTTGAAATCTATATTATCCGGAAAATCGTTGATCATTAGGAGGCTTATCCCTATTGTAGAATAAATATTATTTATTTAAATAAATTAATTGTTTAATTTATTTATTTAAATAAGATTAGAATTGTTCTAATTGATTTATTCACAACCTAGGTTTAATATGGAGAACCCAAAGGGTCACACCATAAAAGGAAGAATAATTATTTAAGAAGTTAATGGCATAATCGTAATAATATATAGTTATGTATATTTAATTTAATCTATGGTGATAGAATAAATTAAATAGCTTAATATTTATTATTTAATATTTTAAAATATTAAATATAAATTAATAAGAGAGTCTTATTAATATTATTACAATTATTATTATTTTAATTTCTAAAAGAGTTTAGGAATTAATTTAATATAAGTACTCTCATTTATTCCTAATAAGATTAGGAGGTTAAATTAATTAAAAGAGTTTAATTAATTATCCCTAATAAGATTAGGAGCTTAATTAATTAATTAAAAGAATTTAATTAATTAAATAAAACCCAATTCTTAATTGTTAAGATGGGTTGCCTTACATCTACATAATAAGAGTCTTATTATGGGTGTTATGGGTTGTTGACTTTTTCAACATACTGACATAATTCCAATTGTTGAGAAAGACACCCTTTCTATAGAGATAGAAAAACTAGGGTTTAGCTAACCACCTTTTTTCTTGAATCATTATTCTTTCTTGGTGGATCACCTCTAGAGGCCAAACATTTGGGTGGCTAACGTTGATCAAAGGAAGGAACCAAACCCGGTGGATTCAAGATTGAACGCGAAAGGATTTGGAGGTGAACTTGTACGAGGAAGCTCGATCTTGAGGTATGATTTATTCTTTATCTTTTCGTTTAATTAATAATTATGCATAAAGGGTGATCCGGGTTTTATGGTTTGTAAATAATTTTTAAACTCTGATTTTACCACGCTTCCGCTAATTTTTGCAATTTGATTGCGTTCTTGAATATTACAAACCTAACAGTGGTATCAGAGCCAAACCTTTATACAAATTATTAATTATTTTATTTGATATGTATATTGATATGTGTTTAGAACAATTTAATTGGGCATAATTTTATTGTATAAAATTTATTAAAAAAAAAAAAAAACGTTATAATTTTTTTTGAAAACCGAAAATCTGGTTGCTTGTTTTTTTTTTTTGCTTATCACGTGGGTACAAGGAAGGAGGCAGGATATCATGTTAACCTCCTACTTAATATATATATTATTCTTCTTTTTTTTTTGGTATGACACATGAAACTGGCTTCATGATTAAAGTGATCCACGGTTTTTTCAAGGCATGTGCACGTTTTTTAAAAAAAGAAAGGAACTTTATATATATATATATATATATATATATATATATATATATATATTATATACCGTAGTATATATATATATATATATATATATCAGTAATTAATATATATATATTATTATATATACGGTTAATGTATATATATATATATATATATTATTCTCAATAATTTTATAATTAAAATAAAAGGTTTATTTTAATTTTAAATAAAAGTTTATTTTAATTTTAAAATAATAGTTTTATTTTAATTTTAAAATTAGAATTTTATGCTAACTAATTAGAGTTAGAATTGGATTCCATGATAACTAATTGGAGTTGAAATTGAACTTTCTTTAAATAAAGGAGTTTATTTAGATATGAAATAGATTTCATATTATTCAAAATAAAAGAGTTTATTTGTGAATAGGAAAAGAGAATCCTAATTTCCTTAAATAAAAGAGTTTATTTAAATATGGAATAAGATTTCATATTATTCAAAATAAAGGAGTTTATTTGTGAATAGGAAAGATAATCCGTGTTTCCTTTAATATTTTTTTTTACATGGAATTGGATTCCATAATTAATTAAAATAAAAGAGTTTATTTTAATTAAAATTTTTTATTACATGGAATTGGATTCCATAATTAATTAAAATAAAGGAGTTTATTTTGATTAAAGATTTTGATTAAAATAAAATAGTTTATTTTATTTAAAATTGGATAAATTAAAATAAAATAGTTTTATTTTGATTTAAATTTGGATTAAAATAAAGGAGTTTATTTTGATTCAAAATTAGATTTTATACTAATTAAATTTGCCCATTAAATGATATCAATATATATATTAAATGTTTATTATTCATAAGATGAATGTTATTTATTGATGCGTATGGTGATGTGTATGATAATAAATGGGATTGATTATGAATTATTGATTAAATGTGATTGGATTTTATTTTAGTTGGATGCGTGAATGTATTTAGTTTTATTAAATGGGGTCTACGTACTGCGTCTTCTCTAAATTTTTTAATGTAAATTCGCCTCCTCCTATGCACTTCCCTCGATCACGATCAAGGTTTCTATTTATTTTAAAATAGTTTTGTAATAGGAATATTTAGAATTAATTTTGAAGAATTAGAGATCAAGGGACAAGAAGCGCTTGAAGACCCGTTTGTAACTATTTAAAATGTAATAGTTATATTTAAATATTATTTCTAGCACCCCTAGGGTTTGACCTTTTGGTTCACTTGGTGGCTCTAGTGAACCAAACTAGAATAAAAGTCCATAATCAATCCGAGTAAAATATAGTATTCTATATGTGCATGCTTATACTATATATATTATATATTATAAACACGCTCATGCATGTTCATTAATATGACGCGTATTTTATATATATATATATACGTGCGCAAACTAAACAAGATGAGACAAATTAATAACAAACCCTCATTTTTATATTAAGTCCTAAGCGTTCAAAGATATTTGGAATATCGAACGTCGCCTTCTAGCATGATAAAATTAATAGAGTATTAAATATTTAATATGAGTTTGTTGTGTCACCACAAGGCAAGTATTAAGTATTTAAGATGTTAATTTATCACATTTGATGCTTATAAAGAAAATTGAACAATATTTGTTGTGTCACCACAAGGATGATATTTTCTTTTTGAATATATGGAGTGCTAGTTGGACTTAACTTGGATAATTTTGATTCGGATGTGCCACCACTGATCAAAATAATCTAAGAGGCAAAATACAAGGAGTCAGATAGTTGATGTAATTGACAAAAGTTGTCTACCTATTTATTTATATATAGTTTGTTGTGTCACCACAAGGCTATATACATTTGAAATGGGATCCTTATTCTCACTACTAGCAAATCTTTAATTAGATTTTGCCGAACTATATAAGTGAGGGTAATATAGTTTGAAGAAAATAGTGGGAGATACCAATTTAAAACAAGACCTAATTTATTTTGGTAATTAATAATAGAATGTATGTTAAAATGTTGTTAATTACAAATTCATTTCTGTAATTTTACAATATCTAAAATTACTATCATCTGCGAAGCATATTAGATGCTAAATTAACGAATCAATTAAGCGGATAAGTTAAGGAATTTGAGAATAGTTCTCATGCCGGTTGAAAAGCTATCTTATGTCTTAATACGCCTATCCTCGCAATGGTTGCAGACAATGCCTCGAGGAAGAGATTGCTACTTTTAGAAAGTGGCAAGATGATGCATGATTGGCTCGATGCATCATGCTCGATCCATCCATGAGTAACGAGCTTGAGCGTCGGCATATGAAACTATGGATGTTTTACTATATTCCCGCACATCAAGTAGTTGATGGTGAGGAAAGTAGGGACCGATAGATATCAAATATCTAAGGAGCTCTTCCGATCTAGAACGGCCAATGGCACTATAAGATGAGACAAAAAGTTCTTAACATAATCAATTTGATTGATCAATTAGACAACAGGTTTTGTCATGGATGGAGATTTGAGCTAAGATTTGATCTTGCACTCACTCCGGGACTCCTTTCACAATTGTTGTGAATTTTCATATGAACAAGCTAGATATCGGTCTCATTGATTTGCTTAACATGTTGAAAAATGTTGAGAGTCACTTTCAACCAAGAAAGACCATGTCTTCTTGGTAGGGGCCAAAGGATCTTCCAAAAGAAGAACGATTCAAAGAAGGTATATAGAAAGGCAAAAACAAAGGATAATAAGAACAAAACTGATATGGATAAGAAAGGAGTTTGCTTCCACTACAATAAGCCCGACCATCGGAAAGAAATCATGCGAAGTATCTTGCAGAGGCTAACCAAAGAAGCTTAGTGAAGTTTCGATTATAAATACAAATTTGTTCATGATTTAAAATAATTTTTCTTTAAGTCAATGTTCTACTTGGGTATTGGATACCAACTTTGGTTATCATAAATATAGATTTATGAAGAAGGACCAAGCAGTAGAAAGCTAAACAAATATAAGTAATCCCATAATATGGAAATGTAGCAATGGTTGCCATATTAGCCATAGAAACTTATAGTTTAGCAAGATACTACGAGTAAATCTATTAAGTCAATAAGTTGTTATTGTATTCCATTCTTATTAAAATATTATTTCCATTTTATTGTTGGACAATGAAATCTTTGGTATTATAATTAAGAACAATTGTTGTTCTATTTATAATAATAATGTTTTAGATATAATCGAAAGATTACTTAATGGATTTTGTATACTTGACTTATGTGAAAAATATATTTTGCAAATTGAACAAACTAGTATAAGAAAATGAGATGATCATTCAAAGAGTTGAATGTGTGTATTTTATGAAATACAAATATGAATTATTTGAAAGGTTCAAAGAATTCGGAAGTGAAACAAATTGACAAAGTATTAAGATTCTTTGATTAGATCAAGGAATAAATACTTGTGCAATAAGTTTCTAGATCATCTCAAATGGTTTTCTCATATGGACGCCTCGATACATAATAATTGATTATGTATCCGAAAGGAAAGATCGTACCTATTTGAACATGGTGCGATCCATAATGATTTTACCGACATTCCAAAGATCCTTACGGGATAATGTCCTAGAAATGGTGCGTGATATCTACGAAAAAAGGTAACCTCAAAATCCCCAAGACTCCATAAAAGTTATGGATGGGGAGGATTCCTAATCTTAAGTATGTTAAGATAAGGGTTGTCCAAATTTATGTGAAAAGGTTTCAAAGGATAAGCTTGGGACAAAATTTGACATGTCTGATTTGTGGGACATCCTAAAGTAAGTTTAGGGCATATGTTCTATAATCCTATTTAGCAAAAGGTGTTTGTTGCGAAAAACACGCCTTCTAAGATAAAGGTGTTTATCATTGAAAGGGCTAGTGGGAGGATTATAGATCTTGAAAAGTTCATGATCCACAAAACACTATAAGTCAAATAAGAGGAACCCGTAGATAGACTTTATTGTACCACAACCAAATCGTAAATCGAATAAACCCAAGATACGGGGAGGTATGGATTCATCATGGATAATGATGATGAGGTACGCATCATAGAAGATGATGATCCAGAGTTACATTCGATGAGGTAAGACTTCTAGTGTGTACAAAAGGGACAGTGGGAGCGCCGTGACATTCCTAATATTATATGTTGATATACTACGAATAAGGAATGACATACTAATGCTACAATCAATAAAGATAAAGTTGTCTAAACATTCCTCCATGAATGATTGGGAAGAGTATCTTAATTGGGGATATAAATCTATATAGATAGATTTAAGAGGATGCTCGACTTAACCCAAGGAACGTATATTCATTTGATGCTAAAACGTTTAGCATGGCAAACTCCAAGAGATGTCTCGTGTCGATGAGCTATGGAGTATATCTCTTAATAGTCCCCCACGGACTCACGAAAAGAGAGATCGCACGAGTGACAATCATGTATGCAATGAAATATCGAGACCGATGTTGATCGGTCATATTATGGAGAAGTTCACTATGAGTGGTGAAAACATCTTAAAGCTTAAAGCAAGACCAAGGATGTGATCATATTCATGGTGGGTCTAAATTAAAACTAGAGGGCTTAATGCACTCAAGTTTTCGAGATGAGACAAGACGACAGAAAAATCCACTTTAAGGTAAAGGGTTACCTTGAACGGTGGTGCAGTGAATTGGAAAGGTTCCAAACAGCAAAGAGTTGCTGGTTTAGTAATAAAGACAAAGTATATAGCTATAAATGAAGCTGCAAGTTGATTGTTTGGATTAAAAGTTCATTCTGTAACTAGGAATAGTTCCTAAGTCTCATCTTGGATCTAAACATGTGTTGTGGCACTTTCATTTGATTATTAGAATCATTGAAAGATGGGAAATCACTATAGAGATAGTGGACTCTCATAAACAACATTACATATCCATTAACTAAAGCTTATCCAATGACAGGATAATCGTCACTTAGAGAATAAGAGTATGAGTTACCATGACGATTGGCTTTAGTGTGCAAGTGGGAGATTGAAAGTAGTATGCATTACACAAGCCAATCATGTTTTGATGATAAAGCATATACTTTGTAACAATCTTATTCATTTATTAATAAAAAGTATTAATTTATTAAAGGCTTTTAATTTACGTATGATCTTTGTTTTATAATATGTGATAAACCCATAGTTTTAAGCAATGCTTTTAGAATAATGATGATGATCATTCTAATGAGATCTAAATTCTTAGAAAGCTTAAAACTAAAATAGTTCCCAATCATTGGATTACTAAATTGGGGATTAGTGAATCCCGGATAGATTGGTACATACGTTAACTTCTTTCGTTGGATGAGGATGATTGATCTCACGATCATTTGTGTGTGAGACACTAAAAGCAAGTATGTAGGTGATTATTAGAGAATAAGTTCATCGGCGTGGCTCGCTAAGGAATACCTAATGGAGTTTTATTTGCCTATCAATAGAATTCTCAGTAGTGATAGTAAAGACAAGTAATCCTTGGACTTGAGATCATCATAGTATCTTGTGTATGATGAGTTATACTTTGACTTATTCCTTAAGACCCTTAGGGTATATCAAAGGGTATGCTTGGGTATAATAAGTTGTACATGGAGATAATGTATGATCAATAAAGAATCTACCACTTCTAATAAAAAGAAGAGAAATGTCCTATGTGATTCGATAAATGACAACCCAAGAGTCCTCTTGGCGGCGTAATGAAATTAGAAAGGAGTTTCTAATTTGCATTATTTGAGTTATGCATTTAAGAGTCGAAATACATATAATTAAATAAAATAAGACTTGATAAAGTAATTCCATGTCTTATATTTAATTGGGACATTGTATGGTGGAAGACCGAATTATACAGTAACTATTTACTCAAAGGTTCTTTAATGATTAATGTTGAAATCTATATTATCCGGAAAGTCGTTGATCGTTAGGGAGGCTTATCCCTATTGTAGAATAAATATTATTTATTTAAATAAATTAATTGTTTAATTTATTTATTTAAATAAGATTAGAATTGTTTTAATTGATTTATTCACAATAGGTTTAATATGGAGAACCTAAAGGTCACACCATAAAAGGAAGAATAATTATTTAAGAAGTTAATGGCATAATCGTAATAATATGTTATGTATATTTAATTTAATCTATGGTGATAGAATAAATTAAATAGCTTAATATTTATTATTTAATATTTTAGAAATATTAAATATAAATTAATAAGAGGAGTCTTATTAATATTATTACAATTATTATTATTTTAATTTCTAAAAGAGTTTAGGAATTAATTTAATATAAGTACTCTCATTTATTCCTAATAAGATTAGGAGGTTAAATTAATTAAAAGAGTTTAATTAATTATCCCTAATAAGATTAGGGAGCTTAATTAATTAAAAGAATTTAATTAATTAAATAAAACCCAATTCCTTAATTGTTAAGATGGGTTGCCCACATCTATAAATAAGAGGAGTCTTATTATGGGTGTTATGGGTTGTTGACTTTTTTCAACATACTGACATAATTCCAATTGTTGGAGAAGTACACCCTTTCTATAGAGATAGAAAAACTAGGGTTTTAGCCAACCACCCTTTTTCTTGAATCATTATTCTTTCTTGGTGGATCACCTCAGAGGCCAAACATTTGGGTGGCTAACGTTGATCAAAGGAAGGAACCAAACCCGGTGGATTCAAGATTGAACGCGAAAGGATTTGGAGGTGAACTTGTACCTGAGGAAGCTCGATCTTCAAGGGTATGATTTATTCTTTATCTTTTCGTTTAATTAATAATTATGCATAAAGGGTGATCCGGGTTTTATGGTTTGTAAATAATTTTTAAACTCTGATTTTACCACGCTTCCGCTAATTTTTGCAATTTGATTGCGTTCTTGAATATTACAAACCTAACAAGTTTCATCATAATCGAGGCTGTGACGCTGATGAAAACCTTTTGCAACAAGGCGGGCTTTATAGCGTTCAATTGTGCCATCAACTTTTCGCTTGATTCGGAATACCCACTTGCAACCTATTACATTCATCTGGGAATCAAAGGGGACAAGGGTCCAAGTGTTGTTAGAACACAATGCATGATATTCAGAGTACATGGCTTTATGCCAAGACTCATGACGGACAGCCTCTTTAAAGGTGGACGGTCCAGCAAGAGTGAGAGAGACAATTGGTTTCGGGCGAGGCCGAAGTTGCATATGATGTGTGTGTGTAGGTGGTGGTTGTGGTGGTGATGGGGAAGGGGATGAGGAGGTAGATGATTGAAAGGGTACTTGTATAAGTGGGATAGAGGAGGAGTTTTGAGAAGTGTCAGCGGATGAAAGTGTAGGTGGAGGCGACACCCTTGGAGATGG
Organism: Panax quinquefolius; assembly: GCA_020205615.1. NCBI lineage: Eukaryota > Viridiplantae > Streptophyta > Magnoliopsida > Apiales > Araliaceae > Panax > Panax quinquefolius. The sequence continues at coordinate 143,452,517 of CM035153.1, read as the reverse complement.
AAATGGGGAGGAAGATGGCATTATAGAGGAGATAGGCATGTGATTTGAGGAAGGAGTAACATGGGTTCCATGAGAAATAATAGTAGGGGCATAAGTCCATGGGGAAGAGTCAAATGAATGTGAAGGCAATGATAAAGAGGTGGGAATTAATGTTTTATATGGAAAAATAGTTTCATCAAAGCGACAATGATGAACAATGTATTCATGATTGGAAGTATAATCATAACATCGATACCCATGATGGCGAGAAGAATATCCTAGAAATACACAAGGAGTTGATCGAAAATCCATTTTGTGATTTTTATAAGGACGCAAAAACGGAAAACTGAGGCATCCAAAAATTCTTAAAAATTCATAAGTAGGTGATCGATGAAAAACAACTTCATAAGGGGAGACTGAGGACATTGTGCGAGTCGGAAGGCGATTGATTAAGTAAACCGCTGTTTCAAATGCATAGTCCCAAAACGCAAATGGAACACCAGAATTGGCAAGAAGTGTGAGACCCGTTTCGATAACATGGCGATGTCTTCGTTCAACTAATCCATTTTGTGCTGAAGTGTGTGGGCAAGAAACACGATGATGAATTCCCTGAGAAACACAATAGGTGGAAATTGTGCGAAATTCACCCCCCCCCCCAATCTGATTGAACTTGTTTTAATTTGGTGTTAAATTGTCGTTCTGCAAATAATTGGAAAGAAATAAAAGTTGGAAGTGGCTCAGATTTAGACTTCAACGAAAAATACCACATGTATCGAGAATAATCATCAACAATTAAAAGGAAAAATTTATTTGCATTATTTGAGATAATGGGAGCCGGTCCCCAAACATCGGCAACAACTAAGTCTAGAATGGAAGAACTAGAATAAGTAGGTACAGAAAGATGTAATCTACTAGCTTTGCCCATTTGACAAGCGGTACATATGGGCAAGTTTTTATTGTTTGAACAAGGAAGATTATGCAAACCTAAAATACTATGAAGGAGACGAGGATGAGGATGCCCCAAGCGTTGATGCCAACCATGAAGAGTAGTGCGCTCGGCTATATTAACCTGAGGAAGAAATGTCCCATGGGAGCGGATGATGTAAAGACCATCACTAGTTGGCCCGTTATGGAGGATACGATGAGTGCGTCGATCCTTAATGAGAACAAAGTTTGGATGAAATTCAAAGAAAACATTATTATCATTAATAAACTGATGAACAAAAATTAATGATTTGGAAATATGTGGAACACATAAAACATTATTTAATCGAAAAGTATTTGAAGGAGAAGAAAGAGTAGTTGAGCCAATATGAGTAATAGGAAGACCCTTACCATTTCCAATATGAACACAATCATTACCATGATATTCTTGTGGTGAAGTAAGAGATTCAAGATCAGGAGTTACGTGAAAATTGGCACCACTATCTGGGAACCAGGAGACATCAGTAGAAGAGGGAGGAGGAGGAGGAGGTGTTGATGGGAGAGATGAACCAAAACATGTGTGATGGGCTACTGGAGAATTATGGGCAGCATATGTGACGCCCCCAAAATAGGTATACACCACACCCATTCTGAGTCGCCAAATACATGGTACAGAAACAACTACAACTTTATTATTACAAGATAAAGCGTGAGTTTAAATACAAATATTATCTTTTAGACAATATCTATACTCAAATAAATCCCCATCACATTTATTGATACATTATTTTACAAAATGGTGAGGACTACTAAACAACTCTCTAGAACCTTCATTCCATACCCGACTAAGTACTTTCGCTACATTCTCGCCTCCACGAGAAGAAAAATGGAATAACAAGAAAAAGGTGAGCTCAACTAGCCCGGTAAAGAATACTATGACTAAGATAATATACAACAAATTATCGTTAGTCTCCAACAGGAAAAATCGATAGAATCTGATAGACAACAAGTTTCGGATCAATATTCGCAATGAAATAATAATTCATAGAAGAGTTACGTAGAGAATGAAATCTACTATAATCTATGAATTTAAAAATTCCATCATCAATATTTTATCCTGTAACATCAATCAATATTCATCTCAAATCAAATATTCATCTTTGCACTCTGGGCCAAAGATATTCATCAATCGGTCATGTTCATCTCAACACCTGTTCATCTTTGCACTAAAGGCCAAAGATATTCATCAATCGGTCATGTTCATCTCAACACCTGTTCATCTTTGCACTAAAGGCCAAAGATATTCAATCAGTCGGTCATGTTCATTTAAACACCTGCTCATCTTTGCACTACAAGGTGCCAAAGATATTCTTCAGAAATCATTCATCTGCACTTCTGAGGCCAAAGATATTCAATAATATCATCATTTAAGACTGAGGATGATGAAAAATATTTTTAAAGAACGAATCCAGTGAAACAAAATGACAAGGATTAAGGATTAAGGATTCATACTTGGTTTTATCCACGTCCAAAAATACCTCAAAAATAATCATAGTGGTGTAAAATTCAAGAATGATCAAAACATGGATACAATCAAAGCTAGTATCCAGAATAGATATTTTAGACGAAAAGAAGAAATTTCATTTTTGATTGAATAGATCAGATATCGTGAATAGTCTCAGATATCGTGAATAGTAACTCTACACCAAAAGATAGAAATTCCACAAAAAAACATTTTCACGCTTAATAATAGTACTCGTGAATAGTAACTCGTGAATAGTAACTCATGAATAGTAACTCGTGAATAGTAACTCATGAATAGTAACCCCGACATGAAAAAGTTCCAAATTTGATAAAAACTTCAGATCAACATTTCAGCATAATGATATTGAAGAAATAATATCATTCGAAAAAAATAATATCCCTTACCTCAAAGAATCAATACTTGGAAGGAAAGGTCGGAAGTGATCTTTGAATGAAACTTATGACTTTGAACAAAGAACTCTCAAAGTATCTAAATACTCACAAAATACGCTCAATAATATAGAGAGAAAGAGAAAACTTTGTTTCGGTGTGATTTTCAATTCTAACTTAGCCCTCTATTTATAGGAAAATGTTAGCCTACCAAGCGGACTTGACTGCTACACGATGGCTTTTACGCCGCTACTATTGCCACCCACCACATTTGAAATAAAATTCAGCACATTTCTTCACCAACCACAAGTGGGGCCCACTCAATTCTAGAATTTTCCACCAAAATCAATTATAAACCTAATTTCCGAATCCGACACCTCTTAAAATTCACAACAAATCATTCGTGCATTTTAACGGTTCAAAATTTGTGGACATATCCTCAACTTATGTATGTATAACATACCCAAAAATTACCACAATCCAGCGGTCGGATTAAAAATTATAACCCCGCAATATATCTCAAACCCCTAATTTGATTTTAATACCTCCAATCCGATAAAATATCGATAAAACACCTCAACAATAATTCCTTCATTAATAACCACATAAATAAATCCATCATTTATATTCATATAAAATAAATATTTCCTTATCATATGAATCAATAATTAATTATTCACAAATAATATTACTTGTAATCACATTTATAATAACCAGAGCCGTTCCGTGGGAAAGGGGTTTTCAATAAGAATTTCTTCTTCTTGGCGCGCAATTAGATGACCAAACCTCTCCTTAGGCGTAACTTTCTAGACATTGCCAATAATGTTATCTAATAATATTATTCAAATAATATGAATTATTGATCCGATAATGGAAATCATCGTGCGATGACAATTATTGAAACAAATAATAATATAAAATACCAACGCAACAATTATTGAATCAATAAAATAAACTATTGAATAAAGAATTATCGTAACAATTATTGAGTAAAGGCTTTCTTACGTAAGAATCAATAATTGATGCAATACGCGGTAGTGCTCTTGTCGCAAACCACGCCGAATTCATCAGATTTTAACCACCGGGTATTCCAATGATCTTAATTGTAACAACTACTACGTTATTTATAACCAACTTATATTTGTCGTTTTCCTCATCTAATCGCTTTCAGTTATGGGGCCCACATGGTCGCTACCGTCGATACGAATATTCCCAAAAAGATCTGAATATTCCACGACCAAACGAATATTCCCAAACAATAATGAATATTTTATAACCACTTGCTTATTTTGAAATATTTGCGTATTTAACCCTTAACTATCCACATTAATCAAATCAACCCTTACTATTTCAAAATAATAAATAAAGGAAATTCCTTTTTATTTAAAAAATTTGGTCTTACAACCTCCCTCCTTATGAAATTTCGTCCTCGAAATTGACGACGTACACTGGTGTTTGAAAAGGTGAGGATACCTCGCTTTCATTTTCGTTTCCAATTCCCTGTGTCATTTCCTCTATAACATGATTCCTCCACAAAACTTTAACTTGTGGTATAACCTTTCTAGCGTAGGACATGCTCCTTCCTATCCAAAATCTTGGACAGTACCTCCTCATACGTTAAGTCTTGGCTATCTAAATGGGTTCTAACTTCTATAACGTGGTTGGGTCTTTCACATATTTAAATGCATGATATGTGAAACACATTATGAACACGAGACATACTCGGAGAGGTAACGTGAAGTCTATAGGCTACATTTCCTACTCGGTCAAGAATTTGAAATGGACCAGATAAATCGTGGATTGAGCTTTCCTCTCTTCCCAAATCTTGTAACTCCCTTCCATGGAGCAACTCGCAACAATACATGATCCCCTACATTAAATTCCACGTCCTTTCGATGAAGATCCGCATAACTCTTTTTGTCGATCTTGTGCCGTTTGTATACGTTGTCGAATCATTTGGATCTTTTGGTAGTCATACGCATTCTTAACTTCGGGTCCCAACAATGTTGCTTCACCCACCTCGCCCCAACATATTGGAGAAGCGACATTTTGTCCATATAATGCTTGAATGGAACCATGCCTATATTTGTTTAATAACTATTATCAGATGAGAATTCCACCAACGGCAAGTACTTATCCCAACTTCCTTTGAAATCTAGGACACGAGTTTTAATATATCTTCAAGAGTTTGAGTAGTCCTTTACGATTGCTCGTCCGTTTGAGGATGGTATGCCAAACCGAATCGCAAATCCGTGCCCATAGCTTTTTGCAAGCTAACCCAAAATCTTGAAGTGAATCTTGGGTCACGATCCAAACTATGGATACAGCATGCCGCAACCTCACAATCTCATTCACGCATATACTAGCAAGATGTTCAAGGAATAAGTCTCCGTGTCGGCAAGAAAATGAAAGCGATTTGGTTAATCTATCAACAATAACCCAAATAGAATTGATGCCTTGAGAAACCGTAGGAAGACCTGTGAACGAAATCAATGGTAATGTGTTCCCACTTCCATTAGGAATCTCAAGTGGTTGCAACAGACCCTTAGGTACTAGATGCTCGCCTTTACACGTTGGCAAGTTAAACACATCGAGATAAACTTTGCAATCTCTCTCTTCATTTGTTCCACCAAAATGTATGTCAAGATCACGATACATTTTAGTACTTCCAGGATGGATTGCAAATGGTGTATTGTGTGCCTTCATCATAATCTTGTACTTCAAATCACAGTCGTTAGGAACACAAAGTCTAGAGTGGACTCGTAGTATTCCTTCTTCATCAATTCTTGCTTAGGAATAGCTCCTTAGCATACTTTCTTCTTCTTCGCATACGATCGCTCAAGAATTGGTGGCTTGAGCTTTAACTTTAACTTTATCGATTAAAGTCGATTATACTCGTATATCATCACGTACTCGTATATCATCACGTGGGTACCTAGAGTTTTCATCTCAATCTCTATTATACGAAATGAGTCTTTGACAATATCGTACTCGTACTCATATACGATCTTCTACTCAACACGTCGCCTACCACGCTCGCTTTTTCTAGGATGGCATGGTCGTAACATGTCTTTGAAAATGAGTCTCCTCTTGAGTTCTTCAAGCTCTTCCCACATTCCTTGCTCCATTCGAATTTTGTATCTCTACGAAGTCACCCACGTTAATGGAATAGCGATTCGAGAATATCCTCCGATAATAACCAACTAAGCTGAAAGCTACGTATTTCGATTATCGACTTAGGTTGCTCTCAATGTGTGACTCATATCCCAACCTTGGATAGACGTCACAATGACACCTATCGATTTACTATCGCATCGAATATGGCGTCCCCCTAAGAGAGTAAAGCAGGTGAATTCCACAAAGGAAGTCATAAGATAAAGGCTCGGTACCAAATTTATAGTTGAATTTTAACTCCGAAGTTCAATAGAGCCATTCGATATAAGATTTTAGAAATGAGTTTTGTCTAGGGTTCAAAGTCGATACAAAATTTAATATCGAGCTTTGGGAGTAAGCCAAGAAATTCTTGAGAAAATACATCAGAAAAATCAATAACAACAAGAATATTATTCAAATCGGCGTGTCTTTATTCAAATCCATAACATGGACTAAGAAAACTTGACATCCAGTAATAAAGCGAATGACTTCATGGCTTGATATGAAAATGTTTGATTACAATGGTTTGATTGCTTGAATTGAATAATAACGAGTTGCTTAGGAATATGAAAACTAACAACCTTACGAAAATAATCAATTTTGGCATGATGAGTAGTTAACCTTAAAATCACATCAAAAGCAAATATCTCTATGTAAATAAGGTTAACAGGTAATGTGATAGTGCCAACTTGAATCAAGCAAGATTTTTAAACAACGGATGTAATGAAAGTTTCTCTAATTGAGTCTCCATAAATAAGTCAAAGTCTAATTTCTCCGTAGTCAAGTTCAAACGTTGCGTAAAACAAGAGAGATAAAAGAATGGGTAGAATCCCAGATATCTAGTAAGGTATAAACTTCAGCAAGAATTTATAATTAATTAACCTGCGTGCTAACTTCGTTCGGGTTCTCGCATTTTAATGGCCACGAAAAACGCTCTTCCAAGAACCGTTGACTTTGACTTTTCCGGGACATCCTTTTGAGTCACCATTCACGCCGGGTGGGTTTCGATATCGCATAATCTCGAGCGATATGTCCTTCTTTTCCACAATTATAGCATACCTTAAACTGTTGTGGGCGTTTGGTGATATGTCCCTCTTTCCGCATTTGTAACATCTGACCGATGGTCTTTCTCCTCCTTGGAACCGGTTGCCCTTTGGCGCCGACGTCTTCACATGGTCGTTGTTGAATCTCCTCTTTTAAAATCTCCTCCCAACTCGCTTCTTCTATTTTCATGGCCACGATTACCACGGAGTAGGTTACCGCTTTGTCCGTATTCTTCTTTCTCCTTTGGTTATCGTTATTACGATGATCGCTATCTTTGGTATGATCTGGTTATGGTCCCTCGGTTGAGCGTACTCGTTATCTCGCTTCTAACAACCGAGCCCTGCTTTTACAACATCCGAATAGAGAAAATTTATGAGAAATGAGATCTCGACGTATCTGGGGTTTCAAACCTCTCGAAACATCCGCGTCATAACGTTCCTCATTCTCCACCAAATGAGGTGCAAACACGGATAACTCCGCAAACTTCGCCTCGTCTTTGGGACACCGTCATGTTATTCTGCTCCAATCTAATAAACTCCACTTCCTTCATATAGACGAATACTTTCGTGGAAGTACTTGTCATTGAACTATGTTTTCAAACGTCTCCCATGACATCTTTGAGTGCAATTTGGATGGGTACGCTTCTGATTCCCTGATGAATCTCGCTTCGCGGAACATAAAGGTGGCGAATGGAACCTCTCGTTTCTCCGTGCATCCCAAGACATCGAATATCTTGGTAATTTGCTTGACCCATGTTTCCGCCCATAATCGGATCTGGCTTTCCCTTAAATTCTGGTGGTCCTGACTCTTCAAAGCGCTTGGTTTGTGACCACCGTGAATTGCTATCATTTCCTCCTATATTTTGAACACGAGTCTCCTAAATCGATTTTTGCATGAAGCGCAAAAAACTTCTAAACATCCCTCGTTCATCATCCGCTTTCGATTGGTGTTGTTCGGGAGGAACATTGCCGACTGTTACACGTTCTCCTCGTTGGTGAGTCTGAGGCATCTCCACGGTCTCATTTACTCCATTATTAATATTCTCGATCGACATTCTCAAACATTGTCATAAAATAAGGGTTAATTAAGGAAATCAATATATCACATAATATCCCTATATCTTGACCAACCAACAAATAAGCTTAGGTAGGACACACTAGCGAAGGATTTACTCGTCTCTCCCTCCTAGTTCTATTCCGATCTCGCATGGAGATCATATCCCTAAGCTCGATAACCGTGACGCCCCCAAAATAGGTATACACCACACCCATTCCGAGTCGCCAAATACATGGTGCGTAAAACAACTACAACTTTATTATTACAACAAGAAAAGCGTGAGTTTAAATACAAATATTATCTTTTAGACAATATCTATACTCAAATAAATCCCCATCACATTTATTGATACATTATTTTACAAAAATGGTGAGGACTACTAAACAACTCTCTCTAGAACCTTCATTCCATACCCCACTAGTACTCGCTACATTCTCGCCTCACGAGAAGAAAAATGGAATAAAGAAAAAAAGGTGAGCTCAACTAGCAGGTAAAGAATACTATGACTAAGATAATATACAACAAATTATCGTTAGTCTCCAATGAGGGAAAAATCGATAGAATACAATAGACAACAAGTTTGAGATCAATATTCGCGAATGAAATAATAATTCATAGAAGAGTTATGTAGAGAATGAAATCTACTATAATCTATGAATTTAACGGTCCATCATCAATATTTTATCCTGTAACATCAATCAATATTCATCTCAAATCAAATATTCATCTTTGACCTACGAGCCAAAGATATTCATCAATCAATCGGTCGTATTCATCTCAACATACATTCATCTTTGCACTAAAGGCCAAAGATATTCATCAATCGGTCATGTTCATCTCAACACTGCTCATCTTTGCACTAAAGGCCAAAGATATTCATCGATCGGTCGTATTCATTTAAAAACACCGCTTTCATCTTTGCACTACGGGCCAAAGATATTCTTCAGAAATCATTCATCTGCACTACGGGCCAAAGATATTCAATAATATCATCATTTAAGACCGAGGATGATGAAAATATTTTTAAAGAACGAATCCAAATTGAAACAAAATGACAAGGATTAAGGATTAAGGATTCATACTTGGTTTTATCCACGCCCAAAAATACCTCAAAAATAATCATAGTGGTGTAAAATTCAAGAATGATCAAAACATGGATACAATCAAAGCTAGTATCCGAATAGATATTTTGATGAAAAGAAGAAATTTCATTTTTAAATTGAATAATCTGAGTATCGTGAATAGTCTTAGTATCGTGAATAGTCAGATATCGTGAATAGTCTTAGATATCGTGAATAAGTAACTCGACACCAAAAGATAGAAATTTCACAAAAAAAACATTTTCACGCTTCAATGAATAGTACTCGTGAATAGTAACTCGTGAATAGTAACTCATGAATAGTAACTTCGTGAATAGTAACTCATGAATAAGTAACCCCAAGACATGAAAAAGTTCCAAATTTGATAAAACTTCAGATCAACATTTCAAAGATAATGATATTGAAGAAATAATATCATTACGAAAAAAATAATATCCCTTACCTCAAAGAATCAATACTTGGAAGGAAAGGTCGGAAGTGATCTTTGAATGAAACTCTTCAACAATGAACTCTCAAAGTATCTAAATACTCACAAAATACGCTCGATAATATAGAGAGAAAAGAAAACTTTGTTTACGGTGTGATTTTCAATTCTAACTTAGCCCTCTATTTATAGGAAAATGTTAGCCCAAAGCGGACTTGACACACTGATGAATGGCTTTTACTCGCTACTATTGCCACCCACCACATTTGAAATAAAATTCAGCACATTTCTTCACCAACCACAAGTGGGGCCCACTCAATTCTAGAATTTTCCACCAAAATCAATTATAAACCTAATTTAGAATCCGACACCTCTTAAAATTCACAACAAATCATTCATGCATTTTAACGGTTCAAAATTTGTGGACATATCCTCAACTTATGTATGTATAACATACCCAAAAATTACCACAATCCAACGGTCGATTAAAAATTATAACCCCATGATATATCTCAAAACCCACGATTTGATTTTTAATACCTCCAATCCAGATAAAATCGATAAAACACCTCAACAATAATTCCTTCATTAATAACCACATAAATAAATCCATCATTTATATTCATATAAAATAAATATTTCCTTATCATATGAATCAATAATTAATTATTCACAAATAATATTACGTAATCACATTTATAACAACCAGTTGTTCCCAGGAAGAGGGGCTTTCAATAAAATTTCTTCTTCTTGGTAGCATGATTAGATGACCAAACCTCTCCTTAGACAGAACTTTCTAGACATTGCCAATAATGTTATCTAATAATATTATTCAAATAATATGAATTATTGATCGATAATGGGAAATCTTGTCTTGATGACAATTATTGAAGCAATGATAATATAAAATACCAATATGACAATTATTGAATCAATAAAATAAACTATTGAGCAATAATTATCGTAACAATTATTGAGTAGTGCCTTCTTACGTAAGAATCAATAATTGATGCAATCTGTAGTGTCTTCTTTGTCTTGACCACGCGAATTCATCGTATTTTAACCACCGGGTATTCAACGATCTTACAGTAATAACTACGCCAGTTATTTATAACCAACTTATATTTGTCGTTTTCCTCATCCAATCGCTTTCAAGTTATGGGGCTTACATGGTCGCTACCGTGCCGTAAATGCGAATATTCCCCAAAGCGATCACGAATATTCCACGACCAAACGAATATTCCCATACAATAATGAATATTTTATAACCACTTGCTTATTTTGAAATATTTGCGTATTTAACCCTTAACTATCCACATTAATCAAATCAACCCTTACTATTTCAAAATAATAAATAAAGGAAATTCCTTTTTTATTTAAAAAAATTTCGGGGTCTTACAGCATACATTGGTGGTGGACCAAGAATTGAGTGAGAGTCACGAGGTTGGTTGAATGTAAAGGGTTGTGTATACTGATGAGAGAAAAATGGAGGAAAATGATATTGGCCATGACCACGACCACGATAGGAATTGGGACCTCAATTATTTCCGCCGCGACTACGATTTGAACCACGCCATGTATGATGTTGGCTGCGGAAGTGAGATGGACGTTGGGAGTTTGTGAGGTGAACAGTAGGAGCGTTTTCATTTGGTATGGGAGGAGACGAAATTGTCGTTGAGCCAAGTTGGGTTACAACATAGGTGAGATTCCGACGTGACTCCACATCAACACAAAGACCACAGAGCGTAGGAAACGGAGTGGGGTCAGCTTTAGTAGAGAGAGTAGTGACAAGAGATTCAAACTCTGGTTTGAGACCATTTATAACATGAACATTGAAGTCCGCAATAGTTACGGGACGTCCGATTGCAGCTAATTCATCTGCCGCTGTTTTGAGACGATTGAGAAAAGAGATAACAGCCTTGGTTGCACCTTGAAGACGACTTAGTTCATTATGAAGATGAAGAACACGAGATGTAGAAGTAGATGCAAAAGCAGATTCAAGAGCTGTCCATATTTGGGCAGAAGTTTCAAGACCAACGACAGTGGGAATGACAGTTTCATGGAGCGAGGAGATAAGAAGGCTTGATAGAAGATTATCTTGATCTATCCATGGTTGATAATCTGGATTTGGAGACTCTTTGCTGTCAAGTTGGACTTTAGACGGAGGGCAAGGAAAGGAACCATCAAAGAACTTGAATAACTTAAGGCCTTTGAGATAGGGAACAACTTGGGTGCGCCATAGTAGATAGTTGTTATCTCGAAGTTTGAGAGTCAAGTTATGTTGTGTTGGAGTGAAAGATGAGGAAGAGGAAGGTATAATAGTTGAAGGAGAAGAGGCGGCAGATGTGTGGGCTTGAGTAGAAGAAGAGGAAGATGAAAAACTGGAGGTAGCCATTGGATCGGGAAAAAAAATGTTAATAGAGTAGCTCTGATACCAAGATAAACCACAAGATTTATAAAACACTCACATACCATAATAGGTGGTGTTATCTTATATTTATATAAGGATGATTACAATGATATTGTTACAGCTGATAAGTACAAAATACAAAATGATAATGTAGTTACAAAAGGATAAGAATACAGGATAAATGCTAATAACAAATTATATGTTCATGACATAATATTTGGTCTAATATATAGTCACCGAAGGAGGATGGACTAAATTTTATTTGTATCTTTACACATTTGTCTTCTTATATATATCCCCAATTTAGTTTCAAATTATTATGTACGTACTTTGCCCAACATATATTGGAGTTGAGACTTGAAAAAACTGAATAATATATATATATATATATATATATATATATATATATATATATATATATATATACTAGATCTCTTGACCAAATCTTCCAGTTTAAGTCAATTCTTTAACCTCAAAATTAAAGCAACCTGGTAGATATGCTCTCAAAGTCTCCCAGCCATGTATATATGGAAACTAAATTGGGGAAGAAAGATGAGGAAGCAAATCAAAATCTCTAGCCACCTTTAGAACTGCGCGATTCCCTTCATTTCGAAATCCTCATTAACATGTAATTATATTAACCGTTAAATATGTTTCCAAAGTCGTCTAACATAATTTATGTTCTTGTCAATCACATTGTCCATAATGAAACTTTTATAATCAGCTTTTGAAAATTCGAGATTAGAATTAATATCAAGTGCTGTTACGTTGCAAGGTTTTGTCCACATATTATAGCGCCTACAACTGAGTGGTGCTAATTGTAAATGGCTAATAATTATTGGTTTTCAGCACTCAAATATGTCACCAGCTCTGCAGCACTCTATCTCCAAAAGGAGTCTCTTTTCAGTAGCACTAAAATTGGGAACTGGGCAGCTTCTAAATTGCCGCTGGTATGAAACAAGTAGGGAATTTAAGAATATAACTAATTTCTTTATATGTTAGGGTTCAATTCAATTTGGTGGATCCATCACAGATCTCAATTCTTAATATCTGTCTATCCTTTCTAAGAAAAGAGTACGTATCAACAAAATTCATATACTAAGTAGTACATCTTATTACTGTACTATATAGCTTTTCCCGTATCGAATATATATATATATATATATATATATATATATATATAATGACTAGAGAAAAATATTCTTATTGCTAATTAATTTTGAGTAAGCTCATTTATAATCTAACACATCTCTTTTACAATATAAGATGCTAAAAGTCTTCACGAGCCAAAAACAACAGTTTTGAGTCATGTGTACAATCATTTTCACAACAAGTGGCTTTAGATTTGAAGGTCACCGATGTTACAACTAGCAGTAACTATATATATATATATATATATATATATATATATATATAAATAAGCAAGGTAATTAGGATAACTTACTTTGTTGGTAACTAACTAGAAGCTAGGGTAAAAATTAAAACACCTTTTCTTTGTCATTGTACAAAGAAATTTAAATGATACGTTTCAGTTAGTACCAACCAATGGTGTACATCTTTGTCATGACTATGTTTCAGGCAACAACTAAAGATTGGTCAAGAATTTATGAGTCCACACATTGAGCAGGAGAACATGAACCGCACACTACAATGAACATCAGATAAGTAAAGGGTCTAATATGCAAGGTGATAGTAGAGGCTAAACACAACACTAGATCTTAACCATGCTGACATGATAGGGGACCACAACGAAGTAGGAGAAGAGGATTATACAATAGCTGAGCCGAAGGAAATAGCTACATTGAATGAGCTAAGAAAATCAAGAAGAATGACTAGAGAGCCCACGTGGATGAGCAGCTATATCAAGGACAAGAAGGGAAAAGGCAGAACTAGGAAATCATAAAGAATTATCATACATCAGTTAGAATACAAGATCCAAGGGTTCTCATTATGCAATATCATACTAGCTGTAGGGTGGATAATTACTCAATTTGTTAGCTTTATCATGTCATGAGTTACTTATATGCACCGATGAAAACAATATTTGCTAGAAAATGAATTAAAATCTTATCCTTGTCTCTTTCTTCTCTCTCTCCCTATTCTTCTCCTCCAAGTTTTCCATTGAAGCTCGTTCTGCTAGCTTCAGACTATGCACTAGGCGATGTTCTATAAATTTCCAAATATAAACTCTGAAAACTTGTAAACATAAGTACAATTAAGAGATAATATGTAGAACATCTATTAAGCTATTAAGTCTTTAGTGAAAAATGGTTACCAGAAGTACTTTAAACTGAAACCCTAGCTTGCAATATACTCCCTCCATTCCCATTTCCCATTTATTAGATGTTTTAGATAGTTCAATTTTTTTTATATATATATAACGTTAATTTTTTGAAAGCATTAATTATTATTTTCTTATATTACCCCGTATTTTTTTTTTTCATAATTTCTCTCATTTATCTTGATAACTTTATACATATTTTCTTAATTGATATAAGAATAATTATTATAATATATATCAATCTTAATAATAAAATTAAAATAATAAATAACTTTTTAATAAATATGTAACACTTTAAACGTCAAATAAATTAAAATGGAAGAGGTAATAAATATACATACCGTTCAGAGATGTTTGGAAGTGGAAATTGGGAACTTGATAATCAACCGATAAGAGGTAATCTTAGATTCCCAAACACAATAAGTAGTGGAAATAGAAGGGGGGAAGGGTAGGTGGTGGGTGGTGGTGGTGGTGGTGGTGGGGGTGGGCGGGATGCGAGGGAGTATTTATTTATGATAATATTCTTCCAAATAAAAGCTTCCAAGAATTAAGTAAAACAATTTAATTGTCCTTGTATGCAACTGACTAATTCCAAATTATTGTTGTACTAAAAGTCCATAACTAATGCACGTGGGCCTTCCGCCGACGCAAGAAGACAAAATTGAGGATGCGGTCAAAACCAAGTCCATTTCTCCGTGTCTTAAAATTTCAGATAACTAATGTGGCACTATTTAATTTTATATTAGAAATAGGAAAAATCTTACAAAATCATACTAATAATACATTAATAATATGAGATAAAATAAAAATTTTATAAAATTAAAAAGACTAAATAAAAAATTAAATATAAAAAATAATATAATAATATAATTAAAGTAATAGGAATAAAAAAAACATTTAATTATAGCATCTTGTCTTTCTTTCTATATCTCTCTGGCCCGATACTTCGTTTAGATTGGAAGAAATTAAGGATAAAATGAAAATAGTATATTTATTAATTATTTTGGTGGATAAATTATTCTATTAGAATAGAATAAAAATTCATTTTATCTCTTTAATTTTTATTTCATATGGGACACGTACATAGTGAAATGAAATATATTCTTATAGAATAGATGTATGCGTCAATTATTTCATCCTATTATACCATTTACTAGGAGTGAATAAAAAATAGATAAAATTAAATTGCCCAACACAACTGAATTTTTTAAACCGAATTGTTTTGATTTTTCGATTTTTTTTCCTAATTTCGGTTATATCCGAATTAATTCTCAATAATCGATTTCGGGTATGATTTTAAAAAATAGGTTATTCGGATATCCGAATAACCGAATCTTTAATTAAAAAATAATAATTTTATAATTATATGTACACTCCTAGTCTAGTCTGTACTGTGTTAATTCATTTTGCCCTAGCCCCTTAATTCCATTACCTATATATATATATATATATATATATATATATATATATATATATATATATATATATATTATGGCAATAGTTCTTTGGGAAGCAATCCAAAAAGTCATAAGATAACAAAACATGGTAGTGATGAAACAATTAAAAAGGACATGTCCCATTTTAATTGTCTCGATTCTTCTAGTTATAACATTGGAGTAAAATTCTTTTTCATGTCTTCTTTTACCAAGTATTTATGCATTTATTTATTAATACTAGCCATTTAGCCAAGTATGTCTCCACTTTGATTATTAATACTATTATATTAATATTTTATAATATTAGTATTTATAATATTCATATTTATAATACTAATATTAATAATAATATTTTGTAATATTATTAATACTATTATATTAAATACTAATATTAATATAATAGTATTAATATTTAAAATATTAATATTAAGTATTAATAATATTACAAAATATTATAATATTATTACAAAATATTAATACTTATAATATAATATTATTAAAAAATATTAATACTTAGATTTAAATTTATAATATTAATATTAATAATAATATTTTATAATATTATTAATACTTATTATATTAAAATATTATATTAATATTAATAGTATTAATAATATTACAAAATATTATTATTAATATTAATATTATAAATACTAATATTACAAAATATTAATATAATAGAAGTGGAGACATACTTGACTAAATGGCTAGTATTAATAAATAAATGCATAAATACTTGGTAAAAGAAGACATCAAAAAGAATTTTACTCCAGCCGCTACAGCTTGTAGTGGTTGAGACAATTAAAATGGGTCATGTCCCTTTTTAATTGTCTCACCCATTCTATGTAAGTCAATCTGTAATGTTTTTTAGGTTCTTCCAACAATCATTAATCATGAATCTTGATTTAAATATATATATATATATATAAGCGATAACAAATAGTAGTAGTATACTAGTAGTTTCTAATGGATCCGGTTAGTATGAAGTTTATTTTTTTGGTAAGTTGGTTGATTGACGATAGAATCTTGACACATAGAGTCTCGCAAATGCGTGTCAAGATTCTATTATCAATCGATGACCAACTTACCCAAAAATAAAATTCATGCTAACCACTTCCGTTTCTAATTGTATGCGATAACAAATACTAGTAGTTTCTAATTGGGATAAATCAACTTTTGGTACCTGTACTGGGACACGATTTATAATTTGGTATCCGAAGTGAAAAAAGTTACTGTTGGTGATTGTACTCGAAAATATATAATGTCTGGTGCTCAGACTTTCCAATTTTTAAATAATCGTTAAAATTGACTAATGAGTAGATGGAAAATTACGGCGTGACTTACTCATATGACGTGGATAATGATATGTACATGGGAGCATGAGACCTCAGTTTTGGAGATAGAGACAGAGGGCTTTTCTCAAGTGATTCTTCTCTTACTATATCTGCTGCTGAAATTTGTTTCTTAAGGCCACCCACCCATAAACATGTTATTAATCTTAGCTATTCACTACCCAAAACTGTTACGCCCCCAAAATAGGTCCACACGACTGATATTTACGAGTCGTCGAGATATCATCTTATAAAAATCAAATACAAACTTCATTTATCTAATTGTTGAGCGTAAATGCGAGAATCGACCACACAGTTAAACTGTGAGCTTTAATACAAATGTATATAACTCTCGTGGTGCCTCGACCATAACCTTACAATGGTACTTTTACATAAAACTATAGTCAAAAATATTTTAGAAATTAAAATCTTTGTGAAGTGCTCGAGAAAAACCTTCGCATGGGAGGCCGTAAATGCAGGTTATGATAGATATCATATGTCCATAAAATTATCCTTGGTTGACCTAATAGACCCCAAAGAAAATGAGAAGATTACTATCATGTTCTTTTCGATGGTGAGTCTTCTCGACATATAACTATCTCCAATTGTGCGCAATTGAAAATTATATTTCAACCAAACTCAAGATCATATAGGTAGTGCTTTCGCAGATATACGCAAGTGGATGTGCACAACCACATCTTATGATAACACGAGGTTGTATGTCATTAGACATGTTGTATGATAGTGGCAAAAACACCCTTCCAAAGTTGGGTTCACCTCACCCTATTCGATTCACCAAAATTAAATATCAAATAGCGTATACAATCGACACATTTATCTAACTTTCTCAATAAAATTATTCCCATACTATTTAGGGAGAACCTCAATGACTATAGACCACCGATTCATTCTCCTGTTACCCCCTTGACCAAATTACACTCTTATTACACGAAAGGAATTATGAGCAAAAAAGGTGAGAACAACTAGCCAAATAAAGAATATCATGACTAAAGATAATTTACATCATCAATAGCCTTCATCGATAATAAATCGGAGATTTAGAACATATGGTAGATGATAAAAATTTTCAACCATAGTTCTTAGTGAACGATCAATCCATTAGAAGAGTCGAATAGACCATCGGATCTATTATCTTCTCCGTGTAAAAGTCCACCAATAATATTTTATCCCTGTAACATCAATCAACAATTCCTGTCCACAATCATATGAATAACTCATAATCATAATTGTGATTCTAAATTCCTCTTTGCACCTAGGACGAAGATAATTTTCATCACCTATCTTCACCTGAAACATCAAAAATTATGGTTATACCAAATCACAATTCCTGCTCATAATCATACTAATAAATTCATCTTTGCACTACGGCCAAAGATATTCATTAACAATTCATCTTTGCACTACAGGCCAAAGACATACAACTGTATTTTAGAAGAGTCAAATAGAGCATGATATCTACTATCTTTTACGAATTAAAAGTGTATAATCAATATTTTATCATTTGAGACTCGACAATAAATAATCCATATCATCGAATCATCCCTGCACTATGGCCAAGGATATTCATGTAATCATCAATGGTCATGATTATACATAATAATCCCTGGTTATAATCATACCAATAACTGTCCATCAATGCACTACGGGCCAATGAGGACTTTTACAACATCATCTACAACATTACGGGTCATGATTACACCGAATGATCCCTGGTCATAATCATACCAATAAACAGTTCATTTATGCACATAAGCCAAAGATACTCATCAATCAATAGTTCATCTTTGCATGTAAGCCAAAGATATAAAACTGTAAAACCAATAATTAACAGTCCATCTTTTCACGTAAGTCAAAAATATATAACTGTAAAATCAATAATCAACAGTCCATCTTTGCACGTAAGTCAAAGATATACAACTGTAAAACCAATAATCAACAGTCCATCTTTGCACGTAAGCCAAAGATGAAATTCATCATAATATAAGCATGAGGATGATGACAATGATATAAGCATTAATCAAACGAAAATAAAGATAAATATTAAAGACTTTAAATTTATCGAGTTTAAAAATATCCAAATTATCAACACGTAATCTTTGCTTTATGGAGTAAAATTCAAGAATAATATTCATGTACCAAAAATAATTTGATGTAAAAGAAATATATTTTTCATGATAGTACCTATGAATAGTACTTGAGAATAGTACCTAAATGAATAGTACCCCGGTATGAAAAGTACCCAAAATACCAGAGTGAATAATATTGAGGGTGAATAGTAATTTGGGTGAATAAGTAACTCTGAATGAATAGTACTCAAACATGAAAAGTGCCCCGGATAATAGGAGTGAATAATACTAGAGTGAATAGTAATCGGGTGAATAGTAACTTCGTAAAAAAATACCAAAGAAAATGATATTCCATAACGAGTATAAAAGAAATGATATTTCATACGAGTATAATAGAATATCTGAAATCGCAAATGGATTTTATTACGCGCCGTACGATAATCACGTGAGCGATCATTTCCACAATTTAATAAGGAATGAATACAAAGGATCATTCACCATGCATGCGGTAATCTACATAGAGCAAAGTTATTCCAACAAAATAATAAAGAATGGAATAACAAAAGAATTCACCGTAAATGCGATAAGCCGCGCAGACGGGTTATTCCCAATGTAATAATAAAGAATGGAACGGTCGTGCGTAATTACATGCACGAGGATATTCCAACAGAATAATAAAGAATAGAATAACAACAGAATTCACCAGGCATGCGATAGACCGCATAGACAGGTTATTCCAACAGAATAATAAAGAATGGAATATGTGACGCCCCCAAAATAAGTCCATTCCATCCAACCCATTCTGAGTCGCCAAATACATGGTACAGAAAACATCTACAACTTTATTACTACAACTGTCGTGCAAAATACAACAACACTTGTGTTGTGAGTTTTGATACAAATATATACCAACTGTGACTCTCATCCCAACCTTGGATAGCACGTCACAATTGCACCTTATATAAAGGTATAGTCAATAACTGTTTTAGAAATTAAAATATTTGGGAAGTGCTCAAGGAAACCTTCGTACATGGGAGGCCATGCGTCTAGGTTATGATAGATATCATATGTCCACAGAATTATCCTTGGTTGACTCAATAGACCCCAAAGAAAAACGAGAAGATTACTATCATATTCTTTCCAATGTTGAGTCTTCTCTTGACATATAACTATCTCCCCTCTCTGCAATTTGAAAATTATGTTTCAACCAAACTCCAAGATCATATAAGTAGTGCTCGTAGATATACTCAGCAAGTGAATGTGCACAACCCTGTCTTATGATAATATGAGGTTGTATGTCATTAGACATCTTGTATGATAGTGGCAAAACACCCTTCCAAAGTTGGGTTCACCTCACCCTATTCGGTTCACCAAAATTAAATATCAAATGATGTATACAATACGACACACTTATCTAAAGTTCTCAATAAAATTATTTCCATACTATTTAGGGAGAACCTCAACAACTATATACCACCATTCTATTCCCCTGTTATCCCCGCTCGACCCAGCTACACTCTTATTACCTGAAAGGAATTCTGAAGCAAAAGGGTGAGCACAACTAGCTCAGTAAAGAATATCATGACTAAAGATAATTAAATTATCAATACCCTTCATGAGTAATAAATCAGAGATTTAGAACATATGGTACATGATAAAACTTTTCAACCATAGTTGCAGCGGAACGAGCAATCCATTAGAAGAGTCAAATAGACCATAAAGTCTATCATCTTCTCCATGTTAAAAGTCCACAAACAATGTTTTATCCCTGTAATATCAATCAACAGTTCATGTCCACAATCATATGAATAACTCATAATCATAATTGTGGTTTTAATTTTCTCTTCTCATCCAAGACGAAGATATTTTTCATCACGTCTTTACCTGAAACATCAAAGATCATGGTTATACCAAATCACAGTTCCTGTTCATAATCATACTAATAAGTTTATATTTGCACTACGGGCCAAATATATTCATTAACTGTTCATCTTTGCACTACATGCCAAAGATATTTAACAACATGTCATCTTTGCACTACGGGCCAAAGATATTCAACAACAGGTCATCTTTGCACTACAAACCAAAGATATTCAACAATAATTCATCTTTGCACTACAGGTCAAAGATATTAATATCTCAAAGAGATACATAATCATTTCAAAATTTATATAAACAATAATTATAACCATGTTGATCAATTCACCTTTGCACTTAAGCTAAAAATATTCAATTATAAATTCAATGGTCATGATCATACCAGTCAACGATTCAACTTTGCACTACTGGCCAAAGAGAACCCATAGTCACGATCATAACAATAATTTACCCATCTTTACACTTAAGTCAAAGAGAAATTTCATCATCGGGATTATAAAAATGTTATATATGATAATAAAAACACTATAATCAACAACTGCATTTAATTTCAAAAGTAAGATTCATAAATCAATGATTTCATAACACCTAAATCAAAATGTTATAAATCACTTAATAATCTCAATAATCTAATATTATTAATATTACCACAATATCTTAATCATTTCTAAAACTTATAAATAATTTATTTTAATTGTTTACACTTTACTAATTAATGCATTTAATCATCCTAAAATGCCAAACTCATAAAATTTCATCACCAATAACCAAAACCCTCATCAAAAATATGAATATACCTTATATAGGATTCCCAAGCCATAAAATTCTATTTTCCAATTTTGTTACTTCACATAACATATTTAATTCATTTACTCATAACTAGTCCGTTTTCATGAAAAATACCAAATCAGTACAAACAATTTTTTTTTTTTGGAATTTAGCATAATATAGTCCCATATTGAACATATATTTTTTCCGAAATTTTTAAAATTCAATTACTATTTTTCATATGGCCAAAACTACTGAATATTTAGACATTTATCATAAATTGTACTTTTGTCCAAAAATTTCAAATTTACGGAGTATACTTCTGTAATATACATGTACTCCCAATAAAAATTTCACCAATTTTGGAGTTAACCACAAGAAGTTATAAGGGTTTACTTTTAAAATAGTCTTTTCCCATAATATTCATAACTCCTAATCTATAAATCCAAAAATTACCATTTTTGAACATAATCTAGAAAACTCATCAAATTATCATTTTAAATTTTTCCAAAATTTTTGAAGGTCGGAAAAATTACGAAACTGAAAAACATAATAACCCTTAAAATCCCGTACCTCAAAAGAGCAGTATTTCTGACTGGAATAACGAACTTGCACTGAACAACAACTCTCAAAGTTTCTAAATACTCACAAAAATGCGTTTGACAATATAGAGAGAAAGAAAACTTGTTTCTGGTGTGTTTTTCAATTCTAACTCAGCACCCTATTTATAGGAAAATGCTAGCACGCCGAAGCAGACTTGACCTGCTACCTGGTGGCTTTACCTGCTACTATTGCCACCCACCACATGTGAAATAAAATTCTAGCACATTTCTCACCAACAAAAGGTGGGGCCCACTCAATTCTAGAATTTTCTACCAAAAATCATTTATAAACATAATTTTTGAATCAATCACCTCTTAAAATTCATAACAAATCATAAATTAATCTTAAACGGTTCAAAATTTGTGGACATATACTCAACTCATATATGTATAACATATCCAAGAATCACAACGGTCCAACAATCGGATTAAAAATCATAACTCTCGCAATATATCTCAAGAACACTGCTTTGATTTTTAATACCTCCATTCCGACAAAAATACTGATAAAACACCTCAACATTAACTCCTTCATTTATAACCACATAAATAAATCCAACATTTATATCCCCATAAAATAAATATTTCCTTATCATATAAATCAATAATTAATTATTCACAAATAATATTATAAAATCACAATAATGATGACGCAGGCGGTTCAGGAAGAGGGGCTTTCAATAAGGATTTCTCCTTCTTGGCGGCGCAATTAGGTGACCAAACCTCTCCTTAGACGAGAACTTTCTAGACATTGCCAATAATGCTATCTAATAATATTATTCAAATAATATGAATTATTGATATGATAATAAGAAATCTTGTGCGGTGACAATTATTGAAACAACAATAATATAAAATATCAATATGACAATTATTGAATCAATAAAATAAAATATTGAGCAGTAATTCTTTGTAATAATTATTGAGTAGTGCCTTCTTACGTAAGGATCGATAATTCAAAAATCTTTGTGCAATACCTGGTGTCTTCTTCTAAGTTATTCTACGCGTATTATTATATATTTTAACCACACGGGTATTCAACGAGTGTTAATTGGTAACAACTATGTTGTTATTTATCAAAACTCAAACTTGTCATTTTCTTCATTAAGCGGTTATTACATTATGAGGCCCCACGAATGGTATTGCGTCATACATGAATATTCCCCGACAACAAGAATATTTTACGACGAAACGAATATTCCCCAACAGAAATGAGTATTTTATAACCACTTGCGTATTTTGAAAATTTTATATATATCACCCTTAACTTTAACTTTTTATCAATTTAACCATTTACTAAATAGAAAAATTGCATACTTTTATTTCATAAAATTCGGGGTCTTACAATCTCCCCTCCTTATGAAATTTCATCCCCAAAATTTACGTACCTGGTATTTCAAAGAGTTGAGAATACCTTGCTTTCATTTCAGATTCCATCTTCCCTGTCATCATGATTTCTCCATTGCTCATCTCCTGTATTTTAGATATCATTCTAGAATATAGCTTCAAAACAAAGGTTAATTGACATATCACAATTTGTCAACTTAAGTAAGAAAATTCAGCTTAGGTAGGACACACACTAGCGAAGGATATTACTCGTCTCTCTCCTTCCTAGTTCTAATCCGGGATCTCATGAGAGATCATATCCCTAAGCTCGATACCATTGTGGCGCCCCAAAATAGGTCCATTCCATCCAACCCATTCTGAGTCGCCAAATACATGGTACAGAAAATATCTACAACTTTATTACTACAACTGTCGTGCAAAATACAACAACACATGTGTTGTGAGATTTGATACAAAAATATACCAACTATGACTCTCATCCCAACCTTGGATAGCACGTCACAATTGCACCTTACATAAAGGTACAGTCAATAACTGGTTTAGAAATTAAAATCTTTGGGAAGTGCTCAAGGAAACCTTCGTACATGGGAGGCCATGCGTCTAAGTTATGCTAGATATCATATGTCCACAGAATTATCCTTGGTTGACTCAATAGACCCCAAAGAAAAATGAGAAGATTACTATCATATTCTTTCCAATGTTGAGTCTTCTCTTGACATATAACTATCTCCACTCTCTGCAATTTAAAAATTATGTTTCAACCAAACTCCAAGATCATATAAGTAGTGCTCGTAGATATAGTCAGCAAGTGGATGTGCACAACCCTGTCTTATGATAATACGAGGTTGTATGTCATTAGACATCTTGTATGATAGTGGCAAAACACCCTTCCAAAGTTGGGTTCACCTCACCCTATTCGGTTCACCAAAATTAAATATCAAATAGCGTATCTGATCGACACACTTATCTAAAGTTCTCAATAAAATTATTTCCATACTATTTAGGGAGAACCTCAGCGACTATAGACCACCAGATTCTATTTCCTGTTATTCCGCTCGACCCACTACACTCTTATTACCTGAAAGGAATTGTGAAGCAAAAGGGTGAGCACAACTAGCTCGGTAAAGAATATCATGACTAAAGATAATTAAATTATCAATAACCTTCATGAGTAATAAATCAGAGATTTAGAACATATGGTAGATGATAAAACTTTTCAACCATAGTTGCAGCGGAACGAGCAATCCATTAGAAGAGTCAAATAGACCATAAAGTCTATTATCTTCTCCATGTTAAAAGTCCACAAACAATGTTTTATCCCTTTTATATCAATCAACAGTTCATGTCCACAATCATATAAATAACTCATAATCATAATTGTGGTTCTAATTTTCTCTTCTCATCCAAGACGAAGATATTTTTCATCACATGTCTTTA
Organism: Panax quinquefolius; assembly: GCA_020205615.1. NCBI lineage: Eukaryota > Viridiplantae > Streptophyta > Magnoliopsida > Apiales > Araliaceae > Panax > Panax quinquefolius. The sequence goes on along the minus strand of CM035153.1, from coordinate 143,427,346 downwards.
CCTGAAACATCAAAGATCATGGTTATACCAAATCACGGTTCACATTTCATAATCATACTTAATAAGTTTATCTTTGCTTTCACGGGCCAAAGATATTCATTAATAGTTCATCTTTGCACTACATGCCAAAGATATTTAACAACAAGTCATCTTTGCACTACTGGCCAAAGATATTCACAACAGTCATCTTTGCACTATACGCCAAAGATATTCAACAACAGTCATCTTTCTTTACTACTATGGGCCAAAGATATTCATAACAATTCATCTTTGCACTCTGGGCGAAAAGATATTAATATCTCAAAGAGATACATAATCATTTCGTAATTTATATAAACAATAATTATAACCATGTTGATCGATTCACCTTTGCACTTAAGCTAAAAATATTCAATTGTAAATTCGATGGTCATGATCATACTAGTCAACGATTCAACTTTGCCTTCTTGGCCAAAAGAACCCATAGTCGCGATCATACGAATAATTTACCCATCTTTACACTTAAGTCAAAGAGAAATTTCATCATAGGGATTATAAAATGTTATATATGATAATAAAAATAATATAATCAACAAATTGCATTTAATTTGAAAAATAAGATTCATAAATCAATGATTTCATAACACCTTAATCCAAATATTATAAATCACTTAATAATCTCAATAATCTAATATTATTAATATTACCACAATATCTTAATCATTTCTTAAACTTATAAACAATTTATTTTAATTGTTTATACTTTACTAATTAATGCATTTAATCATCCTAAAATGCCAAACTCATAAAATTTCAAAACCAATAACCAAAACTCTCATCAAAAATATGCATATACCTTATATAGGATTCCCAAGCCATAAAATCCTATTTTCTAATTTTGTTACTTCACATAACATATTTAATTCATTTACTCATAACTAGTCCATTTTCATGAAAAATACCAAATCAGTACAAACAAATTTTCTTTTCTGGGATTTAGCAGAATATAGTCCCATATTGAACATATATTTTTCCCGGAATTTTTAAAATTCATTTACTATTTTTCATATGGCCAAAATTACCTAATATTTAGATATTTATCATAAATTGTACTTTTATCCAAAAATTCCGAAATTTACGGAGTATACTTCTGTAATATACATGTACTCTCAATAAAAATTTCACCAATTTTGGAATTAACCACAAAGAGTTATAAGGGTTTACTTTTAAAATAGTCTTTTCCCATAATATTCATAACTCCTAATCTATACATCCAAAAAGCGCCATTTTTGGACACAATCTAGAAAACTCATCAAATTATCATTTCAAATTTTTCCAGAATTTTTGAAGGTCGAAAAAATTACGAAACTGAAAAACATAATAACCCTTAAAATCCTTTACTCAAAAAAGCGGTATTTGGAACGGAATGTATGAAGCGAAGGAAACTTACCTTTGAACAACAACTCTCAAAGTATCTAAATACTCACAAAAATGTGCTCGACAATATAGAGAGAAAGAAAACTTATTTCTGGTGTGTTTTTCAATTCAAACTCAGCACCCTATTTATAGGAAAATGCTAGCACGCCAAAGCAGACTTGACCTACTACATGATGGCTTTACATGCTACTATTGCCACCCACCACATGTGAAATAAAATTCTAGCATATTTCTCACCAACCAAAGGTGGGGCCTACTCAATTTTAGAATTTTCCACCAAAAATCATTTATAAACATAATTTTCGAATCAGTCACCTCTTAAAATTCATAACAAATCATAAATTAATCTTTAACGGTTCAAAATTTGTGGACATATACTCAACTCATATATGTATAATATATCCAAAAATCACAACGATCCAACGGTCGGATTAAAATTTATAACTCACGTAATATATCACAAGAACACTGGTTTGATTTTTAATACCTCCTTTCCAACAAAAATTCTGATAAAACACCTCAACATTAATTCCTTCATTTATAACCACATAAATAAATTCATCATTTATATCCGCATCAAATAAATATTTCTTTATCATATAAATCAATAATTAATTATTCATAAATAATATTACGAATCACAATAATGACAATGACAGCGGTTCGAGGGAAAGAGGGCTTTCGATAAGGATTTCTCCTTCTTTGGCGCGCAATTAGGTGACCAAACCTCTCCTTGTGAACTTTTTAGACATTGTTAATAATCTTTATCTAATAATATTATTCAAATAATATGAATTATTGATCGATAATGGGAAATATTTAATGCGTGACAATTATTGAAACAATAATAATATAAAATATCAATGTAGAAATTATTGAATCAATAAAATAAAATATTGAGCAGTAATTCTTGTAACAATTATTGAGTAGTGCCTTCTTACGTAAGAATCAATAATTCAAAAATCTTTGTGCAATCACTGGTGTCTTTCTTTATGCTCAACCACGCGTATTCTTGTATTTTAACCACCGGGTATTCAAGCAGTGTTAGCAGTAACAACTACGTAGATTTTTTATAAAAACTCAAACTTGTCATTTTCTTCATCCGACAGTTATTCTGTTATGGGAACCACAAATGACTGCGTCATCGTACGAATATTCCCCGACAACAAGAATATTCCACGACCAAACGAATATTCCCCGACAGAAATGAGTATTTTATAACCACTTGCGTATTTTGAAAATTTTACACATATCACCCTTAACTTTAAACTTTATCAATTTAACCATTTACTGAATAATAATTATAAGAAAAATTGAATACTTTTATTTCATAAAATTTGGGGTCTTACAATCTCCCCTCTTTATGAAATTTCGTCCCCGAAATTTACGTACCTGGTATTTCAAAGAGTTGAGAATACCTTGCTTTCATCTCAGATTCCATCTTCCATGTCCTCATGATTTCTCCATTGCTCATCTTCGTATTTAGGATATCATTCTAGAATCTGACTTCAAAACAAAGGTTAATTGACATATCACAATTTGTCGACTTAAGTAAGAAAATTCAGCTTAGGTAGGACACACACTAGCGAAGGATATTACTCGTCTCTCCCTTCCTAGTTCAAATCCCGGATCTCCGCCAGAGATCATATCCTAAGCTCTGATACCAAATATAACGCCCCCAAAATAGGTACAGTACATCCAACCTTTTCTGAGTCGTCAAATACATGGTACAAAAAATAACTACAAATTTATTACTACAATTGTCGTGCAAAATACAATAACACAAATGCTGTGAGTTTGAATACAAATATATACCAATATTGACTCATGTCCCAACCGTGGACAGCACCTCACAGTGATACCTTACATAAAGGTATAGTCAATAACTGTTTTAGGAATTAAAATCTTTAGAAAATGCTCAAGAAAACCTTCGTACATGGGAGGCCATGAATCTAAGTTATGATAGATATCATATGTCCAGAGAATTATCCTTGTTTGATCTAATAGACCCCAAAGAAAAATGAAAAGATTACTATCATGTTCTTTCCAATGGTAACTCTTCTCTTGACATATAACTATCTCCACCGTCTGCAATTGAACATTATGTTTCAACCAAACTCCAAGATCATATAGGTAATGCTCGTAGATATACTCAACAAGTGGATGTGCACAACCCTGTCTTATGATAACACGAGGTTGTATGTCATTAGACATCTTGTATGATAGTGGCAAAACACCCTTCCAAAGTTGGGTTCACCTCACCTTATTCGGTTCACCAAAATTAAATATCAAATAGCGTGTCTGATCGACACACTTATATAAAGTTCTCAATAAAATTATTTTCATACTATTTAGGGAGAACCTCAATAGCTATAGACCACCATTCTATTCCCCTGTTATCCCCGCTCGACCCGACAACACTCTTATTACCTGAAAGGAATTGTGAAGCAAAAGGGCGAGCATAACTAACTCAGTAAAAAAATATCATGACTGAAGATAATTAAATTATCAATAGCCTTCATCAGTAATAAATCAGAGATTTAGAACATATGGCAGATGATAAAACTTTTCAACCATAATTACAACAGAACGAATAATCCATTAGAAGAGTCAAATAGACCATAATGTTTATTATCTTCTCTATGTTAAAAGTCCACCAATAATGTTTTATCCCTGTAACATCAATCAACAGTTCCTGTCCACAATCATATGAATAACTCATAATCATATTTGTGGTTCCAAATTCCTTTTCTCATCCAGGACGAAGATAATTTTCATCACATGTCTTTACCTGAAACATCAAAGATCATGGTTATACCAAATCACAGTTCCTGTTCATAATCATACTAATAAGTTCATCTTTGCACTACATGCCAAAGATATTCAACAACCGGTCATCTTTGCACTACAGGTCAAAGATATTTAACAACAGGTCATCTTTGCACTACGGGCCAAAGATATTCAACAACAAGTCATCTTTGCACTACAAGCCAAATATATTCAATAACAGTTCATCTTTGCACTACAGGCCAAAGATATTCAATAACAAGTCATCTTTGCACTACGGGCCAAATATATTCATCAATAATTCATCTTTGCTCTACAGGCCAAAGATATTAATATCTCAAAGAAATACATAATCATTTCAGAATTTATATAAACCATAATTATAACCATATTGATCAATTCACCTTTGCACTTAAGCTAAAAATATTCAATTATAAATTCAATGGTCATGATTATACCGGTCAACAATTCATCTTTGCACTACTGGTCAAAGAGAACCCATAGTCACGATCATACCAATAATTTACCCATCTTTACACTTAAATCAAAGAGAAATTTCATCACCGGGATTATAAAAATGTTATATATGATAATAAAAACAATACGATCAACAACTGCATTTAATTTCAAGAGTAATATTCATGAATCAATGATTTCATAACACCTTAATCCAAATGTTATAAATCACTTAATAATCTCATAATCTAATATTTTTAATATTACCATAATATTTTAATCATTTCTTAACTTATAAACAATTTATTTTAATCGTTTACACTCCACCAATTAATGCATTTAATCATCCTAAAATGCCAAAATCATAAAATTTCATCACCAATAACCAGAACCCTCATCAAAAATCTACATATACCTTATATAGGATTCCCAAGCCATAAAATCCTATTTTCCAATTTTGTTATTTCACATAACATATTTAATTCATTTACTCATAACTAGTCCATTTTCATGAAAAATACCAAATCAGTTCCAAAAATATTTCCTTTCTGGGATTTAGTAGAATATAGTCTCATATTGAACATATATTTTTCTCGGAATTTTTAAAATTCATTTACTATTTTTCACATGGCCAAAACTGCCGAATATTCAGACATTTATCATAAATTGTACTTTTGTCCAAAAATTCCAAAATTAACAGAGTATACTGATGTTATATAAATGTACTCCCAATAAAAATTTTACCAATTTTGGAGTTAACCACAAGTAGTTATAAGGGTTTGCTTTTAAAATAGTCTTTTCTCATAAAATTCATAACTCCCAATCTATACATCCAAAAATCACCTTTTTTGGACACAATATAGAAAACTCATCAAAACATCATTTCAAATTTTTCCAGAATTTTTGAAGGTCAGAAAAATTACGAAACTGAAGAAACATAATAACCCTTAAAATTCCTTACCTCAAAAGAGTAGTACTTCTGACCGGAACATCGGATGTAAAGCCGAAGGAAACTTGCACTGAATAGCAACTCTCAAAGTATCTAAATACTTACAAAAATATGCTAGAAAATATAGAGTGAAAGAAAACTTGTTTCTGGTGTGATTTTCAATTTTAACTTAGCCCTTTATTTATAGGAAAATGTTAAGACGTCAAAGCAGAGACTTGACTGCTACACGATGGCTTCGCTACTATTGCCACCCACCATATTTGAATTAGAATTTCAGCACATTTTTTCACCAACCATAGGTGGGGCCCACACATTCTAGAATTTTCTACCAAAATGATAAATTCCGAAACTTCAACATTTCCTGAACTAGTCACCTCTTAAAATTCATAACAATTTATACGTTAATTTTTAACGGTTCAAAATTTGTGGACATATATACTCAACTTATATATGTATAACATATCCAAAAATCACAACAACGATCAACGGTAGGATTAAAAATTATAACTCACGCATGATATATCACGTTAACACCTGGTTTAATTTTAATACCTCCATTCGGCAAAAAATCTTGATAAAACACCTCAACATTAATTCCTTCATTTATAACCACATAAATAAATCCATCATTTATATCCGCATCAAATAAATATTTCTTTATCATATAAATCAATAATTAATTATTCATAAATAATATTACGAGAATCACAATAATGATAACTAAGAAGGCGGTTCGAGGAAAGAGGGGCTTTCGATAAGGATTTCTCTCTTCTTGGCGGCGTAATTAGGTGACCAAACTCTCTTGTGAGAACATTCTAGACATTGCCAATAATACTATCTAATAATATTATTCAAATAATATGAATTATTGATCTGATAATGGGAAATACTGTGCAGTGACAATTATTGAAACAATAATAATATAAAATATCAACGTAGCAATTATTGAATCAATAAAATAAAATATTGAACAGTAATTACTGTAATAATTATTGAGTAGTGTCTTCTTATGTAAGAATCTATAATTTAAAAATATTGTGCAATACCGTGTGGTACTGTGCAACCACGCGTATTACTGTATTTTAACCACCGGGTATTCCAACAGTGTTAACGGTAACAACTACGTCGTTATTTATAAAAACTCAAACTTGTCATTTTCTTCATCCTACATTTATTCTGTTATGGGGCCCACAAATGACTCACAAATGACTGCGCCGTCGTACGAATATTCCCCGACAACAAGAATATTCCACGACCAAACGAATATTCCCCGACAGAAATGAGTATTTTATAACCACTTGCGTATTTTGAAAATTTTACACATATCACCCTTAACTTTAAACTTTTATCAATTTAACCATTTACTGAATAATAATTATAAGAAAAATTGAAAACTTTTATTTCATAAAATCCGGGGTCTTACAATCTATATGGGGAAAAAGTGGAGATATATTCAGACCATAAATGCCTCAAATATTTCTTCACCCAAAAGGAACTCAACATGCGGCAACGACGTTGGCTCGAGCTGTTGAAAGATTATGACCACACTATTCAATACCATCCTGGAAAAGCGAACGTGGTAGCTGACGCATTGAGTAGAAGATCTTATGCGGGAACGAGTGCGATGTTATTAACACAAAGGCCTATTTTGTGTGATTTACAAAAAATGAAGATAGAATTCAAGACTCCGGGGACCCATGCGATGATGTCAAGTATACGCATAGAACAAGCTTTAATCGATAAAGTTAAAGTTGCTCAAGCCACAGACCCGAAGCTGATGCATATGAAGAAGAAAGTACAAGAAGATGTTATTCCAGAAGCAAGAATCGATGAAGAAGGAATACTTCGAGTCAACTCCAAACTTTGTGTTCCTAATGACTTTGATTTGAAGTACAAGATCATGATGGAGGCACACAATACCCCATTTGCAATCCATCTTGGAAGTACCAAAATGTATCGTGATCTTCGATATACATTTTGGTGGAACAATATGAAGAGAGAGATTGCGAAGTTTATCTCGAAGTGTTTAACTTGTCAACGTGTAAAGGCAGAGCATCAAGTGCCTAAGGGTCCATTGCAACCACTTGAGATTCCAAAATGGAAGTGGGAACACATTACCATGGATTTCGTTACGGGTCTTCCCACGGTTTCTCATGGCGAAAATGCTATTTGGGTTATTATTGATAGATTAACCAAGTCTGCTCATTTCTTGCCGACACAGGAGACTTATCCCCTTGAACGTCTTGTTCGTATGTATGTAAATGAGATTGTGAGATTGCATGGAATGCCAGTATGCATAGTTTTGGATCGTGACCCAAGATTCACTTCAAGATTTTGGGTTAAACACAAAAAGCTATGAAGACGCGGATTCTGATTTGATTCGGCATACCATCCTCAAAGCAGACGGACAATCAGAGAGGACTATTCAAACTCTTGAAGATCTATTAAGACTCTGTGTCCTAGACTTCAAAGGGAGTTTGGATAAGTATTTACCATTGGTGGAATTCTCCTACAACAACAGTTATCAGGCAAGCATAGGTGTGGCTCCATTTGAAGCATTATATGGACGAAAGTGTCGCTCTCTAGTATGTTGGGATGAGGTGGGTGAAGCAACATTGTTGGGACCAGAGTTGGTACGTATTACTATAGAAAAGATCCAAATGATTCGACAACGTATATAAACGGCACAAGATCGACAAAAGAGTTATGCGGATCTTCATCGAAAGGACGTGGAATTTAGTATTGGGGATCATGTATTGTTTCGAGTTGCCCCATGGAAGGGAGTTACAAGATTTGGGAAAAGAGAAAAGCTCAATCCACAATATATTGGTCCATTTCAGATTCTTGACCGAGTAGAAAGTGTGGCCTATAGACTCGCGTTACCTCCAAGTATGTCTCGTGTTCATAATATTTTTCACATATCTATGCTTCATAAATATGTGAAAGACCCGAATCACTTTATTGAGTTAGAAATGAACTAAATAGCCGAAGACTTAACGTACGAGGAGGTACCTGTCAAGATCTTGGATAGGAAGGAGCATGTCCTACACACAAAGGTCATACCACAAGTCAAAGTTTTGTGGAGGAACCACGCTATTGAGGAAATGACCTACGAGTTGGAAACGGAAATGAAAGCGAGGTATCCTCACCTTTTTGAAACACCAGGTACGTACGTCAATTTCGAGGACGAAATTTCATAAGGAGGGGAGGTTGTAAGACCCCAACTTATTATAAATGAAATTGAATTTCCTCTATTTATTATTTTGAAATAGTAAGGGTTGATTTGATTAATGTGGTTAGTTATGGGTAAAATCATAAATATTTCAAATAATGAGTGGTTATAAAATATGCATTGTTGTTCGGGGAATATTCATTTGGTCGTGGAATATTCTTCTACCGTGTCGGGAATATTAAATGACTGACGGTAGCGACCTTGTATGGGCCCCATGCGGAAAGAGATTGGATGAAGAAAAGCATAACAAGTATAAGTTATTTATAAATAATAGCAGTAGTTATTCTCAATTAATCTTTGTTGAAATACTAAATTGGTTAAAACACGAGTAGCTGCGGTATTGCACCAATTATTGATTCTTACGTGAAGGCACTACTCAATAATTATTACGGTAATCAACATTCAATATTTTATTTTATTGATTCAATAATTGCTACGTTGATATTTTAATTTATTGTTGTTTGATAATTGTCACTACACAATATTTTCCATTATCAGACAATAATTCATATTATCGAATAATATTATTAGATAACATTATTGGCAATGTCTAGAAAGTTCTGTCCAAGGAGAGGTTTGGTCACCTAATTGCGCGCCAGTAATGAGAAATCCTTATTGGAAAGCCCCATCTTTCTTGGGAACTGCCTGGTTGTTAGTATTGTGATTCTGTAATATTATTTGTGAATAATTAATTATTGATTTATATGATGAGGAAAATATTCACTTTATGTGGATATAAATGGAGAAAAATTTTAAGGTGACAATTGTTGAAAATAAATATTTTATCTTTTTTTGATAAAATAATTAATTTAAATATATTATTATATTATAATAATATAATAATGGTGATATCTTTACAATGAATATGGAATATATGAATAAATGAGGAGGAAGAGTATTTTTGTTACTAAAAATATTTAAAACATGTTTTTCATATTTGTGGACCCCATTTCTTGACTGAAATTTGATTATAGCCTGTAATATTATCCGTATGTGGATTTCGGTCAAGTTCTGCTTGGAATTTGGAAAAATTTAAAACTACAAAGTTGTAGAGAATGGAATTTTCTATGAAAAAGACATAAGATATGAATTTTTCTAATAAAAGGGCTATTTATTATGAATTATTGAAGCTCTGAAGTTCTGGAATAATTGATTTTTAGAAGTTTTAATTGTTTTATTTAAGAAAAACATTTTCTTACTTTTATTGAGGGGTGGGTGGCTGATATTGTGGGCTGGTGGTGTGCGTAAGAATATGTTTTGAAAATATTATTAATTTATTAAATTTTCTACTTTGGTGTTCTAAGCATTTTCCTATAAATAGGGTGCTTAGGTTAGAATTGAAATTCACACCAGAAACTAAATATTTCTCTATATTATCGAGCGTATTCTTGTGAGTATTTTGATACTTTGAGTGTTGCTATATGGTGCAAGTTCTTTCAGCGTTATATCGATATTACATGGAAATCTTATTCTTTTCGAGGTAAGGGATATTTTTTTTTTAAAATGATATTATTTCTTTTAATATCATTATGTCGGAATATTGGTAAGATTTTTCTTGTGAAATTATTGTCTTTTTAGTGTAAGGAGTTACTATTCACGTATCGACCTTTATTCACGATATCTGACAATATTCACGAATCTGAAACTATTCACGAGTAAAAATTAAATTTTCATTTTTTGTCCAAAATATCTATTATAGATACTAGCTTTAATTGTATCCATGTTTTAATTATTCTTGAATTTTACTCCACTATGATTATTTATGAAATATTTTTGAACTTGGACTGTTTAAAGTACGAATCCTTATTATTTGTTCTTTTGTTTTCTTTCAATTCATTTTTTTAAAATATTTTCATCATCCTCTACCCTAAATGATGATATTCTTGAATATCTTTGGCTGTAGTGCAAAGATGGTTGATTTTCTTATGAATATCTTTGGCCCGTAGTGCACAGATGTACAGGTGTTGAGATGAACATGACCAACTGATGAATATCTTTGGCCTGTAGTGCAAAGATGAATATTTGATTTATGATGTATATTGACTGATGTTAAAGGGATAAAATATTGATGATGGATTTTTAAAATCATAGAAGATAGTAGATTTCATTATCTACGTAACTCTTCTAATGAATTGTTATTTTCGCTGCGAATATTGATTTAAAACTTGTTGTCTATTGTATTCTATCAGTTTTTTTCCTTGTTGAGGACTAACGATAATTTATTATATGTTATCTTAGTCATAATATTCTTTACTGGGCTAGTTGAGCTCACCCTTTTCCTTTTTTTTCCATTTTTCTTCTCAGGTGGCGAGAATGTAGCGAGTACTAGTCGGGGTATGGAATGAAGGTTCTAAAAAGTCATTTTAGTAGTCTTCACTATTTTGTAAAATAGTGTATCAATAATTGTAATGAAGACTTATTTGAGTGTTGATATTGTCTAGAAGACAATATTTGTTTTAAAACTCACAGTTTATGTGTTGTCATATTTTGCACAATAATTGTATTAATAAAGTTGTAATTATTTTTGTACCATGTATTTGGCGACTCAGAATGGGTGTTGTATACCTATTTTGGGGGCGTCACAACAACCCTTACAAGTATTCAAAGAAAATAACTCTCTTCATGAATACGAAAAAATAATACCCTTACTATAATAATGATATCCCTTACCTTAGAAGAAAACTGGATACTGGAATAGTGTGATAGCAGACTTCTCTTCTTCTTTCTCTCTATAATTTCTCTCTATAATAACTGCTCTATAGCTTTAGTGAATTGGTGAAAAATAATGAAGGAATGAGCTTCTATTTATAGGAAAAAATAGTTTCCATAATTGCACATTTTGGAGATCAAAATATTACAATATAATACCTTCATCTTTTCCTTTATTTTTAATTTAGTCATGCAAGTATTATCAAACTTGCACCACCTCCCCTAATAGTAAATCTTGTGAATCAATAGTTCTAGACATGTGAAAATACGAATTACAGTATAGTACCTTCATCTATACCTCCATTTTTAATTTATTCATGCAAGTATTATCTGTGAGACCCCAGATTTTATCAATAAAGATTTAAATTTTTTCGAAATAATTTTTAATATTATGGTGTGAATTTGAGATAATATTATAGTTGTGGGTAGTATTTATAAATTTTGCAAAGTATGCAAGTGGTTATATTATATTCGATTGGTGGGGAATATTCGGTTTAGCAGGAATATTAAATGCATAACTACTCAATCATTGGTGGACCCTAATGAAATTATTTGTCGGATTGAGAAAGCGACAAAAATATTTTATTGAAATAACGGCGGAAGTTTTACCGTTGATAATCTTTGTTGAACTACTCGGTAGTAAAAGAAATACGATGTCGTGTGGTTGCATAGTATACTGCGGTATTGATTATTGATGCTTATGTGAGAAGTCACTCGGTTTGATTCCATTATTGTCGATTAATAATATGAATTATTATAGCGATAATGGCGTTTTGTTTTATTAAGTATTATTAACGTAATAAAAGCGAAACATCTTTTATATAAAGCAGAATACTTTATTAAAGTTATTCTATAAATAGAATATATTATATTTTATTATGCATAGTGTTGTATAGTGTTTTGCATAGTGTTTTGCATAGTGTTGCATAGTGTTTGCATAGTAAAATGTTTTTATATAAATAGAATATATTATATTTTATTTAAAAGATTTTGCTTTAAATATGGACCGTCAGATTAAAGTAAATCAATACGGATGAAGTTCATGGATTAATTACTATGCATTCTATTTTCCTATAAATAGAAGCTCATTCCTTCATTATTTTCTTACGAATTCACTTTGAAACTCTAGAGAGAAATTATAGAGAGAGAAGCTATAGAGAAAAAATCTATAGAGAAAGAAGAAGAGTATTACGGTACTTCACTACTTTGATATCCAAAGTGTCTTTTACGGTAAGGGATATTATTTGTTGTGCCGTAAGGGGTGTTATTCTTTCTTATTCATGAAGAGAACTTACATTATTTCATTCTTTATTATTACATTGGAATAACTTTGTATATCTGGCATACCCTATACTTGGTGAAATCCCTCTTGTTATTCCGTTCTTTATTATTACATTGGAATAACTTTCTTATATCAGATATATCTATACATAATCTGATACTTCGTGGTTTACCCTATACTTGGTTCCGTCTTTATTATTATTACATTGGAACATCACTGTTTGTGTGTTTTTACAGGACTGGTTAAAATATTTTATTATTATTACATTGGAACATCACATGCGTGTGTTTTACAGGACACAGTTCCGTCTTTATATATTCTATTGGAATATCCTATATCGTGTGTGTTTTACAGGATGACAGTTCCATCTTTATTATTACTGTTGGAACATCTGTCGTGTGAATTTCACGACTTTGGTTCCGTTATTATTATTACATTGGAATAACTTTTGCACATGTGTGGTCTATCGCATGCATGGTGATTTCTTTTGTTATTCCATTCTTTATTATACCCGGTTGGTTAAAACTTTGACTTCTATACTCCATGAAATTAGTAGAATATCCTTGATATTTGCGTTTCATCCAGTATCTTTTCATGAAAATATTCTTCTGATCATTCGTGAATTTTACTCTACAAAACAGTATCTTGTTGACAATTTGGACGTTAATAATTCCTGGATAAAACAATTCTTGAACTTGTTTTAATGAATTATTATGTCATTGTCATCATCCTCATGTTATATTATGTTATCTTTGGATTACGTGCATAGATGAACTTAGTATGATTATAACCAGTGATCATTCGATATAATCATGGCTTGTTATAAATGATGTGACAAAAGTCTTCAGTGGCCTGTAATGCAGTGATGGATAGTTTTTGGTATGATTATGACCAGGGGTGATTTGGTATAGTCATGACCCTTGATAATTTGATGAAAATCCTTGACCGTGGTACAGGGATGATTAGATATTGTGGATTATTCATTAAACTGAGTCTTAGTGATAAAAATTGATGAAAACCTTTAAAACCTAAAAGATAGTAGACTTTATTTTCTACTTGACTCTTTTAATGGATTGCATATTCAGCTGAGATTAAAAGCTGGTTGTCCATTGTATTTTATCGGTTTAACATTGTTGAAGACTATTGATAATTTATTACGCATTATCTTAGTCATAATATTTCTTCTTGGGCTAGTTGAGCTCACCCTTTCTTTCTTTTATTCTCTTGAGGAAATGAGAATATATATTTGGGGACGAGTCGGGGAAGCGAGTGATGGTCACGAAGATAACATTAGTAGTCCTCACTATTACGTGAAATAGTGTGATAATAATTGTAATGAGGACTCCTTTAGTTTGTATAATATCTAGTAGACGATATTTGTATTCAAACTCACGGTTTATGTCGTATTGTATGTTACGGCAGTTATGTTAGTAAGTTGTATTTAATTTTGTACCATGTAAGTGGCGACCCAAGATGGGTGGCGTATACCTAATTTTGGGGCGTCACGGTTGGTATCGAGCTTAGGATATGATCCACGACTAAGATGTGAGAATAGAACTAGGAGGGAGGCGGGGGGAATACCTTCGCTAGTATGACCTACCTAAGTTTATTTGGTATTTAATTGGTCGGTCGGAATATAGGGATAATATTGTTATATGTAATTAACCCTTGTTTTGTGGCAGTGTTTGAGAATGGCATCCGAAAATCTTTGAGATAAGCAATGAAGCACATGAGAGTGTTGATTGACTCAAACAAAAGGTAACGACCAACAACACGACGATAATAATCATCATTTGGTGGCAGCAATTTATCGAATAATGATAACCATCGTGGGGAAATTATCATGCCAAGAATGGTAACCACTTGATTGGTAATTATGGCAAAGATAATAGAAGTGGAAATTGCAAGAAGAGAAGGTCATTTAGCCCAATTTTGTTGTACACCAAAAGTCAGTCTCTAGCTTTGGACGGTGGCACTAAAGGTGGATATGGACAAAACAAAGTCGTTGGTTTTAGGAAGTGCATTTTCATGACTTCTCAAAAGCGAGTAAAGCCGACGAAGTTAGCATGGGTTAGTTAATTATAAATTGCGAACTCTATACCTTATAAGATCTGGGTTCTACCCATTATTTTATCTCTCTTGCTTGCGTTCAGCGTTTAAATTTGACTCAGGAGAAGTTAGACTTTGACTTATTGGTTGAAAACCGTTAGTAGGAGCCTTCGTTACGCTACTATTTTTAAATCTTGTTTGGTTCAAATAAACACTTTTTCACATCGATCTTATCTTTGTGAAAATATTTGCCTTTGATGTGATTTTAGGAATCAATTGGTTAACTACTCATCATGCTTTTCGTAAGGTTGTTAGCTTTTATATTCATAACCAACTTGTTGTGCGAATTCAAGTAACCAAACTACTAAAGTCAATTATTGTCATATCAAGCCATAAATAAAGAGCCCCGAACCTTTCGTTGTTGACTTCCTTGTGTGGAATGCACCGAAGCCAGACTTTCTGTAGGCGACATCGTGAATAAAGATGGCAAGTTTATAGGTATCATTGTGAGGTGCTATCTAGGTTAAGGGATAGAAGTCACGGTTGGTATCGATGTGACGTCTTATCCAAGTCTTAGAGGAGAGTCGCGGTTTTGAATGATATTTCTATTATTAATAAATTTGTGGCGTATTCTTGAAGACTTCTTAGCCTACTTAGGCGTGAAATCGAATTTTGTATTGACCCCGATCTAAAACCCATTTCTTAAACCCTCAAATATATCTTCAACTAAAATGAGCAGATTTCGTGGTTTATGATGAAAGTCATAATAAAAGCATTGGACTAATGAAAATCATGGGTATACGTGGTATTAGTAAGTGTTATGATGAGTTATGTTGGTTAGTATGTGAAAACATGAAAGTTTCTTAGAAATCACAAAAAGTTGAAAATCAGATTTTGGTGAAAAACGTAACATGAAATTCAATTGACCAAATCTTCTATTATATTTTGAATTTTTGAGTGTGGTTAAGTCCTAGAGTTAGATCTATGAGTTACCTAACTAATCCAATTGGAATCACTGAAAAAGGTGTTGTAGATTTTTTAATTGTGTGGTTTTTAGCAAAGGAGATAAAACTTCAAAATGTCCAAAAAAGTTGCTGCCACATTTTTGTAAGGGCTGTTTCGGCCACTTAATTAGTGAGAAAAATTCAGGCCTTTTGGGACATAAAAGTATATGGTATAAAGAACATCGTGTCCAAAAATGAGCTCATTCCGACTTAAAATGAGCAAGTTATGACCATTTCAATATTTAGGATTTTTACGACGAAAAAACGCTATAACAGGAGTTCTATAACTCAGATGACCATGAAATTTAAACTGGAAGCTCACGTTAACATGTGTAAGTTCCTGCCAAGATTTGGAAATTTTTGGAGTTAAACTTGAGGTAGCTAATTTCTTAAGGAATTAATTAGAAATTGATTTTGAAAAATAGTAAATGAATTTTAAAAATTCGAGAAAAATATATTTTCATTATGGGACTATATTATGCTAAATCCCAGAAAAGAAATATTTTTGGGACTGATTTGGTATTTTCATGAAAATAGTTTAATTCTGAACATATGAGTTAAATATGTTATGTGAAGTAACAAAGTTGAAAATAGGATTTTATGGCTAGAGAATCCTATATAGAGTATATCATATTTTTTGATGAGGATTTGATAATTGGTGATGATATCTTATTAGTATGGCATTTTTGAATGATTAAATGCATTATATGGTAAAAGCGTAAACAATTGAGATAAATTATTTATAAATTTAAGAAGTGATTAAAATATTGTTATAATATTAATGATATTAGATTATGAGATTATTAAGTGATTGATAACATGGGGATATTCTTGAATCCTGGATAAATTATATTATAAATGTTTAATATTTATCCTTTATCTCATTTGATTGATTCTTTATATCATTATTCTCATGCTTATATTATGTTGAAAGTCATCTGTGGCCTGTAGTGCATAGATGGACTTGGTATGATTATGACCAGGGATTGTTCGGTATAATCATAACCGTAATTGAAAACACGATTATCTTTGGCCGTAGTGCATGGATAATTTGTGGTCGTGATACTAATGAATACCACGATTATCTTTGGTAGTAGTGCATGGATAATTTGTGGTCGTGATATCTTAATGAATACACGATTATCTTTGGTAGTAGTGCATGGATAATTTGTGGTCGCGATACTAATGAATACACGATTATCTTTGGTAGTAGTGCATGGATAATTTGTGGTCGTGATACTAATGAATACACGATTATCTTTGGTCGTAGTGCATGGATAATTTGTGGTCGTGATCTTAATGAAACACGATTATCTTTGGCCGTAGTGCATGGATAATTTATGGTCGTGATACTAATGAATACACGATTATCTTTGGCCGTAGTGCATGGATAATTTGTGGTCGTGATACTAATGAATACACGATTATCTTTGGCCGTATTGCATGGATAATTTATGGTCGTGATACTAATTAATACACGATTATCTTTGGTAGTAGTGCATGGATAATTTGTGGTCGTGATACTTAATGAATACACGATTATCTTTGGTAGTAGTGCATGGATAATTTGTGGTCGTGATCTTAATGAATACACGATTATCTCGGTAGTAGTGCATTGCGTGGTCGGATGATTAATGAATACACGATATAGTGATGGATAATTCGTGGTCGTGATCTTAATGAATATCCTTGGTGAGTCGGGGATGATTCGATGATATGGATTAATTATTGGATGTGAGTCTCAACAATGAAATATTAATTCATGGATGTGGTAAAAGTCGTTTTGGTGCGTAGTGCATTGATAGACTTGGTATGATTATGACGAGGATTATTCGGTATAATCATGGCCATAGTAATTGAAAACACGAATATCCTTGGCGATTAGTGCATGGATAATTCATGGTCGTGATACTATTATTAATTTGAGTCTCGGCATTATTGGTTTCTGAGTTGTATATCTTTGGCTGTAGTGCAAAGATGAATTGTTAATGAATATCTTTGGTAGGATTGCGAAGATGAATTTAATATTTTTAACGATAAAGGTATTCAAAAGGTATCCTCACCTCTTTATCATACTAGAGTATCGTACCCTAATTTCGGCGAAATTCCATAAGGAGGGAGATTGTGAGACCCCAGATTTTATCGATAAAGATTTAAATTTTTTGAAATAATTTTTAATATTATGGTGTGAATTTGAGATAATATTATAGTTGTGGGTAGTATTTATAAATTTTGCAAAAGTATGCAAGTGGTTATATTATATTCGATTGGTGGGGAATATTCGGTTTAGCGGGGAATATTAAATATAACTGGCTCAATCATTGGTGGACCCTAACAAAATTATTATCGGATTGAAAGCGACAAAAATATTTTATTGAAATAACGGCGGAAGTTTTCTGGTTGATCTTGTTGAACTACTCGGTAGTAAAAATACGATGTCGTGTGGTTGCATAGTAGTAGCGCGGTATTAATTATTGATGCTTATGTGAGAAGTCACTCGGTTTGATTCCATTATTCTCGATTAATAATATGAATTATTATAGCGATAATGACGTTTTATTTTATTAGTATTATTAACGTAATAAAACAGAAACATCTTTTTATATAAAACAGAATACTTTATTAAAGTTATTCTATAAATAGAATATATTATATTTTATTATGCATAGTGTTGTATAGTGTTTTGCATAGTGTTTTGCATAGTGTTGCATAGTGTTTGCATAGTAAAATGTTTTTATATAAATAGAATATATTATATTTTATTTAAAAGATTTTGCTTTAAATATGGACCGTCAGATTAAAGTAAATCAATCTGGACCGTTCATGGATTAATTACTATGCATTCTATTTTCCTATAAATAGAAGCTCATTCCTTCATTATTTTCTTACGAATTCACTGAAACTCTAGAGAGAGAAATTATAGAGAGAAGCTATAGAGAGAAAATCTATAGAGAGAAAGAAGAAAGTGATACGGTACTTCACTACTTTGATATCCGGTGTCTTTTTACGGTAAGGGATATTATTTGTTGTACGTAAGGGGTGTTATTCTTTCTTATTCATGAAGAGAACTTACATTATTCCATTTTTATTATTACATTGGAATAACTTTGTATATATGGCATACCCTATACTTGGTGAAATCCTCTGTTATTCCATTCTTTATTATTACATTGGAATAACTTATATTATCTGTGATACCCTATACATAATCTGTATCGTGGTTTACCCTATACTTGGTGACATTCTTTATTATTACATTGGAACATCACATGCATGTGTTTTACACGGACTGGTTAAAATCTTTATTATTATTACATTGGAACATCTTTGTCGTGTTTTACAGGGAATGGTTAAAATCTTTATCATTCTGTTGGAATATCCTATATCGTGTGTGTTTTACAGGATCTGGTTCCATCTTTATTATTACGTTGGAACATCATGTCGATGTGAATTTCACGACTGGTTCCGTTATTTATTATTACATTGGAATAACTTCTGCATGTCGATCTATCGCATGCGTGGTGATTTCTTTTGTTATTCCATTCTTTATTATACCCGGTTGGTTAAAACTTTGACTTCTATACTCCATGAAATTAGTAGAATATCCTTGATATTTGCGTTTCATCGATATCTTTTCATGAAAATATTCTTACGATCATTCTTGAATTTTACTCTAAAGCAAGTATCTTGTTGACAATTTGGGCGTTAATAATTCTGGATAAAATAATTCTTGAACTTGTTTTATTGAATTATTATGTCATTGTCATCATCCTCGTATTATATTATGTTATCTTTGGCTTACGTGCATAGA
Source organism: Panax quinquefolius (assembly GCA_020205615.1). NCBI lineage: Eukaryota > Viridiplantae > Streptophyta > Magnoliopsida > Apiales > Araliaceae > Panax > Panax quinquefolius. The sequence continues at coordinate 143,407,651 of CM035153.1, read as the reverse complement.
TGAACTTAGTATGATTATGACCGAGGATCATTCGGTATAATCATGGCTTGTTATAAATGATGTGACAAAAGTCCTCGGTGGCACTGTAATGCGATGATGGATAGTTTTTGGTATGATTATGACCGAGGGGTGATTTGGTATAGTCATGACCATTGATAATTTGATGAAAATCCTTGGAATGGTGATGCGGGGATGATTAGATATTGTGGTTTATTCATTAAGCCGAGTCTTAGTGATAAAATTGATGAAAACCTTTTAAAACCTAAAAGATAGTAGACTTTATTTTCTACTTGACTCTTTTAATGGATTACGTATATTCATTGCAGATTAAAGCTGGTTGTCTATTGTATTTTATCGGTTTAACATTGTTGAAGACTATTGATAATTTATTACGCATTATCTTAGTCATAATATTTCTTCTTGGGCTAGTTGAGCTCACCCTTTTTCAACATTCTCTTCTTGAAATGAGAAATATATTTGGGACGAGTCGGGGAAGCGAGTGATGGTCGAAGATAGCATTAGTAGTCCTCACTATTACGTGAAATAGTGTGATAATAATTGTAATGAGGACTCCTTTTGAGTTTGTATAATATTTAGTAGAGCGATATTTGTATTCAAACTCACGGTTTATGTCGTATCGTATATACGGCGAGTTATGTTAGTAAGTTGTATTTAAATTTATGTACCATGTAAGTGGCGACCCAAGATGGGTGGCGTATACCTAATTTTGGGGGCGTCGCGGTTGGTATCGAGCTTAGGGATATGATCACGACTAAGAGGTGAGAATAGTACTAGGAGGGAGAGGCGAGAATACCTTATTAATATGACCTACCTAAGTTTATGTCTTATTTTATTGGTCGATCGAATATAGGGATAATTTGTTACATGTCAATTAACCCTTGTTTTGTGGTGATGTTTGAGAATGGCATCGAAAATCTTTGAGATAAGCAATGAAGCACATGAGAGTGTTGATTAAACTCAAACAAAAGGTAACGACCAACAACACGATAATAATAATCATCTTTGGGTGTAATTATCGAATAATGATAACCATCGGGAAATTATCATGCCAAGAATGGTAACCACCGGTGGTAATCATGGCAAAGATAATAGAAGTGGAAATTGCAAGAAGAGAAGGTCATTTAGCCCAATTTTTGTTGTGCACCAAAGTCAAGTCTAGTTGGGACGGTGGCACCAAAGGTGGATATGGACAAAAACAAAGTCGTTGGTTTTAGGAAGTGCATTTTCATGACTTCTCAAAAAGCGAGTAAACCGAACGAAGTTAGCGGGTTAGTTAATTATAAATTGCGAACTCTATACCTTATAAGATCTGGGTTCTACCCATTATTTTATCTCTCTTGCTTGCGTTCAACGTTTAAATTTGACTCAGGAGAAGTTAGACTTTGACTTATTGGTTGAAACCGTTAGTAGGAGCCTTCGTTACGCATTCTTATTTTTAAATCTTGTTTGGTTCAAATAAACATTTTCACGTCGATCTTATCTTTTTGAAAATATTTGCCTTTGATGTGATTTTAGGAATCAATTGGTTAACTACTCATCATGCTTTTCGTAAGGTTGTTAGCTTTTATATTCATAACCAACTTGTTGTGCGAATTCAAGTAACCAAACTACTAAAGTCAATTATTGTCATATCAAGCCATAAGTAAAGAGCCCGAACCTTTCGTTGTTGACTTCTTGTGTGGAATGCTGCAGAAGCCGGACTTTTCTGTAGGTGACATCGTGAATGAAGATGGCAAGTTTATAGGTATCATTGTGAGTCTTTATCTAGGTTAAGGGATAGAAGTCACGGTTGGTATCAATGTGACGTCTTATCCAAGTCTTGGAGGAGAGTCACGATTTTGAATGATATTTCTATTATTAATAAATTTTGTGGCGTATTCTTGAAGACTTATTAGCCTACTTAGAGCGTGAAATCGAATTTTGTATTGACCCCAGTACAAAACCCATTTCTTAAACCCTCAAATATATCTTCAACTAAAATGAACAGTTTACGTGGTTTATGTTGAAAGTCATAATAAAAGCATTGGACTAATGAAAATCATGGGTATACGTGGTATTAGTAAGTGTTATGATGAGTTATGTTGGTTAGTATGTGAAAACATGAAAGTTTCTTAGAAATCACAAAAAGTTGAAAATCAGATTTTGGTGAAAAACGTAACATGAAATTCAATTGACCAAATCTTCTATTATATTTTGAATTTTTGAGTTTGGTTAAGTCCTAGAGTTAGATCTATGAGTTACCTAACTAATCCAAGTGGAATCACTGAAAAAGGTGTTGTAGATTTTCGTGTGGACTGATTTTAGCAAATGAGACAAAACTTCAAAATGTCCAAAAAGCTGCTGCCACATTTTTGTAAGGGCTATTTCGGCCACTTAATTAGTGAGAAAAAATTCAGGCCTTTTGGGACATAAAAGTATATGGTATAAAGAATATCGTGTCCAAAAATGAGCTCATTCCGACTTAAAATGAGCAAGTTATGACCATTTCAATATTTAGGATTTTCGATGAAAACGTTATAACTAGGAGTTCTATAACTCAGATGACCATGAAATTTAAACTGGAAGCTCACGTTAACATGTGTAAGGTCTTGCCAAGATTTGGGAATTTTGGAGTTAAACTTGAGGTAACTAATTTCTTAAGGAATTAATTAGAAATTGATTTTGAAAAATAGTAAATGAATTTTAAAAATTCGAGAAAAATATATTTTCATTATGGGACTATATTATGCTAAATCCCAGAAAAGAAATATTTTGGGACTGATTTGGTATTTTTCATGAAAATAGTTTAATTCTGAACATATGAGTTAAATATGTTATGTGAAGTAACAAAAAGTTGAAAATAGGATTTTATGGCTAGAGAATCCTATATAGAGTATATGCATATTTTTTTGATGAGGATTTGATAATTGGTGATGATATCTTATGAGTATGGCATTTTTGAATGATTAAATGCATTATATGGTAAAGCGTAAACAATTGAGATAAATTGTTTATAAATTTAAGAAGTGATTAAAATATTGTTATAATATTAATGATATTAGATTATGAGATTATTAAGTGATTGATAACATGGGGATATTCTTGAATCTGGATAAATTATATTATAAATGTTTAATATTTATCCTTTATCTCATTTGATTGATTCTTTATATCATTATCCTCATGCTTATATTATGTTGAAAGTCATCATACATGGTGCGTAATGCGTAGATGGACTTGGTATGATTATGAATGAGGATTGTTCGGTATAATCATAAGTAGTAATTGAAAACACGATTATCTTTGGTAGTAGTGCATGGATAATTTGTGGTCGTGATACTAATGAATACACGATTATCTTTGGTAGTAGTGCGTATGGATAATTTGTGGTCGTTGATCTTAATGAATACGATTATCTTTGGCCGTAGTGCATGGATAATTTGTGGTCGTGATACTAATGAATAAACGATTATCTTTGGCCATAGTGCATGGATAATTTGTGGTCGTAGTGCATGGATACTAATGAATACACGAGGGGGCTTTCCGATAAGAATTTCTCCTTATTGGCGCGCAATTAGGTGACCAAACCTCTCCTTGACAGAACTTCTAGATATTGTCAATATTGCAAATAATAATATGAATAACTGTAGTCTCAATTATTGATTTAATAATATAACATATTATGCGAGATGATACTTATGACAATAATTGAATCAATAATATGAGAGATATGATGCAACAATTATTGTAGCAATAATTGAGTATAATTGAGTGACTTTCACGTAAAGCATCAATAATCAATACTGGTGTGTCTGCTACTATGCAACCGTGTACATCGTACTTTTACTAGGGTAGTTCAACGGTTTTAACAGTAATACTTTCGTAGTTATTTTTATAAAAGATAATTTCGTAATTTTTAAATAATGACAATACTTTCGTTGTGGGGTCCACCAATGATTATGCCGTCGTATGAATATTCTCTATGAAAATGAATATTCCCCGAACAATCGAATATTCCCCGGCACAACGAATAACAACTTGCTTACTTTGCAAAAAATTTCAAATATCACCCTTAACTTTAACCTTTTATCAATTTAACAATTTATGAAATAAAATAATAATTATAAGAAAATTGAATACTTTCATTTTATAAAATTTGGGATCTCACAATCTCCTCTCCTTATGAAATTTCGCCCTCGAAATTTACGTACGTACCTGGTATTCGAAGAGATGAAAATACCTTGCTTTATTTTTGGATTGTACCTTCCCGGTTATTTTCTCTGTATCATGATTTTCCCATTGCTCATCTCCTGTATTTAAGATATCATTCTAGAATATATCTTCAAAACAAAGGTTAATTGACATATCACAATTTGTCAAACTTATCAAGTAAAAATTTCAGCTTAGGTAAGTCACACACTAGCGAAGTATATTACTCGTCTCTCCCTTCCTAGTTCTAGACTCATATATCTCGTCGTGACCATATCCCTAGCTCGATACCATTTGTGGCGCCCAAAAATAGGTCCACACGACCCATTTAAAGTCATGAGGATATCATCTTATAAAAATCAAATACAAACTTTATTTATCTGATTGTTGAGCGTAAATGTACTGAATACGACCATAATTAAACTGTGAGTATTAATACAAATGTATGTAAATCTCATGGTGCCTCGACCATAACCTTACAATGGTACTTTACATAAAAGTACAATCAAAAATTGTTTTAGAAATTAAAATCTTTGGGAAGTGCTCAAGGAAACCTTAAATGCATGGGAGGCCGTAAATACAGGTTATGATAGATATCATATTTTCACAGAATTATCCTTGGTTGACCCAATAGACCCCAAAGAAAAACGAGAAGATTACTATCATGTTCTTTCCAATGGTGAGTCTTCTCTTGACATATAACTATCTCCATTGTCTACAATTGAAAATTATATTTCAACCAAACTCCAAGTTCATATAGGTAGTGCTCGTAGATATACTCAGCAAGTGGATGTGCACAATCCTGTCTTATGATAACACGAGGTTATATGTCATTCGACATCTTGTATGATAGTGGCAAAACACCCTTCCAAAGTTGGGTTCACCTCACCCTATTCGATTCACCAAAATTAACTATCAAATGACGTATACAATACGACACACTTATCTAACGTTCTCGATAAAATTATTTCCATACTATTTAGGGAGAACCTCTTGACTATAGACCACCGTTACATTCTCCTGTTACCCCGCTCAAACCAACTACACTCTTATTACGAAAGGAATTGTGAAGCAAAAAGGGTGAAAGCACAACTAGCCAAATAAAGAATATCATGACTAAAGATAATTTACATCATCAATAGCCTTCATCAGAAATAAATCAGAGATTTAAATCATATGTTAGATGATAAAACTTTTCAACCATAGTTGCAGCGGAACGATCAATCCATTAGAAGAGTCAAATAGACCATCAGATCTATTATCTTCTCTATGTTAAAAGTCCACCAATAATGTTTTATCCCTGTAACATCAATCAACAATTCCTATCCACAATCATATGAATAACTCATAATCATAATTGTGATTCTAAATTCCTTTTCGTACCCAGGACGAAGATAATTTTCATCACATATCTTCACCTGAAACATCAAAAATCATGGTTATACCAAATCACAATTCCTACTCATAATCATACTAACAAATTCATCTTTGCACTATAGGCCAAAGACATACAACTGTATTTTAAAAGAGTCAAATAGAGCATGATATCTACTATCTTTTACGAATTAAAAGTGTATAATCAATATTTTATCGCTGAGACTCAACTTAATAAATAATCCACATCATCGAATCATCCTGCACTACGGCGAGGATATTCATGTAATCATCAATGGTCATGATTATACCGAATAATCTACGGTTCTAATCATACCAATAAGCATCCATCGATGCACTACACAGTCAATGAGGACTTTTACCACATCATCTACAACATTACAATTAGTCATGATTACAAGAATGATCCACAGTCATAATTATACCAATAAACAGTTCATTTATGCACATAAGCCAAAGATACTCATCAATTAATAGTTCATCTTTGCACGTAAGCCAAAGATATACAATTGTAAAACCAATAATCAACAGTCCATCTTTGCACGTAAGCCAAAGATATACAACTGTAAAACCAATAATCAACAGTCCATCTTTGCACGTAAGCTAAAGATGACTTTCATCATAATATAAGCATGAGGATGATGACAATGATATAAACATTAATCAAACGAAATCAAAGATAAATATTAAAGACTTTAAATTTATCCAGAGTTTAAAAATATCCAAATTGTCAACATGATACTGCTTTGTGGAGTAAAATTCAAGAATAATATTCATGTACCAAAAATAATTTGGACAGAAAAGAAATATATTTTTTAGGTAAATAGTACCCCGCAATAGTACCCTGTGAATAGTACTTTGGGAATAGTACCTCGTGAATAGTACCCCGATATGAAAAGTACCCCAAATACCCGAATGAATAATATTCGGGTGAATAGTAATTTGGGTGAATAGTAACCCAGGATTAGTAACTCGTGAATAGTACTCCAAAAAAAAGTGCCCAGAATACCCGAGTGAATAATACTAGAGTAAATAGTAACCGGATGAATAGTAACTCGTGAATAGTAATTCTTAAAAAAATTACCAAAGAAAATGATATTCCATGACGAGTACAAAAGAAATGATATCTCATACTAGTATAATAGAATATACGAAACTGTAAATGGATTTTCACCCGCCATGCGGTAATCCACGTAAACAGATCATTTCCATAATTTAATAAGGGATGAATACAAAGGATCATTCACCATGCATGTGGTAATCCACATGATGGCGTGTTATTCAATAGAATAATAAAGAATGGAATAATGGAAGAATTCACCGTAAATGCGGTAGAAAGCCATGCAGAAAAAGTTATTCAGCAAAGAATAATAAAGAATGGAACCGTGTCACGCGTAATCCCACAGATAGGATATTCAATGAAGAATAATAAAGAATGGATCCGGTCATGCGTAATCGCATATCTGAGATATTCATGAGAATAATAAAGAATAGAATAACAACAAAATTCACTAGGCATGCGATAGGCATTGCATGCGGGGTAGTTATTCAACGAATAATAAAGAATGGAATAATGGAAGATTTCACCCATGTATGCGGTGCCATTATAAGCAAAGTTATTCAACATAATAATAAAGAATGGAATAACAACCCTTACGAGTATTGAAAGAAAATAACTCTCTTCATGAATACGAAAGAATAATACCCCTTACTATAATAATGATATCCCTTACCGTAGAAGAAAACTGGATACTGAAATAGTGAGGTAGCAGACTTCTCTTCTTCTTTTTCTCTATAATTTATCTCTATAATACCTGCTCTATAGCTTTAGTGAATTGGTGAAAAATAATGAAGGAATGAGCTTCTATTTATAAGAAAATATAGTTTCCATAATTGCACATTTTAGGGCTCGAAATATTACAGTATAATACCTTCATCTTTTCCTTCATTTTTAATTTAGTCATGCTAATGTTATCAAACTTGCACCACCTCCCCTAATAGTAAATTATGTGAATCAATAGTAAATCATGTGAATCAATAGTTCTAGACATGTGAAAATACGAATTACAGTATAGTACCTCCATCTATACCTCTATTTTTAACTTTGTCATGCAAGTATTATCAATCTTGCACCAACTCCCCTAATAGTACAAGAGTGTGAATCAATAGTACACACATAAGAATAAATAGTTATAATCATGTGAATTAATTATAATTAATTGCTTATTTATCTGATTAATTACCCGATTGGTCAATATAACTTCCAGACATCAATTATTATCAAAATAAATGTCAATTTTTACTAACACTAATAATTCCAACACAATGGAACTATCAATTTCATCTTTAATCAACACGAACTTGTTTATCATTAATATTATAATTCATAATATTTAACAACCAGGTCGTTCCCAGGAAAGATGGGGCTTTCTGATAAGGATTTTTCCTTATTGGCGCGCAATTAGGTGACCAAACCTCTCCGGGACGTACTTTCAGACATTATCGATATTGCAAATAATAATATGAATAACTTTGTCGTCTCAATTATTGATTTAATAATATAACATATTATGCAGATGATATTGTGACAATAATTGAATCAATAATATGAGAGATATGATGCAACAATTATCGTAGCAATAATTGAGTATAAGCGGTGACTTCTTTACGTAAGCATCAATAATCAATCCGTAGTACTACTCTTATGCGACCCTGCGTATTCATTGTACTTTTACTACTAGGGTAGTTCAGCGGTTTTAACGGTAATACTTTCGCCGTTATTTTTATAAAAGATAATTCATCATTTTCTAAATACGATAATACTTTCGTTAATGGGGTCCACCAATGATTATGCCATTGTACGAAAATTTCCTGTGAAAACGAATATTCCCCGACCAATCGAATATTCCCCGACACAACGAATAACAACTTGCTTACTTTGCAAAAAATTTCAAATATCACCCTTAACTTTAACCTTTTATCAATTTAACCATTTACGAAATAAAATAATAATTATAAGAAAATTGAATACTTTTATTTCATAAAATTTGGGATCTCACAATCTCCCCTCCTTATGAAATTTTGCCCTCGAAATTTACGTACGTACCCGGTATTCGAAGAGATGAGAATACCTTACTTTCTTTTCGGATTGTACCTTCCCGGTTATTTCCTCTGTATCATGATTTTCCTATTGCTCATCTCCTGTATTTCAGATATCATTCTAGAATATATCTTCAAAACAAAGGTTAATTGACATATCACAATTTGTCAACTTATCAAGTAAAAATATCAGCTTAGGTAAGTCACACACTAGCGAAGTATATTACCCGTCTCTCCCCTCCTAGTTTTAGACTCATATCTCCGCTAGCGACCATATCCCTAAGCTCTGATACCATTTATGACACCCCCAAAATAGGTCCACACGACCCATTCTGAGTCGCCAGATATCATACTATAAAAATCAAATACAAACTTTATTTATACAACTGTTGAACTTTCGTAAAGAATACGACCACAGTTAAACTGTGAGTTTTAATACAAATGTATGTAACTCTCATGGTGCCTCGACCACAACCTTACAATGGTACTTTACATAAAAGTAAAGTCAAAAACTGTTTTAGAAATTAAAATCTTTGGGAAGTGTTAAAGGAAACCTTCGTACATGGGAGGCCATGCGTCTAGATTATGATAGATATCATATGTCCACAGAATTATCCTTGGTTGACCCAATAGAACCCAAAGAAAAATGAGAAGATTACTATCATGTTCATTTCAATGGTGAGTCTTCTCTTGACATATAACTATCTCCACTTTCTGCAATTAAAAATTATATTTCAACCAAACTCCAAGATCATATAGGTAGTGCTCATAGATATACTCAGCAAGTGGATGTGCACAACCCTGTCTTATGATAACACGAGGTTGTATATCATTATATATCTTATATGATAGTGGCAAAACACCCTTCCAAAGTTGGGTTCACCTCACCCTATTTGATTCACCAAAATTAAATATCAAATGACGTATACAATACGACACACTTATCTAACGTTCTCAATAAAATTATTTCCATACTATTTAGGGAAAACCACAACAGCTATAGACCACCGTTCTATTCTCCTGTTACCCCCGCTCGACCCAACTACACTCTTATTACCTGAAAGGAATTGTGAAGCAAAAAGGGTGAGCACAACTAGCCCAATAAAGAATATCACGACTAAAGATAATTTACATCATCAATAGCCTTCATCAGTAATAAATCAAGGATTTAAAACATATGTTAGATGATAAAACTTTTCAACCATAGTTGCAGTGGAACGAGCAATCCATTAGAAGAGTCAAATAGACCATCAGATCTATTATCTTCTCCATGTTAAAAGTCCACCAATAATGTTTTATCCCTGTAACATCAATCAACAATTCCTGTCCACAATTATATGAATAACTCATAATCATAATTGTGATTCTAAATTCCTTTTCGCACCCAGGACGAAGATATATTTCATAACCTATCTTCACCTGAAACATCAAAAATAATTGTTATACAAAATCACAATTCTTGCTCATAATCATACTAATAAATTCATCTTTGCACTACGGCCAAAGATATTCACTAACAATTCATCTTTGCACTACAGGCCAAAGACATACAATTGTATTTTAGAAGAGTCAAATAGAGCATGATATCTACTATCTTTTACGAATTAAAAGTGTATAATCAATATTTTATCGCTGAGACTCAGTTTAATAAATAATCCACATCATCGAATCATCCCTGCACTATGGACAAGGATATTCATGTAATCATCAATGGTCATGATTATACTGAATAATCCCTGGTTCTAATCATACCAATAACTGTCCATCAATGCACTACGGGCCAATGAAGACTTTTACCACATCATCTACAACATTACGGGTCATGATTACACTGAATGATCCCTGGTCATAATTATACCAATAAATAGTTCATTTATGCACATAAGCCAAAGATATATACAATCAAATCCAATAATCAATATCCCATCTTTGCACGTAAGCCAAAGATATACAATCTGTAAAACTAATAATCAATAGTCCATCTTTGCACGTAAGCGAAGATGACTTTCATCATAATATAAGCATGAGGATGATGACAATGATATAAACATTAATCAAAGCGAAATCAAAGATAAATATTAAAGACTTTAAATTTATCCAGAGTTAAAAAATATCCAATTATCAACATGAATCTTTGCTTTGTGGAGTAAATTCAAGAATAATATTCATGTACCAAAAATAATTTTGAATGAAAAAGAAATATATTTTTAAATAATAATAGTACCACAATGAATAGTACTTTGGGAATAGTACCGTGAATAGTACCGATTATGAAAAGTACCCCAAATACCCGAGTGAATAATATTCGGGGAATAATAATTTGGGTGAATAGTAACTCGTGAATAGTAACTCATGAATAGTACTCAATACACGAAAAAGTGCCCCGAATAGAGTGAATAATACTAGAGTGAATGAATAATGAATTGGGTGAATAGTAACTTGTAAAAAAATACAAAAAAAAATGATATTCCATGACGAGTACAAAAGAAATGATATCTCATACGAGTATAATAGAATATACGAAACTGCAAATGGATTTTCGCCCGCCATGAGGTAATCCACGTAGACAGATCATTTCCATAATATAATAAAGAATGAATACAAAGGATCATTCACCATGCATGCGGTAATCCACACAGACAGGTTATTCCAACAGAATAATAAAGAATTGAATAACAGAATAATTCACCATGCATGCGATAAACCGCACAGACAGGTTATTCCCAATAGAATAGTAAAGAATGGAACCATGTTATGCATAATCCGCACAGATAGGATATTCTAACAGAATAATAAAGAATGGAACCAGGTCATGCGTAATCCGCGACAGAGGCGAGGATATTCCAACGAATAATAAAGAATGAAATAACAACAGAATTCACGAGGCGTGCGATAGACGCAAGACAGACAAGTTATTCCTACTGAGAATAATAAAGAATGAAATAATGAAGAATTTCACCATGTATGCGGCAGATCAGATGTAGGCGAGTTATTCCAACATAATAATAAAGAATGGAATAACAACCCTTACGAGTATTGAAAGTAAATAACTCTCTTCATGAATACGAAAGAATAATACCCCTTACTATAATAATGATATCCCTTACCTTAGAAGAAAACTGGATACTGGAATAGTGAGGTAGCAGACTTCTCTTCTTCTTTCTCTCTATAATTTCTTTTTATAATAACTGCTCTATAGCTTTAGTGAATTGGTGAAAAATAATGAAGGAATGAGCTTCTATTTATAGAAAAATATAGTTTCCATAATTATACATTTTGGGGCTCGAAATATTACAGTATAATAACTTCATCTTTTCCTTCATTTTTAATTTAGTCATGCAAGTATTATCAAACTTGCACCACCTCTGTGACGCCCCCAAAATTAGGTATACGTCACCCATCTTGGGTTGCCACTTACATGGTACAGAATTTAAATACAACTTATTAATATAACTGTCGTGTACAATACGACATAAACTGTGAGTTTGAATACAAATATTGTCTACTAGATATTATACAAACTCAAAAGGAGTCCTCATTACAATTATTATCACACTATTTCACAGAATAGTTAGGACTACTAATGCTATCCTCTGAAACATTACTCCGTTCCCCGACTCGTCCCAGCTATATTCTAATTTCCTTAGAAGAACTGAATATTGGAAAAGTGAAGTAGCAGAATACTTTTCTTCTTTCTCTCTATAGTTTCTCTCTCTAGAGTTTCAATGAATTCGTAAGAAATAATGAAGGAATGAGCTTTATTTATAGAAAAACCGAGGGTGGCTCTTGGTATAAACGAAGGTCAAAATGACTCTTGGTAATATTCAAGAGACAACTACTATTTGTGAAGGGTAATTAACCCTTGGAACAATAGAAGAGGCGAGTTAACTCTTGGTAATATTGAATGGACAACTACTATTTGCGAAGGGTAATTACTATTGCGAAGGTAATTACTATTGACGAAGGTAATTACTATCGACGAAGGTAATTACTATTCACAAAGGTAATTACTATTGACGAAGGTAAATACTATTGATTAGCGAAGGTAATTACTATTCACAAAGGTAATTACTATTCACAAAGGTAAATACTATTGACGAAGGTAATTACAATTCACAAAGGTAATTACTATTCACAAAGGTAAATACTATTGATTGAAGAGACTCTTAGATGATGACATATGGCCCCCATAAAATAATCAAACTTACCACAACGCGCCTCATAATGAGACTCTTATATACATCAAGGATTGAATAAATATTACCACAAATCATTTTATTTTTAATCAACACATATTTAATCTTTCAACAATTATTAATCATTTATAACTTGTCGTCTCAATTAATAATATAACATATTATACGACGATCTATATGTGACAATAATTGAATCAATAATATAAGAGATATGATGCAAGATTTATGTAGTAATAATTGAGTATAGCTAAGCGACTTCTCACGTAAAGCATCAATAATCAATACCGTGCGCTTACTACGCAACCACGCGTAGACATCGTATTTTTTACTAAGGGTAGTTCAACGGTTTTTAACGGTAACACCTCTGCTAGCAGATTATTTTTATAGAAAGATAATTTTGTCGCTTTTAACTACTTACAATACTTCCGTTAATGGGGTCCACCACTAATTGAGTAGTCGTCATCTAATATTCCCAAACAAAAAGAATATTCCCCGACCAAACGAATATTTTATAACAACTTGCTTACTTTGCAAAATTTATAAATATTACCCACAACTATAACATTATATCAAATTTATTCCATAATATTCAAATATAATATTTATAGAAAATTCATCTTTATTTATAAAAGTCGGGTCTTACAACCTCCCTTCTTATGAAATTTTCCTCGAAATTAGGTGCGTACACGATATGATAAAGAGGTGAGGATACCTTGAATACCTTTATCGTTAAAATATTAAATTCATCTTCGTAATCCAGGCCAAAGATATTCATTAACAATTCATCTTTGCACTCTGAGGCCAAAGATATACAAATCAGTAAAACCAATAATCTTTGAGACGCGACTTAATAGTATCAACGACCACGAATTATCTATGCACCAATCGGCCAAGGATATTCGTGTTTTCAATCACGGTCATGATTATCCGAATAATCCTTGGTCATAATCATACCAAGTCTATCAATGCACTACTGACCAAAGATAACTTTTACCACATCCATGAATTAATATTTCATTCTTTGAGACTCGCCTAAATAATTAATACATATCGTCGAATCATCCCCCACTACGAGGCCAAGGATATTCATTAAGTATCACGACCACGAATTATCCATGCACTACTACCAAAGATAATCGTGTATTCATTTAGTATCACGACCACAAATTATCCACGTACTACTACCAAAGATAATCGTGTATTCATTAGTATCACGACCACAAATTATCCATGCACTACTACCAAAGATAATCGTGTATTCATTAGTATCACGACCACAAATTATCCATGCACTAACGCCAAAGATAATCGTGTTTTCAATTACGGTTATGATTATACCGAACAATCCTCGGTCATAATCATACCAAGTCCATCTATGCACCACTACAGCCATGAGATGACTTTCAACATAATATAAATATGAGGATAATGATATAAAGAATCAATCAAATGAGATAAAGGATAAATATTAAACATTTATAATATAATTTATCCGAGATTCAAGAATATCCCCATGTTATCAATCACTTAATAATCTCATAATCTAATATCATTAATATTATAACAATATTTTAATCACTTCTTAAATTTATAAACAATTTATCTCAATTGTTTACGCTTTTACCATATAATGCATTTAATCATTCAAAAATGCCATACTCATACGATATCATCACCAATTATCAAATCCTCATCAAAAAAATATGATATACTCTATATATAGATTTCTACAGCCATAAAATCCTATTTTCAACTTTGTTACTTCACATAACATATTTAACTCATATATTAAGTAACTAAATTATTTTCATGAAAATACCAAATCAGTTCAAAAAATATTTCTTTTCTGGGATTTAGCATAATATAGTCCCATAATGAAAATATATTTTCTCGGAATTTTAAAATTCATTTACTATTTTTCAAAAATCAATTTCTAATTAATTCCTTAAGAAATTTGCTACCTCAAGTTTAACTCCAGAAATTTCCAAATCTTGGCAGGACCTTTACATGTTAATGTGAGTCTCGATTTAAATTTCATGGTCATCTGAGTTATAGAACTCAGGTTATAGCATTTTTCGTCAAAAAGCCTAAATATTGAAATGATCATAACTTGCTCATTTTAAGTCGGAATGAGCTCATTTTTGGACACGATATTCTTTATACCATATACTTTTATGTCCCAAAAGGCCTGAATTTTTCTCACTAATTAAGTGGCCGAAACAGCCCTTACAAAAACGTGGCAGCAGCTTTTTGGACATTTTGAAGTTTTGACTCCTTTGCTAAAATCAGTCCACACGAAAATCTACAACACCTTTTTCATTGATTCCACTTGGATTAGTTAGGTAACTCATAGATCTAACTCTAGGACTTAACCACACTCAAAAATTCAAAATATAATAGGAGATTTGGTCAATTGAATTTCATGTTACGTTTTTTCACCAAAAATCGGTTTTAACTCCTTGTGATTTTAAGAAACTTTCATGTTTTCACATACTAACCAACATAACTCATCATAACACTTACTAATACCACGTATACCCATGATTTGTATTAGTCCAATGCTTTTATTATGAATTTCATCATAAACCACATAAAGTATTCATTTTAGTTGAAGAAATATTTGAGGGTTTAAGAAATGGGTTTTATCTTTGGGGTCAATCTGAAATTCGATTTCACGCTCTAAGTAGGCTAAGAAGTCTTCAAGAATACGCCAGAAATTTATTAATAATAGAAATATCATTCAAAAGCGTGACTCTCATCCAAGATTTGGATAGTACGTCACATTGATACCAACCGTGACTTCTATCCCTTAACCTAGATAGCACCTCACAATGATACCTATAAACTTGCCATCTTTATTCACGATGTCGCCTACTGTAAAGTCCGGCCGTGCATTCACACAAGGAAGTCAACAACGGAAGGTTCGGGGCTCTTTACTTATGGCTTGATATGACAATAATTGACTTTAGTAGTTTGGTTACTTGAATTCGCACAACAAGTTGGTTATGAATATAAAACTAACAACCTTACGAAAAGCATGATGAGTAGTTAACCAATTGATTCCTAAAATCACATCAAAGGCAAATATTTTCAAAAGATAAGATCGACAATGTAACGTGAAAATGTTTATTTGAATCAAACAAGATTTAAAAATAGTAAGCGATAACGAAGGCACCTACTTAACGAAGTTTCAACCAATAAGTCAAAGTTTAACTTCTTGAGTCAAATTTAAACGTTGAACACAACTAGGTGAAATAAAAGAGTGGGTAGAACGGTATCTAACACGGTATAGACTTCGCAAGAGCTTATGATTAACTTACCGTGATAATTTTATTCGGGTTCCTCGTCACGAGAAAAAACGCTCTCTTAAAACGGCTTTTGGTTTATGCAGGGGATGACCTTTGGTGCCTCCATCCTAGTTGAATTTGTCTTGATGGCGACAAAATCGAGCTAAGTGACCTTCTCTTCCACAATTATAACATGCTTTGACGGCATGGCGTGAAGTTCGGATCGATGTGTCCCTCTCCTCCGCATTTGAAGCATATGATAGGTGGTCTTTCTCCTTCCTTAACAACGGGTCTTTGGTCTTTGACGTCTTTCCATCATTGTTGAATCTCCTTTTCTTGAAATGTCCATTCTTATTGCTTTGACCCTGATTACCACCGAAGTGGTTACCATATCTGGCCTGTTGATTACCTCCACGCTTATTGTCACCGCTTCGATGACTACTCTCGCTGGTATTATAATTTTGCCGGCTGCTCTTTTTTAGTTGCGTTGACTCGTTATCGCGCTCCACTAATCGCGAGCCCTATTTACAACATCCGAATACAAACACGTTAATGAGAAATAAGATGTTGACGTATCTCCGGCTTCAAACCTCTTAAAAACATTCATGCCATTCTCTCTTCATTATCCACCAAGTGGGACGCAAATTGTGATAACTCCGCAAATTTTGCCTCGTATTGCGACACGGTCATATTGTTTTGTTCCAACTTGATAAACTCCACCTCCTTCATGTGGCGAATACTTTCGGAAAGTATTTGTCGTTGAACGACTCCTGGAACTTCTCCCAAGATATCTTGAAGACAACAAAGTTGAGTACGTTTTACCGATTCCACCGATGAATCTTTCTCCACGCAACATAAAGGCGGCGAAGGAACCTTTGCTCCTCGGAGCATCCCAAGACATCAAATATCTTGGTAATCTACTTTATCTATGCTTCCGCATGAAGTGGTTTTGGCTCTCCTTAAACTCCGGTGGTCCCAACTCCTTGAATTGTTTAGCGGTGACCGCCCGAGAGTTTTCCGTGTTTCCACCTACGTTTTGGATGTAAGTCGCTTTACGCGATGTTGCATCAATTCTAAAACCTCTTAAACGCATCGTCGTTCGTCGATTGATCGGTGTTGTTGTTTTACGGAGGATTATCGCCATCCCGCTGTTGCACATTGTCCCGATTATTGATCGTGGAGAATCAGCGGTCTCGTGCTCCATTGCTATTCTCAACATTCTCGGATGCCACTTTCAAACACCGCCACAAAATAAGGGTTAATTGACATGCAACATATTATCACTATACTCTCGATGACCAATCAAATACCAAATAAACTTAGGTAGGTCATACTAGCGAAGGAATTCCCTATCTCTCCCTCCTAGTTCTAGTCTCACATCTTAGCTGGGATCATATCCCTAAGCTCGATACCAATTGTGACGCCCCAAAATTAGGTATATCGCCACCCATCTTGGGTCGCCACTTACACATGGTATGTAATTTAAATACAACTTATTAATATAAGCTGTCGTATATAATACTTGACATAAACCATGAGTTTGAATACAAATATTGTCTACTAGATATTATACAAACTCAAAAGGAGTCCTCATTACAATTATTATCACACTATTTCACAGAATAGTGAGGACTACTAATGCTATCCTCTGAACCATTACTCCGTTCCCCGACTCGTCCCAGCTATATTCTTATTTCCTTAGAAGAATTGAATATTGGAAAAGTTAAGTAGCAGAATACTTTTCTTCTTTCTCTCTATAGTTTCTCTCTCTAGAGTTTCAATGAATTCGTAAGAAATAATGAAGGAATGAGCTTTCTATTTATAGAAAAACTGAGGAAGGCTCTTGGTCTTAACGAAGGGTCAAAATGACTCTTGGTAATATTGAAGAGACAACTACTATTTGCGAAGGGGTAATTAACCCTTGGAACAATCAAGAAGAGTTAACTCTTGGTAATATTGAAGGGACAACTACTATTTGCGAAGGGGTAATTACTATTGACGAAGGTAATTACTATTCACAAAAGTAATTACTATTGACGAAGGTAAATACTATTGATGAAGGTAATTACTATTCACAAAGGTAATTACTATTCACAAAGGTAAATACTATTGACGAAGGTAATTACTATTCACAAAGGTAATTACTATTCACAAAGGTAAATACTATTGACGAAGAGACTCTTAGATGATGACATATGGGCCCCCATAAAATAATCAAACTTACCACAAACGTCTCATAACAGACTCTTTATATACATCAAGGATTGAATAAATATTACCACAAATCATTTTATTTTTAATCAACACATATTTAATCTTTCAACAATTATTAATCATTTATAACTTGTCGTCTCAATTAATAATATAACATATTATACAAGTCGATCTTGTGACAATAATTGAATCAATAATATAAGAGATATGATGCAGCAATTACTGTAGCAATAATTGAGTATAGCTAAGCGACTTCTCACGTAAGCATCAATAATCAATACCGTGTGCTACTATGCAACCACGCGTATTACTGTACTTTTACTACCGGGTAGTTCAACAGTTTTAACGGTAACACCTCTGCCGTTATTTTTATAGAAAGATAATTTTGTCGCTTTTTAACTACTGACAATACTTAGTTAATAAGGGTCCACCACTGATTGAGCCATCGTACGAATATTCCCCGACAAAAAGAATATTCCCCGACTAAACGAATATTTTATAACAACTTGCTTACTTTGCAAAATTTATAAATATTACCCACAACTATAACATTATATCAAATTTATTCCATAATATTCAAAAATAATATTTATAGAAAATTCATCTTTATTTATAAAAGCTGGGGTCTTACAACCTACCCTAATAGTAAATCATGTGAATCAATAGTAAATCATGTGAATCAATAGTTCTAGACATGTGAAAATACGAATTACAGTATAGTACCTCCATCTATACCTCTATTTTTAACTTAGTCATGCAAGTATTCTCAATCTTGCACCAACTCCCCTAATAGTACAAGAATGTGAATCAATAGTACACACATGTGAACAAATAGTTATAATCATGTGAATTAATTGCAATTAATTGCTTATTTATCCGATTAATTACCCGATTGGTTAATATAACTTCCAGACATTAATTATTATCGAAATAAATGTCGATTTTTACTAACACTAATAATTCCAACACAATGGAACTAAATTTTATCTTTAATTAACACGAACTTATTTATCATTAATATTATAATTCACAATATTTAACAACCGGGTCGTTCCCAGGAAAAAGGGGGCTTTCCGATAAGGATTTCTCCTTATTGGCGCGCAATTAGGTGACCAAACCTCTCCTTGACAAAACTTCTAGACATTGTCAATATTGCAAATAATAATATGAATAGCTTTGTCGTCTCAATTATTGATTTAATAATATAACATATTATGCAGATAATACTGTGACAATAATTGAATCAATAATATGAGAGATATGATGCAACAATTACGCAATAATTGAGTATAAGCGAGTGACTTCACGTAAAGCATCGATAATCGATCAAGCGTCTTCTTATGCAACCACACGTATTCATCGTATTTTTACTCTAGGGTAGTTCAACAGCTTTTAACGGTAATACTTTCGTAGATTATTTTTATAAAAGATAATTACATCGCTTTCTAAATACGACAATACTTACATTGTGGGTCCACCAATGATTATGCCGTTGTAAGAATATTCCCCGACCAATCGAATATTCCCCGGCACAACGAATAACAACTTGCCTACTTTGCAAAAAAATTCAAATATCACCCTTAACTTTAACCTTTTATCAATTTAACCATTTACGAAATAAAATAATAATTATAAGAAAATTGAATACTTTCATTTCATAAAATTTGGGATCTCACAAAAACACTTCACCAGAAAAAACTCATTTTTCTCCTTTCTTCTCTGTCCTCCTCATCACACATTCAGGTGACCTCTCTCTCCCTTTTTCTCTCTTTTTGTTCCAATTGATTTCTTAAAAGCTGCTGCTGTGAACACCCAAACCCCCAAATTATTTTCTTTTACTTAAATTTTGCTTATTTTTATTTTTGTTTATTATATATCGAGACAAGAAGAATGAAAGAAGAAGAAGGACAGAAGAAGAGAACCCTAGTTTTTTTCCCCAAATATCAATCTGTTACTTTTTGCTGATCGACCTTTATACATGGGGAAATACACATCAATACAACTTTGTTACCCAATCATCGCCATGTCATCTTTTGCAACTGACCTGTCAAATTTTTAAACAGAATAAGGATGAAACCCTACTGTTTAACGAAGTGTAATATTTTTCGAGTACAATCACCAGTTTATAACTTTTTTCACTTTTGAATACCAAATTGTAATTCATGTCCCAGTACAAGTACCAAAAGTTAATTTATCCCGTTTCTAATTGTATGTAAACTGACTAATTCCAAATTATTGTTGTACTAGAATATAGACTTAAATATAAATTAGTACCCTAAACTATATGCTATATTTCACTTCGGTGATCCACCTTTTAATTTTGTCAATTAGATGATTGAACTATTAATTTTTTTTAATTACAACAAATTGAGCCTGCCACATCAGAAATTGCTGACGTGGCTATTTATGTGGGGCCATAGGAACCTGATGTGGATAAAAAAAATAATTTTTTAATTATAGATTAACAAAATCTTATATCATAGAGGATAAAATGGTCACAACACATACAAAACACTTTATATTAAACATTTAAACTACACATTTCAAATGATTAAACATTCATCGGGAAAAAAACTTTCAATAGAAATAAAATCTAATTTTAGATCCAAACCAATGATCAAATGAAGAAACCCACACCAAAAGCCAGAATATAGCAGCGACATGAAGCCCCTTTCTACTACTCCACATCATCAAGAACTCTTTCTTCTTCAATCACGCCGACGACTTTCTTCCTCCCGCAACCTTTTTGTCCATCAGATCTGGCGTTGTTTTGCGAAATCTTACGAGATTCATGCTTAAGCGAACTAGAAAATTGGGTAGATGACAATTCACGGGAGTGACAATCGGAGGACTGAGAGTGCGTCGGAGACGCCACCGATCTGAGCACAGAGGGAGTATATAACTTTTAATCTAAAATCTTTAAGCTGTTTTGATTTTTTTGAATGAATTAACTTACAGATCTGAAATCATTTCCAAGTAGCCGACTAACTGTGTCTGTGAGACCCCGAATTTTATGAAATAAAAGTATTCAATTTTTTTATTATTATTTTATTTAGTAAATGGTTAAATTGAGAAAGGGTTAAAGTTAAGGGTGATATTTGAAAATTTTACAAAGTAAGCAAGTTGTTATTCGTTTGGTCGGGGAATATTCTTTGTATCAGGGAATATTCGTACGACGGCATAATCATTGGTGGACCCTACAATGGAAGTATTGTCGTATTTAGAAAATGACAGAATTATCTTTTTATAAAAATAACGGCGAAAGTGTTACCGTTAAAACTGTTGAACTACCCAGAGTAAAAGTACAAGAATACTGCTGTGGTTGTATAAGAAGACATGGTATTGATTATTGATGCTTACGTGAGAAGTCACTCAGTTATACTCAATTAGTGAAAATCGACATTTATTTCGATAATAATTGATGTCTGGAGGTTATATTGACCAATCGGGTAATTAATCGGATAAATGAGCAATTAATTTCTATTAATTCATATGCTTATAACTATTTGTTCACATGTGTGTACTATTAATTCACATTCATCTACTATTAGGGGAGGTGGTGCAAGATTGATAATATTTGCATGACTAAGTTAAAAATAGAGGTATAGATGGAGGTACTATACTGTAATTCGTATTTTCACATGATTATAACTATTGATTCACATGATTGAACTATTGATTCACATTATTTACTATTAGGGGAGGTGGTGCAAGTTTGATAATACTTGCAGGACTAAATTAAAAATGAAAGAAAAGTTGAAGGTATTGTAATGTAATATTTCGAGCCCCAAACGTGCAATTATCAAAACTATATTTTCCTATAAATAGAAGCTCATTCTTCCTTCATTTCTCATCAATTCACTAAAGCTATAGAGCAATTATTATAGAGAAAAATTATAGAGAGAAAGAAGAAGAGAAGTCTGCTACCTCACTATTCCAAAGATCCGATTTCTTCTAAGGTAAGGGTATTATTCTTTCGTATTCATGAAGAGAGTTATTTTCTTTCAATACTCGTAAGGGTTGTTATTCCATTCTTTATTATTATGTTGGAATAACTTTTAATCATATAATGGCACCGCATACATGGTGAAATCTTCTGTTATTCCATTCTTTATTATTCTGTTGAACTACCCTGTCTGTGCAGTCTATCGCATGCCTAGTGAATTTTGTTGTTATTCTATTCTTTATTATTCTGTTGGAATATCTTGTATGTGCGGATTACGCATGACCTGGATCCATTCTTTATTATTCTGTTGGAATATCCTATCTGTGCGGATTATGCATGACCTGGTTCCATTCTTTATTATTTTGTTGGGAATAACTTGTTTGTGCGTCTATCGCATGTATGGTGAATTCTTCTGTTATTCCATTCTTTATTATTCTGTAGGAATAACCTATCTATGTGGATTATCGCATGCATGGTGAATGATCCTTTGTATTCATTCCTTATTAAATTGTTGAAATGATCATGCTCACGTGGATTACCGCATGTATGTGAAAATCCATTTGCAGTTTCGTAATTTTTTTGACCCTCAAAAATTTTTGAAAAATTTGAAATGATGGTTTGTTGAGTTTTCTAGATTGTGTTCCAAAATGGCGATTTTTGGATGTATAGATTAGGAGTTATGAATTTTATGGGAAAAGACTATTTTAAAAGTAAACCCTTATAACTCCTTGTGGTTAACTCCAAAATTGGTAAAATTTTTATTAGAGTACATGTATATAACAGAGTATACCTGTAAATTTTGGAATTTTTGGACAAAAGTAAAATTTATGATAAATGTCTAAATATTCGCGATTTTGGCCATATGAAAAATAGTAAATGAATTTTAAAAATTTCGAGAAAAAATATATGTTCAATATGGGACTATATTCTCGCTAAATCCCGTAAAAGAAATATTTTTGGGATCTGATTTGGTATTTTTATAAAAATGAACTAGTTATGAGTAAATGAATTAAATATGTTATGTGAAGTAACAAAATTGGAAAATAGGATTTTATGGCTTGGAAATCCTATATAGGTATATCAGATTTTTGATGAGGATTTGATTATTGGTGATGAAATCTTATGAGTATGACATTTTGAATGATTAAATGCATTATTTGGTAAAGTGTAAACAATTGAAATAAATTGTTTATAAGTTTAAGAAGTGATTAAAATATTGTTATAATATTAATAATATTAGATTATGAGTTTATTAAGTGATTGATAATATTTGGATAAATTTAAAGTCTTTAATATTTATCCTTGATTTCGCTTTGATTAATGCTTATATCATCATCATCATCATCCTCATGCTTATATTATGATGAAAGTCATCTTCGCTTACATGCAAAAGAATTTTGTTGATTATTAGTTTTATGATTGTATATCTTTTCGCTTACGTGCAAAGATGGACCGTTGATTATTGGTTTTACTGATTGTATATATTTCGCTTACGCAAAGATGAACTATTGATTGATGCAGTATCTTTCGCTTATGTGCATCGATGAACATTTATTGGTATGATTATGACTAGGGATCATTTGATTATAATCATGACCCGTATTATTATAGATGATGTGGTAAAAGTCCTCATTGGCCCATAGTGCATTGATGGACAGTTATTGGTATGATTATAACCAGGGATTATTCGGTATAATCATGACCTTTGATGATTACATTCAATGATGTGGATTATTTATTAAGCTGAGTCTCAGCGATAAAATATTGATTATACACTTTTAATTCGTAAAAGATAAGTAATTATCATGCTCTAATTGACTCTTCTAAAATACACTTGTATGTCTTTGGCCTGTAGTGCAAAGATGAATTGTTAATGAATATCTTTGACCGTAGTGCAAAGATGAATTTATTAGTATGATTATGAGCAGGAATTGCGATTTGGTATAACTATGATTTTTGATGTTGCAGGTGAAGATAGGTGATGAAAATTATCTTCGTCCTGGGTGCGAAGATGAATTTAGAATCACAATTATGATTATGAGTTATTCATATGATTGTGGACAGGAATTGTTGATTGATGTTACAAGGATAAAACATTATTGGTGGACTTTTAACATGGAGAAGATAATAGACCTGATGGTCTATTTGACTCTTCTAATAGATTTTTCGTTCCGCTGCAACTATGGTTGAAAAGTTTTATCATCTACCATATGTTCTAAATCTCTGATTTATTATTGATGAAGGCTATTGATGATGTAAATTATCTTTAGTCATGATATTCTTTACTAGGCTGTTTAGTCAGGCTTTCACCCTTTTGCTTCACAATTCCTTTCGTGTAATAAGAGTGTAATGGGTTGGAGTGGGTAATGTGAGAATAGAAGAGCGGTCTATAGCTATTGAGGTTCTCCCTAAATAGTATGGAAATAATTTTATTTAGAACTTTAGATAAGTGTGTCGTATTGTATACATCATTTGATATTTAATTTTGGTGAACCAAATAGGGTGAGGTGAACCCAACTTTGGAAGGGTGTTTTGCCACTATCATAGAAGATGTCTAATGACATACAACCTCATGTTATCATAAGACGGGGTTATGTACATCCACTGCCGAGTATATCTACGAAAGCACTACCTATATAATCTTGGAGTTTATTTGAAATATAATTCTCACTTGGAGACAACGGAGATAATTATATGTTAAGAGAAGACTCACCATTGGAAAGAAGATGATAGCAATCTTCTTATTTTTCTTTGGGGACTATTGGGTCAACTAAGGATAATCCTGTGGACATATGATATCTATTATAACCTAGACGCATGGCCTCCCATGTACGAAGGTTTCCTTGAGTATTTTTCAAAGATTTTAATTTTTAAAACAGTTATTGACTGTACTTTTATGTAAAGTACCATTGTAAGGTTGTGGTCGAGGCACCATGAGAGTTACATACATTTGTATTAAAACTCAAACTTAACTTTGGTTGTCAGATTCGCATTTACAGATTCAACGGTTAGTATAAATGAAGTTTGTAAATAATTTTTATAGTGTGATATCTGACGACTCAGAATGGGTGATGTATACCTATTTTGGGGGCGTCACAGTGTCATCTATATTTACTCCTAATATTTGGAACTGCTCATTATTTGATGTCTATGTATTAAGTTGACCATCTGTTTCACAAGTATGTATTATTAATTTATTTTCTGTATATGTTTCACAAGAACATGTCTATGTATCAAGTTGACCATGTCTACGTGTATTTTTAATTTATTTTCTGTTTGTTTTTGACAGTTTGTTGGTGAAAAAAGTTGTAACTGATGAAGAAATGGCATAATCTATCACTGTGTTTTAATGGTTTAATTTTCTCTCTCCTAAATTGGTATTATTTTTGTTATCTTGTTTATTAGACGAGAATTTGGGAGGAGTGAGGTTGAAGATTTTGAAAAATGGCAGAAACACTTTGAGTACCAGCCGGGCGGAGATGGAGGCACAGACGACGCCGATTAAGGAAGAAATAAAAAAGCAATCTGATATTTAAAAATGATTTGACTTTTTTACCCTTAGACATTTAATAAATGTAAAATTTATTTGAAATAATAATTTTTAATTACACGTGTACATTGATTAGCTTAGTCAGCTGGGCCACGTCATCAATTTTTGATGTGACAGGTCCAATTGAATGGAATTAAAAAAAATTGATAGTTCAATCATCTAATTGACAAAATAAAAAGGTGGATCACCGAAATAAAATATGACCTATAGTTTAGGGTATTAATTGATATTTAAGCCTAGAATATACTCCCTCCATTCCTAAATAAGTGACGTTTTAGAAGGAAAAATTTGTTCTAATTTATCTGTCGTTTACAATTTTTTAGGAGAATAAATTATTTACTTTCCTATATCACCCTTACCTTCTCTCATTGTCTCAAGATATTCTTACCTTTAGTATTAATAGTTTTCAACTTCCCATAAAGTGGTAGTGATGAAATTTCACACAGATTTTTATTATAAAATAGTAGTATTAAATGATTTTTTTAATTCATGTGCAAAAATTTTAAATGACACTTATTTAGGAATGGAGGGAGTACTATATAACTAACTAATGGAGCACGTGGGGCATCCGCCGACGCAAGAAGACAAAATTGGGGATGATATCAAAACCACCTACACGTTTCTGTCTTAAGTTCCGATAAATAGTGTGGCACTAGTTTATTAGTTTTACTCCTCAAAAAATGATCTAGTAGTATTCAATTTTGTTCTTAGTTAATTTATGAATTTATAAAATTCATATTCTTTTAATGTGAATTATTTTAAATAATAAATTCATATTTTAGTAGATTATAATAATGACTATTATATTAAGCAAGAGTAATATAATTACATTATTTTTTAAATTAAGAATTTTGAAAATAACAAAGGAAAAAATTAATAAATTAAGCAATTGTTACTTTCCTTTCCTTTGTAAACCATAAAAGCGGAGAAAAGTCAACATTTAACAAGCACTAATGCAAATAAATATGTCCCTCCCGTTGAGTTTCACTTATAATTTTTGCTTTATTAATTAGTTAATGTTATATATATATATATATATATATATATATATATATATATATATATATATATATAGTCCAGGTCGGAGTCGTTTTGGATACATGAAATGCAGTTGCAAAGGATGGCTCTCCCAGCTGCAGCACTAAAGCTCGCAGAGACCTGAAGGTAAAAACTAGGTCGAAGTTCCAATGATCAGGTACGTACGTACGTACGTAGGAGAGATATATATAGAAGAAATGTTAATTTAAATAATGCAAACTTTCTTGTTCTTCAACCATAGAAATTAATTAATTATATTATTAGCATTAAGATAAATCTTACAAAATCCTGCTAAAAATTAATACATGCAATATTATATCAACAGTACCTCAAGCTATTTTAAATTAATGGATCTACAGTTTCTATTTTTGGATTAGAGTAACGAAATATTGCCTGCCCAGGACGCTTGAGAACACTGTTTAATAAAATAAAATAAAATAAAATCATTTCTCTTATATATTTTCCATCTCTCTACTCTCTCTCTCTCTCTATATATATATATATATATATATATATATCAC
This sequence comes from Panax quinquefolius, assembly GCA_020205615.1. NCBI lineage: Eukaryota > Viridiplantae > Streptophyta > Magnoliopsida > Apiales > Araliaceae > Panax > Panax quinquefolius. The sequence continues at coordinate 143,380,196 of CM035153.1, read as the reverse complement.
CTGAAAGTTTTCCAGTCATTACGATTGATCATATATATTCATAAATAGTTATTATGCATTGGGATATTCAAGGTATGACGGATGAAGGGTTCAGTTATGTGTTTACAAGGTCTAACACACAGTTTCTATTGAACTCAATATTATTTTCCATAATGAATAAACTTCCTTTAAAAGAAAATCACTTTTATTTTACTGAGGGTGAGGGCGCTTCACTTTCACTAGCTACTTCTTGTTTAACATATACACTTTAAACCCCAAAAAAATATTAATTAATTAATGCTACTTTCCTTGTAATTTATACTCTTGTCCAATCGAATAATGGAAATATATAACATATATTTTCCCGGCCAGTCTGGGAATCTTTTAATGCTTTTCTTTTCTCGATCTTACTTGTTTAATATAAATATTTCTGAAGACAGTCACTTTCGTACCTTTTTTTTTAATATATATTTTTGAACACAGTTAGAAAATATTATTATATTATTGGTACGTAGTTAAGCCATGTCGATTAAAAAACCAAAAACAAAAAAGAAGTATGGTTTGATAGGTTTATATTTCATATATAATTGTCAATTAATTGTAGGCCCCAAATGAAAAGGCTATTCAATTAATTTTCCGGACTATCAATCAAATAATTAAGTTGACAAAGGTAATTAAGGTGTAGCGGATCTCCAGTGTTGCCTAATTAATTTTAATCAACCTCGTGCCCTCGAAATATATATATAAGCTTCAACATTTAGAATTATGTTATATCTATTGTGTTAGACCGACCAAGAATGTCAATCAAACGATTGAATTGCTCCATGTATATTTCATGTTATTTAATCTAGGTTCAAGTATAATATATCATGCATGTAATATATTCATACTCACTAGAATTATGTTGTCGTGTAAATTAGTGTAACCCTCCCTAAAATCATGGGATTATATTAATTAATTACCTTGTGCATACGAGTACAAGGGTACGTACTTGAAGTCCTTAATAAAATTGGAGTACATGATAAAGTTGCGCATATAGGCAGCAATTTAGAGAAGGGCCTAATCAAAGTAAAATTTTCCAACTCTTAAATTTCAAATGATCAGATTAATGAATATATATATATATATATATATATATATATATATATATATATAAAGGGTTGTTGCTTACAATTTTAACCAAGATTAAAAAAATTTATATATTATTATTACTCGTTCAATGTACTTACGTACGGTCGTTATATGTTCGAGTCATAATGTTATTGCAAAAGATAAATCTATTGCTGTCAGAATGTCACTGTCAATTAAAATTTATGTGTGACAGACATGCATATTTTAGATTGATAGTAGCAAAACTTGAACCCTACCTTTGATATAATTATTCTTGGTAAAATATAGTTCATGCTTAGTTCCTTTGGAAATTATAAATTTATGTCAACATTTCCATGTACAAATTGGAAAAGAAGAAAGAAAAATTAGAGCTAGGAGATATCATTCTTATATAAAGTTCCGTATTAATTTGTCCTTGTTTTTAAAGACTCGGTTTCAACAAATTAAGCATTCACGTGCTTGCTTTTAATAAAGTATCCACCGTACCGGCGTCATCCGCCGACGGGGAAAGAAACGCCATCCAAACTTAACAAAGTCTCTTAATTCCTCTTTGCTAGCTAGCTAGCTATGGGTCAAAATGTTACAAAGATGCAATGAAGATTGAAAAAGAAGTAACGTGATCGAGTGGGAGATTTGCGAAATTCTACTTAACCAATTTTACAAAGGTTCCTAGCTGCATAAGTACTGTTAACGCCAAGATCTTTCTCCACGTCCCAATCATCAAGACGCGTCCAATATCCTGCACAGTTCAACAAGTCAACACCAAAAGTTTGACTACCGACTGGGTCGAGGATAGTTCGGCGAGAGTCAAGACAATGCGATCACAAGGTCAACAATGGAGAGAAAAATATTGTCTAACGTCTCGGAGAGATAGAATAAGAATTCTAATGAAAAAAAATGTATGTGTTATTTACCCTCTTATGTGATCTTAGCCCCATTACATGCTCCACTATCAGGTTCTTTCGTGCCACCCACCACCTTGACGACACCTTTTTCCTTACTTCCCATTACTTCAAATTAAAAGTAAATAGCCTACTTTCATCCTCTCATTCATCGTTTGTTATGGCCGCCAATCATTTGAGTCCCATCCTCATTAATGCCATGCAAAGAAAGTGGCGTACACAATTGTCAAATGTCATTTGGCATAATGATTACGGGTCAAAATTGGGATTAAGTGATAATTTGTATAATGGGCCAATATAATGACTAAGTTTCAAATAATAAGAATGACCCAAAGTGACCGAGATCCAATCACGACTTAACATAACATGATCCAAGGAGGAGCCCAATAATTTCTATTTAATAAAGAAAAGGATTATGTCCAACATTACCCCTAGTCTTACATTAAACATGGTGTTTAATGAAAGACTATAAACAAGATAGGCCCGGAGACGTAATTATCTATAAAAATCATAAGAGATCCAGAGTGATACTTGCCAAAGCCCAAATTGTTATCAGCATGTAGTGAGAAACCCAACAGATGCAAGCCCACGAAAGTGAAGATATTTAGGTCTAAAAGCAGATTTAAACTCTTCCAATTCATCATCATTGTAGTGAATTAAATGTGCCGCCTTAATTACCGTGCAAATGTCAAGATAAAAGGTAAACTTTACCAATTTCAGCGGTTTTACTCGTTAATTCAAAAATTTGAACCTTAGAGCTTTCTTCTTTTCTCGCAAATTTCTTTCTCTCGCTTCACAAAATCGAAACAATGGTATTTGAAACTTCTAAGAGAACTCCCCTGCGTGCAACTCCCATCAAGATCGTTTCTCCCAATACAAACCCTAATCAAGAGGGTTCAAGCTCTAACCCTCAATCATCTACTATGGAGGAAACCCTTTTTGACTTCTCTACTTCGATTTCTTCAAAGACGGGAACAATTTCCTAATGCCAACATTCGTTCCTCTGTCATCGAATCGGAAATATGCACGCTCAGAGTCGTTATCGATTCCCGACATGTATGCAATAAGGCTCCGCTCCGAAGAGCGTATGTATCAAATGACAATGCGGTTGGGTCGCCACGCTAAGTTACTCTTCCGGAGAAGGGGTTCAACTCTCTTCATGTCTTCATTATTACCCTTTTAGGGTTTATATAGGAGGGCTTCACCAACTAGTGCCCAACTCCTACATCCACATCTTGGCATTCATTGCCTTCCGCCCACGAACTTGGGATTACTCCTCTGCTGACATCTTCTTCACCCTCTTCTCTCACTTTGGTAGGTCCCAGAAAGGGGCTTCAAAGTATTGAGTAAGCAATCTCCTCGACCTAACACTAGGTTCGAAAGGAGACCTTTGATGAACACTCCTTCCAGCAATAAAGGTTGGCATGAGAAGTGGTTTTTCATCACGGGGCCTGAGATTTCTTCCCTTCCAGACTGGACCACCTCGACTAAGTCTCTCACGACGGTGATATATCCAAGAACGGGTGAGGGAGATGGCGGACTTCGAGGAAAATTCCTCCAAAGGAATGGAGTTTACACTTCGACCAAACAAGTTTGGTTATATAATCACAAATGTAAGTTTTGATTAATTTCGCAATATAATTTTCGAAATTTGATAGGTGATATATGTTACGATGTGTGGTTTTTGCAAGATCTCCGATTAAACCGACTCCTTTGGAGGTGAGAGACTGGAAGATTTTTGGCGGGGAAAATATCGATGCAAGTGAAGAGCACCCTACCAAGGATCTTCCTGTGTTAACCCTCCTACCGTCGATCCTCCAACTTCTTCCCTTCAAACCGACGAACCTCGTAACGATTTAACCTAATATTCCGAAGAAAACCTTCGACTCGCCAAGAAAAAGATCCGCCAAACGAACCAAAACCACCCAACCGAATAAACCCCGATAGTGATCCCGAAACAATCCTCAAGCAACCCCCAAACAACTTCAACTAATCCCAATCCCCAACCTCCGAACCTATCCCCGTTAGGAGAAGCCTTCTCGATATTCCTTTCGCACGATCGGCTAAGGTCCTTCGTGTAAAAAAATAAGAACTAAAATAACTCCTTTGACTCATGAAGCTTCGAGTCCCTACTTCTTCTGATTGTTACTCCTCCAATCATATCCACGAAACCCCCGTTCTCGATAATGAACCAACCGAACCAACCCACACGCCTTCCGAAAAAAAAAAACGGCCATCGACATTCATCCTGGTGCATCTCCTGCTCCTCGCCAACTCCACGAACGCACACCGCCCGATCTCCTTCTCCCGAAACCATACACGTAGACCCTCACCTCTTCGCGAGGAACCTCCACCTTCCCCACCAAGAGAACAAACCACCGAGATTGATCGGAAGCCATGGCTTCTCCAACAATGTGGCCCGACTCAATGCTCACTTTCCATTCCAACTGTTCAACACCTTTGTTCGTGAAACCGACGATCATCGGTTCGGGAATAGTTCGAATGGAGATCTACTTAGTGAAGGCATGAGCTACTTGGCGAAGGTAAACGAGTATCTTCTTTTATTTCCGAATTTATCTGCATACTCTCAGATATTTGAAAATTGATCAAATAGTATTGAAAATACATGAGCCAATGCAGTGTTCGGACGTCTTCGTCCAAGGTCTCTCGAAGCTGAAGCAGAAGAAGAGATCTTGAGGAAGGAGAATGCCATGCTGAAGTTTGCTTTGGCGAAGGAGAAAACTCAACGTGAATGTCTTCTCCATACAAACGAAGGTCTTCAAAGAGAGTTAGCCCAAGCCAAAGGAGATGTGAAGGCCTCCAAGGAAGAATTGAAGTCAACCAAAGCTCAGCACGAGGAGATCGTGAAAATGAACGTTGACTTGGTTCAGAGGAGCGAGATAAGGATGGAAAAGATCGAGGAGCTAAAGGCTGATGCAAAGATCTTGACCAAGACCATCCATAAGTTGGAGGCAGCAGAAAATCGTCACATAAGTAGGCGGCTCAAACTTGAGGAGGAAATCCGAGAGCTCAAGGCTCTTCGGGACCTTGGGCCTCCATTAACCGACCTTCGTAAACAAAATATGCGAAGAATCACGGAACCCTGGACGAGATTAATGGAGAAATAATGAAGATATACTCCGAGAGTTATGAGCTTTCAGAAGTCGTGGCAAAGGAGGAGAAGTCGTCTGCAGCCCAATCTGGATCCATCCTTACTCGATTCTTGAAGACGAAGATGGAGTCCGAAGGCGATGTTTCATTGCTTTTATTTTTTTCATCTTTTAATTTACAATATCTGTAAAAATTGTCAATAGTGTAATTAAATTAAATATTTAATGAAAATAGTTTCATTCCTTATGACTTCGGTTTATTATCTGCCAATACTCCAACATTTCATTAAGTGAAAAAATGCACCAACCCCTTCATGTGCTGAACCTGAACTGTTAGATAACAACTAAACATGCCATATAACAGATGAAGTATAAGAATGAAGCTTTCTGAACTCAACACTTAGAAAAATTTTAGGTAATAAAATAAAGGAATACTTATTAGTTACCGAAGTGTGAGACATATCTGCTTCATTAGGAATTTGTTTACCCCTAAAGGCCTAACAAAACCAAAAGATGACATTAGCCTACCCCGAAGGGCCTGACAAAGTCTGAAGGATGACACTTGCCTACCCCGAAGGGCCTGACAAGGTCTAAGTGTCGACAATTGCCTTACCACGTGGGGCTCGATAACGTCTTAAAAGATGACACTTGCCTACCACGAAGGGCCCGACAAGGTCTAAGTGACCACCGCCAAGAGGTCGCCATCGAATGGCCAATGAGTCCACGAACCTCCTAACATCAATGACGTTTGCCTACCACGAAGGGCTCGACAAACTCATAAGGACCACCGAAAAAAGGTCGCCATTGAATGGCCAAATGAGTCCACCCGAACCTCCTAACACTAATGACGCGTTTGCCTACCATTTAAGGGCCCGACAAACTCATAAGGACCACTCGCCGAAAAGGTCGCCATCGAATGGCCAAATGAGTCCACCCGAACCTCCTAACACCAATGACGTTTGCACTACCACGAAGGGCCCGACAAACTCATAAGACCACCACTGAAAAGGTCGCCATCGAATGGCCAAATGAGTCCACCCGAACCTCTTAACTTCGATGGTCTGATCAGCAATGAAGACAAAATTTGTTCGAGAAAAAAGGGAACTTTTATTGATGATGACATAAATATTTACAGCCTTCCCATGTACATACATCATTTTTACTGAAAGTACTTTCTAAGCCTGCCAGCGTGCCAAGTATTCTTAATTGCTGACCCATCTAATGCTTTCAATCGATAAGTTCCCAGCTTCGGCACTTCAGTTATTTCATACGGTCCTTCCCAGTTTGGCATCAGCTTTCCTATATTCTGAGGTGTAGATGCTTCGGCTTCTCTGAGGACAAAATCTCCCAGAAATTTGCCAGCTCCTAGACCGAAGGTGCACTTAGTGGGATTCAATCTCAAATTGTCTCGATTTAATTGTCTCGAAAACATTCTTCCAAATCATCCGGATGTTTATGTACCAACATACTTTTGACAATCATATAAATCCACGACACCTCCATATTCCCGCCTAACCGATATCGGAAAACATGGTTCATCATCCTCTCGATATGTGGCTCCCAGATTGATGAGGTAGAAGGTCATTTTCTTATAAGCATATACCGAACGATGCGTAATGAATGCCGCCTTCTTGGTATATCTTCTTTACACATAGAAATTTGATGATATCCAGAGAATGCGCCCATGAAACTTAATAAAGCATACCTCAAGTGGCATCGATTAGTTGGTCAATGTGGGGTAGAGGTAGAAATCCTTCTGACAAGCCTTATTTAAATCAAGATAGTCGATCGCAGACTCGCCATTTACCATTTTGCTTCGCATCAAAGACCACATTTGCCATCCATCATCGGGTAGTCAATCTCAAGATGAAATCTGCTGCTAACAGTTTTTGCAATCTCTTCATCAATTATTCACCGACGTTCAAAAGCGAAAATCCTCCTCTTCCGTTTGATGGCTTCTTCGACGGGTTCACCTCAACCGATGCTCAAGAATATCCCTGCGCACACCTGCTAAGATATCCCGAGGCTCAAAGTGAAAATATCAACATAGCTTTGCAAGAGCTCCATGAGGTTCGTCCGGAAAGGTTCCGGCAGACCCGAACCTATTTTCGCCGTTTTGTTTGCTTTGCCCGGGATGAACTCTATCTCCTCCGTTTCTTCAGCTGGCATGACCAATGGTTCAGAACTACTTTCTGTGAAAGGTTCGATCTCTATTGCCATAAGCATGCTTCGCTTTGATATTCCCAATTCAAGTGATCACAAAGATTTCTATAACATCTTCTGGCCAGATCCAAATCCCCCTTCACCTCGCCGACCCCATGAGCCGTAGGAAATTTAATTTTGAAATGAGGAATAGAGGTCACAGCTTGTAAAGCAATTAAAGCAGGCCTTCCCAAAATAGCATTATAAGCAGAATCTACATTTACAACATAAAATTTACAAATAATTTCTACCTGTTGGGGGGCCGTTCCGAAGATGACTGGTAGTTCAATAGTTCCCGTCACCTTAACCGGGTCATTACTAAAACCATATAAAGGAGCTTCCTGTCCCAACTCCATCTTTCGCCCATCTAGGTGCATTCTTTGATAAGCATGGGCATACAGAATATCTACAGAAGATCCATTATCCACCATCATCCGTTTCATGCTCATCGAACCCACTTGTGCAAATAATACCAATGATCCCTCGTGGTTCGACATTTCGAAGGGTAATCTTCATCAGTAAAAGAGATTACCGAGCTCGGGTAAGGTCTGTCAGTCTTCGGGAGGGTACCCGCCACTGTCATGATCGAATCCAAGTAGCTTTTGCCAAGATTTTTCCAACGAAGTTTGCTGTAAGTACCCCAATGATGACATCTATCACATGCCTTGCAGGCTGTTCGGGAGCGGGTAACACTTGTTGAACTGGTTGAGCTACGGGAACAGGCCCTCTGTCCTGCTGTTGATTGGTTCTGGCAGCCACATACTGAATCAAAGCTCCGCCTTGTACTTTCCTTTCAATAAAGTCTTTCAAACTAGCACAATCGTTTGTATCATGACCCGAAGCTTGATGATAATCACAATACTTACGAGAATTCCCTTTTCCAGGCTTAATGTTATCTCGAGGCGGTTCGAAAATAGGTTGGTTCTTAATTTGATCCAAAATAACAGCTCTGTCTGTATTAAGTGTTGTGTACGTTCTATTCACTCGTTGTCTTTGGAGCGATTTAACGCCCTCCTCCCCTGCCTCCAATTATTAAACTTTTTCGATCCGCCTCATAATCTGGTCTTTATTACCATCATTCTTTCTCCGATCTTTATCGCTCATTCCGTCTGTCTCCTCCAGCTTGTCTCAAGGACGTTTAAGGTCATCCATAGCTTTCTACCACGATATATCCTTCAACTTTATCAAAGGCCTCAAAGAAGACTCTTCTTGGTGATGAAACATCAACTTCTTCACTAACTTTTCGATTTGACCAGATCTAACCCATTCTCAAACAAATTCCAACGGCTTGTAGATCATTCAAGTCTCACACCGCCTCATCGCTTCATCTAAATCTTCACACATCGTCCCAAAGACTCATTCAAAACCGTCGAACCCGAGCCAATGAACAGATTGGTTTTCCTTCTTTGTTGCTCCCAAAGCGAGCATGAAATTTATCGCATACGTCCGCCCAAGGCGAAATTGAATTTGAAGGCAAAGTCCCCATCCACTGCCGGGCATCCTTTCTAAGTGTTGTGACGAAAGTATGACACTTAGCAGCATCGCTAAAGTCATAATAATCCATCAGTCGGTCGAACGCCTGACTGTGGTCATAGGGATCCCCTGATCCATCATAACTCTCCATACGGGCGTTTCTTGGGGTCACTTTTTTCTCAAGAATCTCCATGGAAAAAGGGATTCTTTCTTTCCGAAAGTGTCCTTCATCTTTCGTATTTGCAAGAAGCGCCCAAGCTCTTTCAACTCTTTAACCAAATAATCTACTCCTTTCGGTTGAGACGATGCTTCCTTTTCCGATGATTCCTTTCTCCTATGAGTAGACCCGCTTTCTTACAATGTAACCTTCAACTCTAGAAGGACTTCTTGATGACGAGTGTCTAGGTATGTGTACCCTCGTAGACTCTCTGGAGTACAATCTCTAGATATGCTTCTTCGTCTTTGTTTCTGCATCGAGGCGAGAGTGTGCAACAACAAGGGCTCTCTTTGTGGTTTCGTGAGTACGATCCTCTGGATCGACCTTCTTCGTTTCCTCCGACCGCCTCCTTAGAATCGATAGGGTGATGTACCTCCTCGATCTTTGAGGAGTAGGGCTTCGGATCTTCTTCGTTCTCGATTTCTACTCGAGACTCTCGGCCCGAATGAACAGGTTCTTTTTCCGCTTTGTCCTCGCTTCTTCTGGACCGATTATAACCGAAGTTCTTCATCCTCAACTCGCTATTCGGACCATCTGTTCACCTATATCCCGTCGTTGCTTCACAAGTACTTCCATAGCTTTATCCGCTTCATCACCATCTTGCTAATCGTGAAACCCTTTCATCTTGGTCTTCTTGTCGAAGAGTCCCAGCGAAGTGCCTCTACTCGCTTCCCATCGTGCCGCGAAGCTTTATCGAAGAGGGTAGACTAACCCACGCTTAACCTTACCCATCTTCTTCAATTGAAAATCTTGAGGATCGTTTGACGCCGTGCTTGCATGAACACTTATTCCGGTCCCAAACGATCTTAATGCATACACACTGGTGTCGATTCACCCGGCGACTCTACCGCGCTTCTTCGTGTAGGTGTTCTACTTTTCACCATAAATATTGACGTAGAACAAACACGGGCCAGATTGAAAATATTCGTGACACTAGAACTCACCCTCCTTCTAGCGCCAATGTTAACGCCAAGATCTTTCTCCACGCCCCAAACACCAAGACGCGTCCAATATCCCCGCGATTCAACAAGTCAACACTAAAAGCTTCGACTACCGACCGTCGAGGATAGCTCCGGCGTGAGAGTCAAGACAAAGCGATCACAAGGTCAACAATGGAGAGAAAAATATTGTCTAATGTCTGAGAGAGATAGAATAAGAATTCTAATGAAAAAATGTATGTGTTACTTACCCTCTTATGTGATCTTAGCCCCATGCATGCTCCACTATCCGGTTCATCGTACACCCACCACCTTCGACACCTTTTTCCCTTACTTCCCGGTCACTTCAAAATTAAAAGTAAATACCTACTTTCATCCCCTCTCACATCGCTTTGTTTACATCACGGTTATTTGAGTCCCATCCTCATTAATGCCATGCAGCAAAGTGGCAGACACAATTGTCAAATGTCATTTGGCATAATGATTACTGGTCAAAATTGGGATTAAGTGATAATTTGTATAATGGGCCAATATAATGACTAAGCCCAAATAATAAGAATGACCCAAGTGACCAGATCCAACCATGACTTAACATAACATGATCCAAGGAAGGAGCCCAATAATTTCGGCCCAATAAAGAAAAGGATTATGTCCCAACAAGTACCAAAACAAGAAAGTGCTACTTTCCATGTCCTAAGATTAGTCTCATCTTAAAAAGTCTGAATTTTATAAATTGCCAACATTAAACTTCTTCACTCAATTTAAAATAACAATGTTTAGGCAATTACACTATTTTTGTTAATTATTATTATTTTCACCGAGACATGAGTATGATATCTATTATCAAATAAATTGGACAACTTTCTTGTCAACATTTTTGTCAAAAAATGAACGAATTTAAATGGAAAATTAAATAATTTAAACATATATTTTATAATTTATGTTGTACCTTCTACATTATAAACAAAATAGTGTGAATAGAATTAATTAATAGGAGGACAAAAAATAAATGTAAAACTCAAGGTTGTTTTTTTTAAAACTTAATAACAATAGTCATAATTAAAGTAACTACAATTAAAACCTCTATTTAAGAATACTCTATATAAGAATAATCTCTATAATATTATAAAAAAAAATTGGTCCCAATTTGGGCCGCTTATAAATAAGAATAACCTCTAAATTGTAATATGTTATATACTTTTTAAGTCCCAGATTAAGAAACTATACCTCTATATAGTAATAATTTCATATATATATATATATATATATATATATATATATATATATATATATATATATATATATATATATAGAGAGAGAGAGAGAGAGAGACAATATTAATTTTAAAGACTACATTTTCTATAAAAGACTACATTTTCTATAAAGAACTATATTTCCTATAAAATACTACATTTTTCATAAAGGACTATATTTTCCTATAAAAGACTACATTTCCTATAAAAGACCACATTTTCCTATAAAAAACTACATTTCCTATAAAAGACTACATTTTCCTAGTTTGAAAATCTAAATAATTTATGTTTTCTTTAATTTTTGTTACAAAATCTATATTTTTGTTAAAGTGGATATTTTTGGGTGTTCGAAAAATATTTTGTACCAATACCTCTATTTAGTAATAACCTCTCAATTAGAATACAAATAGTTTGGTCCCAAGTCTATTCCTAAATAGAGGTTTTACTGTATTGATCAGTGTGGACAAAGAAATCGCACCTTGCTATGGTTAAGGTTTCGTGTTGATTAAACGGAAGAAAAATACATGAAATGTACAAAATTTATTGATGAGTTGAAGAGGGAAGAAGAACTGGTAGATAATTAATCTAGTAACATGTGGCAAAACTCTTAGGATGAAAGATTCTTCTCGGGTGTCTAGGGTCTAGAGAGAATCCAAAAGTCCCTTCTATTAGAATGGACGGAATATTTATAGAGCTTCCTGGAAAGTGATCACATGTCTGACACATGTCCATGGGTCCTGTGTCTGACATGTGACCTCAGAAAAAATTTCAAAAATGCGTACCCTTAGTTAACTCGAATAATGCCCAAATCGTTTTGTCCTTCTAGCCACCAATCTAATCCTTCAATTAATTTCCAAAATAAGTTCTCCATAAGCCTTCTGTCTTGGTACTCATGGAGACCTCTCTAAGGTCTCGTATTCGAAGGTTCTTGCTGCTCAATTCATGTCTTTTCGCTCTTCTTTCTTTATCTGAAAATCTTTGTTGTCGAAAACCTCGGAGGAGCTCAGAACGGAACGAGGGAGGTCATGCTCTAGGAGGTCATGCTCTAAGGGGTCAAACCCTAGGGTGGCTGAACCCTAGGGGTCCAAACTCTAGTTTCTTGCCTCTTTTGGTTCTCTTCGATCGACTTAGCTTTTCTTGATCAATTTTCATCATTTTCTCCTGATTCTTGGCCCTGCGAGAAGCTTCCTTTGTCATAGAGGATTTAAGGAAAACCATTTCCAGATCCTCACAAGTTCCCTCGCTTCTTTCTATGTTTCAGACTCATTTTTTTGTCATCACCGCTCAAAGCTTGTCCGACACATGCAATTCTCGTGATCATAAAACGGTGTGCCCCCTAAGAAGCAGACCACTAGGGTGGTCGAACCTTAGGTCGGTACCTAGAGGACACCTTAGCTTTTTGTTCCTTCTCCGCTCGTTTTCCTTGTTTTGCTCCAGTAGTTCAAATCAAGTTCAATCGAAAAAGTTGTTGTTGACTTTTGTCTTGAGGTGGGACCACCTAGGGAGCCTAAACCCTCGGGGGTCAAAACCCTAGCCCTTTGTTCATTTATTGTTTGTCTTCATTTATTTCTCTTTTGTTCATTTATTTTTGACTTTTTCGTTTTTCATTCAATTATTTTAAGTCACATGAGGCCCATTATAAGTAAAATAAAACTTAATAGATGTAGCTAAATAATCAGTGAGAATAGTGATTTTAAGAACAAATTTTGAATGTCATCTCTTAAGGGTACACGTGCCACAGAAATATTTTTAATATTAATAAATTTTTTAAGTGAAAATCTTTTTAGAACAAAGTGAATAATATCTATGCTCAATTTAATGCCTAGTAAAATTACTCTTCGAAGTTAAAACTTCAAACATAAGAGTTGTTTAGTTTCATCCTAGTCATGGCTTGTAATACTTTAAGTATTGGAGAATGATATGCTAACATGTGGAATCAAATCAAAAGTAAATGCATGTTGCCTTCTAGCAATTGGCATTAAAATAAGGATGTCAAGTTCTGATGAAAGCAAGCATCTGGCAAGAATAATGAGGACATCAATAGATTGGATTCAAATGGAGGATGTGGATCGGATCCAATGCAAGTGATAGTTGGACCCGTAACGAAAAGCCGAGCTAAACGTTTCAAGGAAGGACTTTTGGCTTTAGTGAAGGCAATGTGGCTCAAGAATGATGTAACATGGACCAATTAAGGTGGTTGAGAGTGATCATAAGATTATTAACTTGGTTCAAGGATGCGTTCCAGGTCAAGCCAAAGTCGGTATACCAAGCTAGGAAATCAAAGGAACTGTCAGGCAAAACTGAATTCGCACCGGCGAGCTCACCAAGGCCATTGAGCTCACCCCGACGAGCTCAACTTTGTCCAGACTTGTGACTTCGCCGACTAAAACCACCCTAGCGCTTTGCTCTTTGTATCTGTTCGTCCCGGCGAATTACCAAGCCTTTTTGGTTTCGCAACGACACCCAATCCGCCCCGACAAATTCATACAGGCGTAAATGAGTTCGCCTCTGTGAACTAGTCGATTTCCATTTAGATTTTTACGTGTTTTGGCATATTTGGTTATAAATATTATTTCCTAAATTGTTTTGATTTCTATTATGATTAAGATGCTTCTAGCTTAGATATTTGTTTTCAAAATACTTGTAATTCCTTATGGGGATTCTAGAGTTTCAAATTACTATTATTCAATGATTATTTGATGTAATTGACATTACAATTCAATATTATTCAGATTTATCATACTATTCTCTATTTTTGGTTCTTTGAAGAATTTCTAAACTAATTTCTTAATTGTTCTTTGAGATTCAAAACATGTTATGCTAGGAATAACTATCTAAACAGATATAGTCATAATTTGGTGAGATATATATAGTTACTTGTTGAGTTATTTCTAAGTGTAATGTCACAACAAGCATATTTTCAAAGAGATTATGTCATGTTATCACTTACTTGACATCCACCCACAAACCGCTCATTTGCTTATATTAATTGGCATTCCTTAGAATCATATTTTACATTTTAGTTAATTTCTAATTAATAGATTATTCTATATTTACATATGTGATTATTATACTTTTTAAATTATTTTAGATATTTTAGATAATGGTTCTAAATAGTCATTCTCGTTTTCCATTAAATTTGATCTTAACCATTAATTGTATGACCAAAGGACTATATAAGAGGATGTTCTTCTTCTATAAATCATAAAACAAAATTGTAGTAATGCTTGCGAAGTAAAAAGTTAAATAAATCAGGTGAAAAAGTTTTAAATTGTCATATTTAATGTTTTGGAACAAAATATATATTTTCAAGCGTTGGAATCAATAGTCAACTCGCAATCATATTAGTATTGTTTGAGTGCTACATAATTTGTGAGAATAGTAAGAACTTCTCAACCAGAACATACAAAATAAATTGATTAACTAATGATCTATCTGGGCATGACTAAGAATACTCAATTATTGAGTTTTATGTCAATAGGTTACGTTATATCAATAGGCAAAATTATCTCATATTACATGCATGTCATTTCGAATTAATACATTTATCTAATCACATTAAAAAAGATTAATTATATAAAAAAAAGAAACTGGAGTATTAAAGGTTAATTAATTACTAATATTAAATTGAACATTTCATCACTAATAAAAATACCTTTCAGTAACTTCCGAAGGATTCAGACCAATTCGATAAAAACCTGCACGTATAATAAGCTTAATAAACATCTACTTTGATCAGTAGATTTTGTTATTCATCATTCATGTAACAAGTCCTAAAATTTTCGAAATCAACAAGTATATGATTCATGTTAGCTATGAGTTTTACTATGTATTGGATCCAATATAGGAGAACAAAAGGAGACAATAGTTAAACATTAAGCCGATCCAAGCTAAGGAGGAATAAACGAATCATAGTTAATTAAAACCTAGAATTAAAAATATCCACTTGTATAATTAAGAATAATGCAAATGAAGGCCTAAACTGCTGCTTTATGCATATTAAACTCCTATAAGTTGGCGATAAGAAAATTAAGGACTGCCCCATCTCCATGTTTCTTGTACAACTATCAAGAAATCATATATACAAGTGAAAGAATAACAAGAAGTCGATTCACCAAAGCTAGTTGCTTGAGTTGAAGTCATGATTTCGGAGGTGAAAGAGGAACCCAAAAAGGAAAAGCACTATATAGGGGTTCGAAAGAGACCTTGGGGAAAGTATGCAGCAGAAATTAGGGATTCCACAAGAAATGGAACCAGGGTTTGGCTCGGAACTTTTGATAGCGCAGAGGAGGCTGCTTTGGTTTATGATCAAGCGGCTTTATCAATGAGAGGTCAGCTGGCTTTGCTCAACTTTTCTGCTGAGAAAGTACGGGATTCGTTACGGGACATGAAGTACACTTGTCAGAATGGATCCTCCCCAGCAAAAGCCCTAAAAGAGAAACATAAGATCAGAAGTATCTCGAAACGACAAAGAAAAGGAGCTGGTAACAAAGATGTGTTGGTATTTGAGGACTTGGGAACGGATTTATTAGAGGAGCTCCTGAGTTGTTCTGAGAGTGCTACTATAAGTTCATAAATTTTCATTACCATCATATTGATTGTTTCTTAATTGTTATTTTCCTCTTTTCTTCTTCTAAGTTTTTCCATTTTGGCCTATTGAAGCAAGTTGTAATTGAATCAAGGCATAGATCAGAAAAAAAATTAAAGCATAAACTTTTTTGCACTTTCTTGTCATTTTTAGATGTTGTATAATTACTCTTTTTGACTTTAAAAGGTGAGTAAAGTCTATAATTTCGTTAGTTCAACAACTAAATACATGTATGAAGGAGTTTTATGTATCAGTCAAGTTTCTTTTATGAAGTGCAGCTGCAAGGATGGATGCTTCGGACTAGGTAGCTGCTGCATCAAAGGAGGGGCACAAGGTGAGAAAAGAATCTCAAAAGGTAGGAAAACTAAAGAAACAGAAAATGTTGTTTTTAGTTGCATATGGAATGAGGTATGTCAAATAAATTAATGATGTGTTTGAATGATTGAAGACAATATTAACATTGGAATGCTAGGGAAAAAAATATTAGCATTTGAATTGTTCATCATCGGTTAACTTCTGCCGAATTTACTTAATTAGGGGCACAAACTTGCAAGACTTTGAGAAAAAAATTATTAGGCAGCATTTAGTTTAGATATTTGAAATAAATGCAGTTGATTTTATCAATAAATAAAAAATATTATTTGACATATATATAAACTTAAAATTTATTTGGTCATTCATCCATTCATCATCATCATCCCTTCTTCCGTAAGTTTCTTATCAGTTAGAATTGAGGATGACACTTAGGTTAACTGCATTAGGGGTTAGGATATGTGAATATATCCTCAAAACATTCATATATATATATATATATATATATATATATATATATATATATATATATACACTTATTGATCTCTTGCTGATTTTAAATATTTTCGTAAATATATGTATGATTTTGAGAACAAGGCCTAGATCTATCAGGTTGCATTGGGGTTAAATTTGAGGTAACTGAATTTATTTTTGCTTCTATTCGGCCTAAAGGAGTGTGTGTCTTATGAATAGGTTTAAGCTTTAGCTTTAGGTTTCAGAAGAATGCACAGAATCATTTTGAAGCTTTAATTTCACGATTGAATTCGTGTTAAAATATATTAGGTTGAGGCTCTACCATATTTATTAATATATAATAAATGTATTTAACTCGACCCGGTGGGTGGCCACTGGGGCGGAATAAGGGTGGGGACGCGGGGGGGGGGGAAATGCCTACCGGAAAGTGAAACGATCGTTGCTTGAACTTCTTCTTCTCCGACTAAATCTGCAGTCTGCAACATGTTTTTTTTTTAATAGTAACATGAAACGACGTCGTTTCATTCAAATTTTTTTTTATTAGGGCTTCACTATCTTACTCTTCACAGTCCACAGACTTTACTCTTCGCCTCTGCTTGACTGCTTCCCTCTTCTGCCTCCACTGCGACACTACCTCCACTGCTCCCGCCACTACTCCAACCCTCACTGCTTGCAGCCTTTGTTGCCACCCATGCCATGATTTCTCTTCTCCACTGGGACCACCGCTCAAATTTGCAGCCTCCACTTTGATAATTTGACTAATTTCTAAATTCTAATTTAGCCTAAATGTCTTTCAAATTTGGTAATTTGATTCTTATGGTCTAATTTGATTGGGGTCTAAATGGGTCTTAGGTAAGTGGTTTACTAGTTTTACAGGTTTTGTGATATTCATTGTTATTGTTGTGATTTTTCTCCTTTTTATTTATTTTTTAATTCAGTGGTCGAGTGTAGTAACATGGACTACTTATTCTTTATATTGGTTAAACTTTGGTGGATAATTTCTTAGACCAAATTTCATGTTTAGCAATTTAGTTTTCAAAATTGTCACTGTTGGAGTAATCTTAAATTATTGTTTAATTTTTGTATGCTGAATATATTAATTATGTTTATTTATCAGAATAAAGTAACAATTCTATAATTTAACGTACTAGCTAGCTTTTAATTTTCTTTCATATTTTAGGCTAAGGCCTAAGGGAATGCTTCTGCTATTGAATTTTTTCAACAATCAAACACCCACCACCCCACCGCTAGCTAGCTCTTCCAATGCAGCTTTTCTGCTTAGTTTGAACAAAATAATTAAAAGCTCATTTTAGTCTTATATTTTAGAATAAATAGAATATTATATATTTTTAATAATTAACAAGTTCCGCAAGTACTTGATTAAACGACAAAGAACTGTTGATTCTTCTAATAATCAGTTACTAAGTTCCGAACCAAGTGGTGGTATTAATAATTTCGATCCACTTGTTTTAAAAATTTTGATCACCCTACAATAAGGTTCTGGTTCTCCTACTGACTGATTCATTTCAAATTTCATCATCCAAATGCAGCATTGCTTTTCATACATAACATTACCTACAAGTTCTTAATAAAATCATTTCTAATAATAAAAGTATTTTTTGTAATGCTTGTCAATTGGGAAAATCATCTAGACTTCATCTTTCTGTTATTACTCATCATGTTTCCTATGTACTTGAATTAATTTATAGTGATGCTCACCTACTCTCTATTGTGACAGACACAAATATTTGTTATTTTTGTTGATGCATTTTCTAAGAATATACGACTTTACCCATTGCAAAATAAATCTTATGCATTTACTATTTTTCTGTAATTTCAAAACTTTGAACGATAATTTAACACTCAAATTAAGTCTATCCAAACTTATTGGGATGGAAAATTTCGTTCATCACATTGTCAAAAATGGCCTCACCCTACTTGCCAATTTTCACACTCTATTCAAATATTGGCATCTAGCTTCAAATAATACTTTTCAAATTATCATGTAGGTGAACAAATTTCAATTCAAAAAAAAAATTTGCTACTATTTTTGAAAATACTTTAATCGCTCGTTAAATCTTCGCACAAATAAAATTTACACTGCTCGACATGTCGGTTTTAATGAGACATGCTTTTCGTTTGCTACGATTCCCTCAACTACTACATCTACCACATCTTCTCAAGCTCTATGGGCTGTCATTCCTGTGATTCCATTTATACAATCCAATTCCATCCCTTCCATGCCTTTAAATAGTCCGATTGCGGCGCGTGCCAATCTCACATGTATTGGTAACCAATCTCACAATTCAGGGTCTCTTCATCCTACCCCGTCATCAACACCAACGGCCACCACTGCTATAGTTTCTCCTCCACCAAAAATTACGCACAACTTCCTCTCTGTATGATACGTCAGTCATCAATACTCTTGTGGGCTCTCAATCCTCTACTCCACCCGTCCATTCATGTACATCATTGTCCACACCATAACATTCTTCTTCCATCACTCCTGGTGTTGCAGTGATACAACCCAAATATACTACGACCCAAACAGCAGCGGTAACACGACCTGAACTTCCTTCTAGGGTGCTAACTAGAGCGATGGTTCGACGTCTTAATCAAACTCCGCATGCCCTATCTGTAGAGGTTTCTTCAGCAGTTGAGCCCACATACTACTCACAGGCAGTTCGCTCATGTAATTGGCGGGAAGCAATGGCTTCGAAAATTAATGCCCTCATCTCTCAAGGTACCTCCAAAATCAGAATCAATGAATGTAGTAGGCTGTAAATAGGTTTTGTGAATTAAATTGAAAGCCAATGGAATGATTGAGTGATATAAATCTCGGTTGGTGACAAAGGGCTTTAATCAAAAAGAAGTGGTTGACTACACCGAAATGGCGAAACATTTAGTCTGGTTGTAAAGCCAACAATGGTGAGGGTTGTACTATCTTTAGCGGTTTCTCACTCTTGCATATTCACCAATTAGATGTGAATAACGCCTTTCTCAGTGGATGATTGGATGAAAAGTATTTATGACTCAGCCAAACTCATCCAAATCATGTTTGTAGCTTTCATAAGTTCCTTTATGGCCTCAAGCAAGCACCACGGACATGGTATTAGAGGCTATGATCTGATTTTTTGGAGCAACTGCACTTTAAAATTTCTATGTCTGACACATCTAAGTTCCTCTGTTCAGCACATGACATTCATTTTTATTTTATTAGTTTATGTAGATGACATATTCTGTAGCCATTAGTGATTTAATGCAGGCTTTGGGCAAAGAATTTGCACTAAAAGATATTGGTTCATTAAATTATTTTCTTGGCATCGAAGCAATTAATCAGTACATCCAGCGGCTTAATTTTGTCTCAACAGAAGTATATTAGAGAAATAATTACACTAGTCAAGATGGGTGACTAAGCCAGTCCGGACGCCGGCATCAGTTCAAAAAGTAACGACTGCTAGTACTTCTTTGTATCAAAATCGGACTTTCTTCCGTCAAATTGTTGGTGCCTTGCAATACACTACACTTACCAGGCCAGCTGACCTATCTTTTGCTGTCAATAAAGTTTGCCAATCAATGCATAATCCTACAGAGGAAAATTGGGCAGCGGTGAAGCGAATAATTAGATACTTAAAACACACTGCAGGGTATGGTCCTTCTATTTTAAAGTCAGACAATCTTTTTTCTATTCAAGCCTTCTGCGATTCAGATATGGCAGGAAATTCCTCTGACAGAAAATCAACAGCAGGATTTGCTATTTATATGGGCAAAAATATAATTTCTTGGGCATCTCGAAAACAACGGACGGTAGCACGGTCATCCATGAAAGTGGAGTATAAATCATTGGCAGATACAACTGCTGAGTTATCTTGGTTGCAATCCATGTTCTCCGAATTGGGGATTTTCTTGAAGGAGCCTCCAATCTTGTGGTGTGACAATATTAGTGCCACCTACTTGGCTGCCAATCCGGTCTTTCATGCTAGGACAAAGCATATTGAAGTTGATTTTCACTTGGTTAGGGAAAAAGTGTCGCGCAAAGATCCAACAGTCTGATACGTCTCTAGACATGATCATGTGGCGGATGATTTCACTAAAGCCCTTAGCACTCCAAAGTTCGAAGTAAACTGACTTTGATCCCGACCACAATTCAGATTGCGGGGTATTAGACCATAAGACTCGGTCAACACCTTATCACCAACAATCTTCGCATAACAAACAGATCAGCTGAATGATATCTTATTATCTGCTACAAATGTTTAAATATATAGATTAGGTGGATATTTAAATTGGCTTTGTAGTTATCCTAACCATCTGCTATGTATATAAATGTATTGCCTTGTATCCAAAATAATTATCATAAAATAATATACAAGCCTCCTTGTGAAACACTATCATTTGTGTAATCTTATTTGTTAGATCATCATACTAAATCCGAAAAGCACTAATAATTTGAACAATGTTTTCCAAGATTTTACATAGGCATTATATATATATATATATATATAGAGAGAGAGAGAGAGAGAGAGAAATAATTCATGGAAAACGTTAGTTCTGGACACTGTTTCAACTAACTGTTATCTAGCAGTCCAAAATTACGTTAGTTCTGGGCACTGTTTCAACTAACTGTTATCCAGCCGTCCAAAATTAGAGTGAATGACTGAGATGAGTGCCTAGCCGCTACTCCCTCTAGCGGCCAACATAAATTTTTTTGGCTTAATTACTGATTATCCTGATTATCCTTATACATACTACTTATTAATCAGTAAAATAAAATAATAAAAATTATAAATATAATCAGTAATTATGCTTATACTTATTAATAAAATAAGTATGTATAACGATAATTACTAATTATCGTTGTGACGCCGCCAAAACAGATATACATCACCCATCTTGAGTCGCCAAATACATGGTAAATAAATCAAATACAAACTTAATTATACAACTGTCGTGTACAATACGACCAAACATAAGCTGAGAGTTTAAACAAGAATATTGTCTTCTAAACAATATTCACTCTCAATGGAGTCCTCATTACAATTATTATCACACTATTTCACAGAATAGTGAGGACTACTAAAGCCATTTATCCTGGACCATCACTCCATTCCCCGACTTGTCCCAGCTACGTTCTCATTTCCTGAAGAGAACAATGAAAGCAAAATGGTGAGCTCAACTAGCACAGTAAGAAATATTATGACTAAGATAATGCAGAATAAATTATCCTTAGCCTTCAACAGTATAACAACTGGTAGAATATAATAGACAACAAGTTTTAGATCAACAACTGCAGCGGAATAAGCAATCCATTAGAAGAGTCAAGTAGAGCATGATATCTACTATTTTTTATGATTTAAAAAGTTTTTCATCAACTTTATCGCTGAGACGCAGCTTAATAAATAAACCACATCATCGAATCATCCCTGCACTACGGGCCAAGGATATTCATGTAATCATCAATGGTCATGCATGATTATACCGAATAATCCCTAGTCATAATCATACCAACAATTGTCCATCAATGCACTACGGGCCAATGAAGACTTCTACAACATCATTTATAGCATTACGGTACATGATTATACCGAATGATCCCTGGTCATAATCATACCAATCAATAGTCCATCTATGCACGTAAGCCAAAGATGACTTTCATCACAATATAAGCATGAGGATGATGACAATGATATAAGCATTAATCAAACGAAATCAAGGATAAATATTAAGGACTTTAAATTTATCCAGAGTTTACAAATATCCAAATTGTCAACATACTGCTTTGTGGAGTAAAATTCAAGAATAATATTCATGTATCAAAATTAATTTGGACAGAAAAGAATTATATTTTTTGGGTGAATAGTACCCCGTGAATAGTACCCTATTAATAGTACTTCGGGAATAGTACCTCGTGAATAGTAATTCGACATGAAAAGTACCCCAAATACCCGAGTTAATAATATTCGGGTGAATAGTAATTGGGTGAATAGTAATCCATGAATAGTAACTTGTGAATAGTACTCTGACATGAAAAGTGCCCCGAATACCCTAGTGAATAATATTTAAGTAAATAGTAACCCGTAAATAGTAACTCATGAATAGTATTCCGTCATGAAAAGATCAATAATTATCAAGAAACCTCAGAATAATATTTCTATAAAAAGATACTGGATGAAGCGCAAATATCAAAGGTATTCTACTAATTTCATGGAGTATAGAAGTCAAAACTTCAATAGAAAGAGTGTATAATAAAGAATACGAGACGAAATAATATTCCTCACATACTACAGAGTATGGAAGAAAATATTATTTCAAGCGAATATTGAACAAAAACAACATCTCTTGAACGAAAATAATATTCCAACGAATATTTAACGAAGATAATATTCCTACTTAATATTGAGCGAAGATAATATTCTTTATGAATATTGAAGCGAAAATAATATTCATACGAATATGAAAAATAATATCTCTTCGAATATGAAATAAATAATACCCCTTACCTTAAGAAGACCTCGAGAAGAAGATTGGATCTATAATTTGGAGTAGTGTAGTTCAATCATGTGAATTAATAGTTCTATACATATGAAAATATTAATTGTGGATAGTACCTATAAAGACCCCAACTTTTGAATAAAGAATAATTTTCAAGAAATATATTTTTGAATATTATGGTGTGGATTTGATATAATGTTATAGTTGTGGGGAATATTCGTTTTAATAGGAAATATTCGTACGACGACACAATCATTGGTGGACCCCACAACGGAAGTATTGTCGTAGTTAGAAAACGACATAATTATCTTTTTATAAAAATAACGGTGGAAGTTTTACCGTTAAACCGTTGAACTACCCTAAGTAGTAAAAGTAGAAGAATACGCGTGGTTGTTTAGTAACACACGGTATTGATTATTGATGCTTACGTGAGAAGTCACTCGCTTATACTCAATTATTGCTACAAGAATCACGTGATCATATCTATCATATTATTGATTCGATTATTGTCACAAAGATCATCCGCATTATATGATATATTATTAAATCAATAATTGAGATGACAAAGTTATTCATATTATTAAATTGCAATATTTACAATGTCTAGAAGTTCTGTCAAGGAGAGGTTTGGTCATCTAATTGCGCGCCAATGAGGAGAAATCCTTATCGGAAAGCCCCCTCTTTCTTGTGAACGACCTACTTGTTAAATATTGTAAGTTATAATATTAATGATGAATAAATTCGTGTTGATTAAAGATGAATTTGATAGTTCCATTATGTTGGAATTATTAGTGTTAGTGGAAATCGACATTTATTTCGATGATAATTGATATCTCGGGGTTTATATTGATAATCGGGTAATTAATCGGATAAATGAGCAATTAATTGCTATTAATTCACATGCTTTATAACTATTTGTTCACATGTGTGTACTATTGAATCACATTCATGTACTATTAGGGGAGTCAAAAAGATTGATAATACTTGTAATGACTAAGTTAAAAATGGAGGTATAGATGGAGGTACTATACCGTAATTCTATATTTTCACATGATTATAACTATTGATTCACATGATTGAACTATTGATTCACATTATTTACTATTAGGGGAGGTGGTGTAAGTTTGATAATACTTGCAGGACTAAATTAAAAATAAAAGAAAAGAGAAGGTATTATAGATCAGTAATATTTTGAGCCCCAAACGCGTGCAATTATCGAAACTATATTTTCCTATAAATAGAAGCTCATTCTTCCTTCATTTCTCACCAATTCACTAGCTTATAGAGCAATTATTATAGAGAGAAATTATAGAGAAAGAAGAAGAGAAGTCTCGCTACCTCTCTATTCCAAAGATCAGCTTTCTTTTCTAAGGTAAGGGTATTATTTCTTTCAGTATTCATGAAGAGAGCTTTGTTATTCCATTCTTTATTATTATGTTGAATAATCTCTGTTATTCCATTCTTTATTATTATGTTGAATAACCTATAAGTAAAAGTACCGCATATACATGGTGAAATTCTTGAAATTCTTCTCGTATTCCATTTTTTATTATTTCATTGAATATCCCGTCTGTGGGGATTACGCTTAGACCTCGGTTCCATTCTTTCTTTATTATTCTATTGGAATAACCTCGTCTGCATGGCCTATCGCATGCATGATGAATTCTTTGTTATTCCATTCTTTATTATTCTTGTTGAATATCCGTCTGCATGGATGATTACGCTAGACCTGTTTCCATTCTTTATTATTCTCATTCTGAATAACTCGTATGCGGTGCATTCTATCGCATGCATGGTGAATTCTTCCGTTATTCCATTCTTTATTATTCTATTGAATATCCTTCGCTGCTGCGGATTACGCATGAATTGGTTCCATTCCATTTTTATTATTTTGTTGGAATAACCTAATCTATGTGGATTATCACATGCATGGTGAATGATCCTTCAGATTCATTCCTTATTAAATTGTGGAAATGATCCGCTCACGTGGATTACCGCATGGGCAGTGAAAATCCATTTATAGTTTCATATATTCTATGATACTCATTTGGTTAAGTTTTTGGCTTCTATACTCCATGAAATTAGTAGAATATCCCGGATATTTGCGCTTCATCCAAAGATCTTTTCATGGAAATATTCTTCGAGCATTCTTGAATTTTACTCCACAAAGAAAAGATCATGTCGACAATTTGACGTAATTGATTTCAAGATAAATTAACTTATAAATCTTTAAAATTTATTCTTGAACTTGTTTTATTGAATTATTATGTCATTGTCATCATCCTCATGCTTATATTGTGATGAAAGTCATCTTTGGCTTACGCATGCATAGATGGACTTGGTATGATTACGACCAGGATTATTCTCGTTATAATCATGACTGTAATGTTATAAATGATGTGGTAAAAGTCCTCAAGAGTCTGTGTAGTGCATCGATGGACGCTTTTTGGTATGATTATGACCAGAGATTATTCTAAGATAGTCATGACCATTGATGATTTAATGAATATCCTCGCTCGTAGTGTGGTGGATGACTCGATGATGTGTTTATTTATTGTCGAGTCTCAAATGATAAAAATTGATGAAAACATTTTAAATCATAGAAGATAGTAGATATCATGCTCTACTTGACTCTTCTAATGGATTGCTTTATTTCCGCAGCTTAAACTTGATGTCTATTGTATTTTATCGTTTAACATTGTTGAAGACTAATGATAATTTTATTCGCATTATCTTAGTCATAATATTTTTATCGGGCTAGTTGAGCTCACCCTTTCTTTTCATCGTTCTCTTCGTGAAATGAGAACGTAATCGGACTAGCTGGGGAACTGAGTGATGGTCCAGATGATAGCATTAGTAGTCCTCACTATTCGTTAAATAGTGTGACAATAAATGTAATGAGGACTCCATTGAGTGTGGATATTGTCTAGATGACAATATTCTTATTAAAACTCTTAGATTATGTTTTGTCGTATTTTACACTTAATCGTTGTATAATTAAGTTGTATTTGAATTTTGTACCATGTATTTGGTGACTCAAGATGGGTGATGATATACCTATTTTGGGGCGTCACATTGGTATCAAAGCTTAGGATATGATCCTCGGCCGAGATGTGAGACAAGAACTAGGAGGGGAGAGACGGGAATTCTTCGCTAGTATATGACCTACCTAAGTTTATTTGGTATTTAATTGGTTCACAGAGTATAGGGATAATATGTGATATGTTAATTAACCCTTGTTTTGTGGCAAGATTTGAAAATGGCATCCAAAATGTTGAGATAAACAATGAAGCACATGAGACCGCTGAGTCACCACAGATTAATGCCCTGTGATAATGTGCAACAGAAGACAATAATCCTCATGTAAACAATAACACCGATGAAATGGTGAACGATGGGATGTTCAGAGGCTTTTATGCAATTCATGCAACATCAAAAAAAAAGGCTCGCTCATTCCAAAATGCAGTGGAAACACCGACAACTTCTTGATGGTCACCGCTAAGCGCTTCAAGGAGTCGGGACCACCGGAGTTTTTTGGAGAGCCAAAACCACTTAAAGAGAGACGTGGATAAAGCAAATCAACAAGATATTTGATGTCTTGGGATGCTCGAGGAGCAAAAGGTTCCCTTTGCCACCTTCATGTTCAAGAAAGCAGAGGAGATTATCGTGGGAATCAGAAAGCGTACTCAACCCCGCCAGACTCAAGATGTCTTGGGAGAAGTTCCAAGAGTCGTTTCAACGACAAGTACTTTCCTAAAAGTATTCGTCATACATGAAGGAGGTAGAGTTCATCAAGCTTGAGCAAAACAATATGACCGTGGCGCAAAGACGAAGCTAAGTTTGCCGAAGTTGTCTCTGGTTTTGCGTCCCACTTGGTTGATAATGAGGAGAGAATGACGCGGATGTTTCTAAGAGGTTTGAAACCCGAGATACGTCAATACCTAATTTCTCACAAACCGTGTTTGTATTCAGATGTTGTGAATATAGGCTCTCATTATTGGAGCGCGATAATGAGTCAACCCAACCAAGAGAGAGCAACCGACAAGTCGATAATACCAAAGGTGGTAGCATCATCGAGCGGTGACAACAAACGTGGAGGGAATCAACATGCCAGAAATGATAATCACTTCGGTGGTAATCATGGCCATGACAATAAGAGTGGACATTTCAAGAAGAGGAGATTCAACAAGGATGGAAAGACGTCAAGACCAAAGACCTGTTGTTGTTAGGAAGGAGAACGACCACCCCATCAGATGTTACAAATGTGGAGGGGAAGGACACATAAGTCCAAACTGCACGATGCAGTCCAAAGCGTGTTATAATTATGGAAAAGAAGGTCACCTAGCCCGATTTTGTCGTGCACCTAAGTCAAGTCTAGCTGGGATGGAGGCATCAAAGGGTGTCCTGCAACAAGACAAAACCAGAGTTTCAAGGAGAGTGTTTGTCGTAACCTCCCAAAAAGTGAGGAATCCGAACGAGGTGATCACGGTAAGCTAATCATAAACTCTAGTGAAGTTTATACTTTATTTGATACCGGTTCTACCCATTCCTTTATTTCTCCTACTTGCGCTCAACATTTAAATTTGACTCGGAGAAATTAGACTTTGACTTATCTCGTTGAAACTCCATTGGGAGAAACCTTCATTACATCCACACGGTTTATAAGTCTTGTTTGATTCAAAATCCAGAACCGCACGTTACTCGTCGATCTTATTTCTTTGAAAATACTTGCATTTGATGTGATTTTAGGGATTGATTGGTTAACTACTCATCATGCTAAAATCGATTATTTTCGTAAGGTTGTTAGCTTTCATATTCCTAACCAACCTATTATGCTAATTCAAGCAACCAAACCACTAAAATCAATCATCGTCATATCAAGTCATAAAGCTATTCGTTTATTGAAAAATGGATGTCAAGCTTTCTTAGCCCATGTCACTTGATTTAAATAAAATACGCCGATTTGAATGATATTTCTGATTGTTAATAAATTTCCTGACGTATTCCCTGAAGAACTTCCTGGCCTACCCCCAGAGCGTGAAATTGAATTTTGTATCGACCTTGAATCCAGTACAAAACCCATTTCCAAAGCCCCATATCGAATGGCTCCTATTGAACTTCGTGAGTTAAAACCCAACTATGTGAATTGTTAGACATCGGTTTCATTCATCCCAAGACGCCTCCTCGGGGTGCTCCTGCTATTCTATTCGTGAAGAAGAAAGATGGAAGTATGCGACTTTTGTATTGATTATCTGGAGTCAATCATGTCACCATCAAAAATAGGTACCCGTTGCCTCGCATTGATGACTGTTTGACCAATTTGCAAGGAGCCAAATTCTTTTCAAAGATTGATCTTCGTTCGGATATCATCGTTGAAGATTAAAACCGATGACATTCCAAAGATCGCTTTTAAACTCAGATGACGGCATTATGAATTCCTAGTCATGTCTTTTGATCGACTAATGCTCCCCGCCGCTTTTATGGATATGATGAACCGAGTATTCAAGGAATATTTGGATCACTTTGTGGTCGTCTTTATTGATGACATCCTCATATACTACTCCAAAACCCGTGAAGACCATGAGCAACACTTGAGGTCGATACTCAAAAGCTTCGTGAAAACAAGCTTTATGCCAAGTTGAAGAAATGTGAGTTCGCTTGAGGAAGTTGCATTCCTTGGGCACGTGATATCAAATCATGGAATATCTATTGACCCGCAAAGATTGAAGCAATTCAAAGTCGGGAGCAACCTAAGTTAGTGATCAAGTACGTAGCTTTTTATTTTATTTGGTTATTATCGGAGATTCGTGGAAGGATTTTCTAATCGCTACTCCATTAACTCAAACCGACTCAAAAAGATACAAAATTTGGTTGGAGCGAGGAATGTGAGAAGAGTTTTCAAGAACTCAAGAGGAGACTCATTTCAAAGACTGCTCGACAATACCATCCGCCTTGAGGATTTGTCATCTACAAAGTGATGCTTCGTGCAAAGGGTTAGGATGTGTTCTCATGCAACATGGGAAAGTCATAGCCTTTACCTCTCGACAACTCCAAAGAATATGAGAGGAATTATCCTACTCATGATCTAGAGTCAAGCGCAATCATTTTTTGCGCTTAAGATTTGGAGGCATTACCGTATGGAGAGAAGGTGGAGATCTATACGGATCATAAAAGCCTCAAATATTTCTTCACTCAAAAGGAACTCAACATGCAAGAACGACGATGGCTTCGAGTTGTTGAAAGATTATGATCATACCATCCAATACCATCCTCGAAAAGCGAACGTAGTAGTCGACGATCGATTGAGTAGAAGATCATACGCGGCACGAAGTGCAATATTGTCAACGCAAAAAGCCCATTTTGTATGACTTTGAAAGGATGGAAATAGAGTTAAAGACTCCAGGACCCATGTGATGATGGCAAATATATGAGTGGAACCGACTTTAATCGATAAAGTTAAAGTCGCTCAAACTACGCACTGGAGTCGATGCGTATGAAGAAGAAAGTGCAAGAAGGTGCTATTCCGAAGCAAGAATCGATGAAGAAGGAATACTTCGAGTCAACTCTGCACTTTGTGTTCCTAACGATTCTCGACTTGAAGTATAAAATCATGATGGAGGCGCACAACACACCGCTTTGTAATCCATCTCGGGAGTACCAAATGTATCGTGATCTTCAACATACATTTTGGTGGAGCAATATAAAGAGAGAGATAGCGGGTTTATCTCAAGGTGTCTAACTTGTCAACGAGTCAAGCGCGAGCATCAAGTGCAAAAGGTCCATTGCAACCACTTGAAATTCCGTAATGGAAGTGGGGAGCACATTACCATGGATTTCAGCATCGGTCTTCCCAAGGTTTCTCAAGGCATAGATGCGATTTGGGTCATTGTTGATAGATTGACCAAGTCCGCTCATTTCTTTACCGATACGAGAAAATTTATACACTTGAACGCCTTGCTAGTATATACATAAACGAGATCGTAAGATTGCATGGTATGCCAAGATCCATAGTTTCGATCGAGACCCAAGATTCACTTCAAGATTTTGGGTTAGTTTGCAAAAAAAGCTATGGGCACGGATTTACGATTTAGTTCAAGATATCATCCTCAAACGGATGGGCAAATGGAAAGGACTATTCAAACTCTTGAAGATTTATTAAGACTCGTGTCCTCGACTTCAAGGGAAGTTGGGACAAGTTCTTACCATGGTGGAGTTTTCCTACAACAATAGTTATCAAGCAAGTATCGCATGGCTCCATTTGAGGCGTTGTATGGAAGAAAGTGTCGTTCTCCAAAGATGCTGGGATGAGGTGGGTGAAGCAACGTTGTTGGGACCGGATTTGGTACGTATGACTATAGAAAAGATTCAAACGATCCGATAACGATAAAAACCTCACAAGATCGACAAAAGAGTTATGCCGATCTTCATCGAAAAAGACGTGGAATTCAATATCGAGATCATGTGTTGTTACGTGTTGCTTCCATGGAAAGGAGTTACAAGATTTGGAAAGAGAGGAAAGCTCAATCCTCGATTCATTGGCCCATTTTTAATCCTCGATCGAGTAGAATCGTGGCCTATAGACTCGCCTTTACCGCCAAGTATGTCTCGTATGTTCATAACGCTTTTCACATATCTATGTTACGTAAATATGTGAAAGACCCAACCATATTATTGAATTAGAACCAGACGAGAGATAGAGGAAGATTTAACGTATGAAGAGTTACCTGTTAAAATCTTGGATAAGAAGGATCATATTCTACGCTCTAAAGTTATACCTCAAGTCAAAGTTTTGTGGAGAAACCACGATGTGGAGGAAATGACCTGGGAGTTAGAATCTGAGATGAAATCAAGGTATCCTCACCTCTTCGACATACCAGGTACGCACCCTAATTTCGAGGATGAAATTTCATAAGAAGGGGAGGTTGTAAGACCCCAACTTTTATGAATAAAGAATAATTTTCTCGAAATATATTTTTGAATATTATGGTGTGGATTTGATATAATGTTATAGTTGTGGGTAATATTTACAAATTTTGCAAAGTAAGCAAGTGGTTATATAATATTCGATTGGTGGGAATATTCATTTTAACAGGAATATTCAGATACGACTAAGCACAATCATTGGTGGACCCACAACAACGAAAGTATTGTCGTAGTTAGAAAACGACATAATTATCTTTTTATAAAAATAACTACGTAAGTTTTACATTAAACCGTTGAACTACCCTTAGTAGTAAAAGTACAAAGAATATGGCGTGGTTGCATAGTAGAATACACCAGATTGATTATCGATGCTTACGTGAGAAGTCACTCGCTTATACTCAATTATTGCTACAAAGAATTGTCAGATCATATCTCTCATATTATTGATTCGATTATTGTCACAAGATCATCTCGCATTATATGATATATTATTAAATCAATAATTGAGACGACAAAGTTATTCATATTATTAAATTGCAATATTTACAATGTCTAGAAGTTCACAAGGAGAGGTTTGGTCATCTAATTATTACGCAATAATAAGGAGAAATCCTTATCGAAAAGCCCCTCTTTCCCGGGAACGACCTCGTTGTTAAATATTGTGAGTTATAATATTAATGATGAATAAGTTCGTGTTGATTAAAGATGAAATTGATAGTTCCATTGTGTTGGAATTATTAGTGTTAGTGGAAATCGACATATTTATTTCGATGATAATTGATGTCCTGGAAGTTATATTGATAAATCGGGTAATTAATCGGATAAATGAGCAATTAATTGCTACTAATTCACATGTTTATATAACTATTTGTTCACATGTGTGTACTATTGAATTCACATTTATGTACTATTAGGGAGTTCAAAAAGATTGATAATACTTTGCATGACTAAGTTAAAAATGGAGGTATAGATGGAGGTACTATAATCGTAATTCGTATTTTTCACATGATTATAACTATTGATTCACATGATTGAACTATTGATTCACATTATTTACTATTAGGGGGAGGTGGTGTAAGTTTGATAATACTTTTAAGACTAAATTAAAAATGAAAGAAAAGAAAAGGTATTATATCTGTAATATTTCGAGCCCCAAAACGTGCAATTATCGAAACTATATTTTCCTATAAATAGAAGCTCATTCTTCCTTCATTTCTCACCAATTCACTAAAGCTATAGAGCAATTATTATATAGAGAAATTATAGAGAGAGAAAGAAGAAGAGAAGTCTCGCTACCTCTCTACTATTCCAAAGATCTAAGTTTATTTTCTAAGGTAAAGGGTATTATTTCTTTCAGTATTCATGAAGAGAGCTTCCATTATTCCATTCTTTATTATTATGTTTGAATAACATGTCTATACATGACTTATTCCATTCTTTATTATTACCGAATACATGGTGAAATTCTTGAAATTATTCCATTATTTATTATTATTATTTCGTTGAATATCTGTTCTGTGCGGATTACGCTAGACCTGGTTCCATTCTTTATTATTCTATTGGAATAACCTGTCGTCTGCACGGGTCTATCGCATGCATGGTGAATTCTTCTGTTATTCCATTCTTTATTATTCTGTTGGAATATCCTCGTCTGCAAGTGATTACGCCAGATTCGGTTCCATTCTTTATTATTCGTTGAATAACTCTTTGCTTGCATTATCTATCGCATGCATGGTGAATTCTTCGTTATTCCATTCTTTATTATTCGTTGGAATATCCTCGTCTGCATGTAGATTACGCATTGACCTAGTTCCATTCCATTTTATTATTCTGTTGGAATAACCTGTCTATGTGGATTATCACATGCATGGTGAATGATCCTTCGTATTCATTCCTTATTAAATTATGGAAATGATCTGTTTACGTGGATTACCGCATGGCGGGTGAAAATCCATTTGCAGTTTCATATATTCTATGATACTCATTTGTTTAAAGTTTTGGCTTCTATACTCCATGAAATTAGTAGAATATCCTGGATATTTGCGCTTCATCTGATATCTTTTCATGGAAATATTCTTCGAGCATTCTTGAATTTTACTCCACAAAGCAAAGATCATGTCGACAATTTGACGTAATTGATTTTCAAGATAAATTAACTTATAAATCTTTAAAATTTATTCTTGAACTTGTTTTATTGAATTATTATGTCATTGTCATCATCCTCATGCTTATATTGTGATGAAAGTCATCTTTGGCTTACGCATGTAGATGGACTTTGGTATGATTATGATCAGGATTATTCTAGTATAATCATGACTGTAATGTTATAAATGATGTGGTAAAAGTCCTCAAGAGTCTGTGTAGTGCATTGATGGATAGCTTTTTTGGTATGATTTTGACTAGTGGATTATTCAAAGATAGTCATGATCATTGATGATTTAATGAATATCCTCGGCCCGTAGTGCGTGGATGACTTCGATGATGTGGTTTATTTATTGTCGAGTCTCAAACGATAAAAATTGATGAAAACATTTTAAATCATGTAGAAGATAGTAGATATCATGCTCTACTTGACTCTTCTAATGGATTGCTTATTCCGCCGCAGCTTAAACTTGATGTCTATTGTATTTTATCGCTTTAACATTGTTGAAGACTAATGATAATTTATTCTCGCATTATCTTAGTCATAATATTTTTATCGGGCTAGTTGAGCTCACCCTTTCTTTCACCGTTTCTTCGTGAAATGAGAACGTAATGGACTAGTCTGAGAATTGAGTGATGGTCCAGATGATAGCATTAGTAGTCCTCACTATTCGTTAAATAGTGTGACAATAAATGTAATGAGGACTCCATTGAGTGTGGATATTGTCTAGATGACAATATTCTTATTAAAACTCTTAGATTATGTTTTGTCGTATTTTACACGATCGTTGTATAATTAAGTTGTATTTGAATTTTGTACCATGTATTTACTCAAGATGGGTGATGTATCAAGATGGGTGATGTATACCTATTTGCAAGTAATAAATGTCGATTTCCACTAACACTAATAATCCCAACATAATGGAACTATCAATTTCATCTTTAATCAACACGAACTTTGTGACGCCCCCAAAATAGGTATACATCACCTATCCTGAGTCGCCAAATACATGGTACAGAATACAAATACAATCTTTAATATACAACAAAAGAGCTGTGAGTTTTAATACAAATATTGTCTTCTAGACAATATCCACTCTCAGAATAAGTCCTCATTACATTTATTGTCACACTATTTAACTGAATAGTGAGGACTACTAATGCTATCCTCTGAACCTTCACTCCATTCCCCGACTAGTCCCCGCTACGTTCTCATTTCCTGAAGAGAACAATGAAAGCAAAAGGGTGAGCTCAACTAGCCCAGTAAGAAATATTATGACTACGATAATGCAGAATAAATTATCATTAGTCTTCAACAATGTTAAATTGATAAAATGCAATAGACATCAAGTTTAACTGCAGCGGAACAAGCAATCCATTAAAAGAGTCAAGTAGAGAATAAAATCTACTATCTTTTATGATTTAAAAGGTTTTTCATTACTTTTATCGCTGGGACTCAGCTTAATAAATAATCCACATCATCGAATCACCCATGCACTACAGCCAAGGATATTCTTTAGTATCACGACCACAATTATCCATGCACTACGGGCCAGGAATATTTGTGTATTCATCAATGGTCATGATCATTCCAACAACTGTCCATCAATGCACTACGGGCCAATGAGGACTTTTATCACATCATTTGTAACATTACGGTCATGATTATACCGAATAATCCCTGGTCATAATCATACCAAGTCCATCTATGCACTATAGGCCACAGATGACTTTCAAAAATATAAACATGAGGATGATGACAATGATATAAGAATTCAATAAAACAAGTTCACAAATTAATTTATCCAGGAACTAATAACGTCCAAATTATCAACATGATACTTCTTTGTAGAGTAAAATTCAAGAATGCTCAGAAGAATATTTGCATGAAAAGATACTGGATGAAGCGCAAATATCAAGGATATTCCACTAATTTCATGGAGTATGAAGCCAAAACTTTAACCAATTGAGTATAATAAAGAATGGAATAACAAAAAAATCACCGTGCATGTGATAGATAGACAGCAAAAGTTATTCTAATGTAAGAATAATAAATCACGGAACCAGTCACAGAAAGCGGACACACATGGGATATTCCAAATGTAATAATAAAGAGGCGGAACCAGTCCCACAAAAGCGCATGTGACATGGATATTCCAATAGAATAATAAAGAGCGGAACAAAGTCCCACGTAAAACACATGCATGTGGATATTCCAAATGTAATAATAAAGAATGGAATAACAATGAAATCACCATGCATGCGGTACTTGGCAGATGTATAAAGTTATTCAATGCAGAATAATAAATAATGGAATAATGAAGAATTTCACCAAGTATAGGGTAGCTCAGCGTATACTGAGTTATTCCAATGCAGAATAATAAAGAATGGAATAATGTAAATTTTTTTCATGAATATGAAAAAATAATACCCTTACCGTGAAAAAACCGGATATCAAGTAAAGAAGTAAGAAAACTCTTCTTTTTCTCTCTATAATTTCTCTCTCTCTAGAGTTTCAGTGAATTCGTAAGAAATAATGAAGGAATGA
The DNA here is from genome assembly GCA_020205615.1 of Panax quinquefolius. Lineage (NCBI taxonomy): Eukaryota > Viridiplantae > Streptophyta > Magnoliopsida > Apiales > Araliaceae > Panax > Panax quinquefolius. The sequence continues at coordinate 143,344,533 of CM035153.1, read as the reverse complement.
GCTTCTATTTATAGAAGAATTGAGAGTGGCTCTTGGTTTTAACGAAGGGTTAAAATGACTCTTGATAATATTGAAGAGACAACTACTATTTGCGAAGGGGTAATTAACTCTTGGAACACCGAAGAGGCAAATAACTCTTGGAAAGTTGAAGGGTAAAATAACTCTTGGAAAACCGAAAGGACAAGTTACTATTAAAACTCATGAATAGTAACTCGTGAATAGTAACTCATGATTAGTAACTCATGAATAGTAACTCGTGAATAGTAACTCATGAATAGTAACTCGTGAATAGTAACTCCGACATGAAAAGTTTTCTAAATACCCGATTGAACAATATAACCTCCAGACATCAATTATCATCAAAATTGATGTCGATTTCTACTAACACAAATAATCCCAACATAATAAAACTATCAAATTCATCTTTAATCAACAAGAACTTATTCATCATTAATATTATAACTCACAATATTTAGCAACCAGGTTGTTCCCAAGAAAGAGCGGGCTTTCTAATAAGGATTTCTCCCTATTAGCGCGCAATTAGGTGATCAAACCTCTCCTTGACAGAACTTCTAGACATTGTAAATATTACAATTTAATAATATAAATAACTTTGTCGTCTCAATTATTGATTTAATAATATAACATATAATGCAGATGATACTGTGACAATAATCGAATTAATAATATGAGAGATATGATGCAGCAATTACTGTAGCAATAATTGAGTATAACTGAGTTACTTCTCATGTAAGCATCAATAATCAATACCGTGTGCTATTATGCAACCACGCGTATTACTGTACTTTTACTACCAGGTAGTTCAATAGTTTTAACAAAAACACCTCCACCGTTATTTATAAAATATTTTTGTCGTGTTCTCAATCCGACAATAATTCTATTGTGGGGTCCACCAATGATTGTGCCGTTGTGCGAATATTCCCGACAAAAAGAATATTCCCTGACCAATCGAATATTTTATAACAACTTGCATACTTAGCAAAATTTGTAAATATTACCCACAACTATAACATTATATCAAATTCATTCCATAATATTCAAAAATGATAATTATAGAAAAATTATCTTTATTCAAAAAGTTGGGGTCTTACAACCTCCCCTTCTTAAAAAATTTCGCCCTTGAAATTAGGGAACATACCGGTATATCGAAGAGGTAAGGATACCTTGACTTCATTTTGATTCTAACTCCCGTGTCATTTCTCAACATCGTGGTTTCTCCAAGAAAACTTTGATTCGAGGTATAACCTGGAGCGTAGAATATGTTCATTCTTATCCAAGATTTGAACATGAACCTCTTCATATGTTAAATCTTCCGCTATTTCATCCGGTTCTAACTCAATAATGTGGTTTGGTTCTTCCACATATTTACGTAACATGGATACGTGAAAATGTTATGAAACACGAGACATACTTGGCGAGAAAAAGCGAGTCTATATAGCCACGTTTCTACTCGATCGAGGATTAAAATGGGGCAATAAATCGAGGATTGAGCTTTCCTCTCTTTCCAAATCTCGTAACTCCTTTCCATGGAGCAACACGTAACAACACATGTTCTCCTATATCGAATTCCACGTCCTTTGGATGAAGATCAGCATAACTCTTTTGTCGATCTTGTGAGGTTTTTATACGTTGTTGGATTGTTTGAATTTTTTCTGTAGTCATACGTACCAAATTCGATCCCAATAACATTACTTCACCCACCTCATCCCAACATACTGGAGAACGACACTTACTTCCATACAACGCCTCGAATGGAGCCATGCCAATACTTGTTTGATAACTGTTGTTGTAGGAAAACTCCACCAATGGTAAGAACTTGCCCCAATTTCCCTTGAAGTTAAGGACACAGAGTCTTAATAAATCTTCAAGAGTTTGAATAGTCCTCTCTGATTGTCCGTCCGTTTGAGGATGATATGCTGAACTAAATCGTAAATCTGTGCCCATAGCTTTTTGCAAACTAACCCAAAATCTTGAAGTGAATCTTGGGTCTCGATTAGAAACAATGGATACTGGCATACCATGCAATCTTATAATCTCGTTTATATATATACTAGCAAGACGTTCAAGTGTATAAGTTTCTCGTATCGATAAGAAATGAGCAGACTTGGTCAATCTATCAACAATGACCCAAATCGCATCTATGCCTTGAAAAACCTTGGGAATACCAGTAACGAAATCCATGGTATTGTGCTCCCACTTCCATTCTGGAATTTTAAGTGGTTGAAATGGACCTTTTGGCACTTGATGCTCCGCCTTGACTCATTGACAAGTTAGACACCTTGAGATAAACCCCGCTATCTCTCTCTTTATATTGCTCCACCAAAATGTATGTTGAAGATCACGATACATTTTAGTACTCCCAGGATGGATTGCAAACGGTGTGTTGTGCGCCTCCATCATGATTTTATACTTCAAGTCGGAATCGTTAGGAACACAAAGTCTGGAGTTGACTCGAAGTATTCCTTCATCATTGATTATTGCTTCTGGCATAGCACCTTCTTGCACTTTCTTTCTTCATACGATCGCCTCCGTGTCTCAGAGCTTGAGCAACTTTAACCTTATCGATTAAAGTCGGTTCTACTCATATATTTGCCATCATCACGTGGGTCCCTGGAGTCTTTATCTCTATCTCCAACCTTTACAAGTCATACAAAATGGGCCTTTGCGTTGACAATATCGCACTCGTACCTGCATATGATCTTCTACTTAATGCGTCAGCTACCACGTTTATTTTTCTAGGATGGTATGATCATAATCTTTCAATAGTTCAAGCCAACGTCGTTGTCGTATGTTGAGTTCCTTTTGAGTGAAGAAATATTTGAAGCTTTTATGATCCGTAAAGATCTCCACTTTCTCCCCATACAAATAATGCCTCCAAATTTTTAGTGCAAAAACGACTGCTGCCAACTCTAGATCATGAGTAGGATAATTTCTCTTATATTCTTTGAGTTGTCGTGAGGCATAGGCTATGACTTTCCCATGTTGCATGAGAACACAACCTAACCCTTTGCCCGAAGCATCACTGTAGATGACAAATCCCTCCGATCCAGATGATATTGTCAGAACAGGTGTTGAAATGAGTCTCCTCTTGAGTCCTTGAAAACTCTTCTCACATTCCTCGCTCCAACCGAATTTTGTATCTTTCCGAGTTAGCTGAGTTAAGGGAGTAGCGATTCGAGAAAACCCTTCTACGAATCTCTGATAATAACCAGCTAAGCCGAGAAAGCTACGTACTTCAGTCACTGATTTAGGTTGCTCCCAGCTTTGAATATCTTTAATCTTTGCTGGGTCAATAGATATTCCATGTCTTGACACCATGTGCCTAAGGAATGTTACTTCCACAAGCCAGAACTCGCATTTCTTCAACTTGGCATAAAGCTTATATTCATGAAGCTTTTATAGTATCAGCGTCAAGTATTGCTCATGATCTTCACGGCTTTTGGAATAAATAAGGATGTCATCAATGAAGACGACCACAAAGTGATCTAAATATTCCTTGAATACTCGGTTCATCATATCCATGAAGGCAGCAAGAGCATTAGTCAATCCAAAAGACATGACTAGGAATTCATAATGCCCATACCGAGTTCTGAAAGTCGTCTTTGGAATGTCATCGGTTCTAATCTTCAATTGGTGATAACCGGAACGAAGATCAATCTTTGAAAAGAATTTGGCTCCTTGTAACTGGTCAAACAGGTCATCAATACGTGGCAATGGGTACTTATTTTTTATGGTGACATAGTTCAACTCCCGATAATCAATACAAAGTCGCATACTCCCATCTTTCTTTTTCACGAATAGAACAGGAGCACCCCAAGGAGACGTACTAGGACGAATGAAACCGATGTCTAATAATTCCTGCAATTGGGTCTTTAACTCCTGAAGTTCAATAGGAGCCATTCGATATAGGGCTTTGGAAATAGGTTTTGTACCGGGTTCAAGGTCGATACAAAATTCAATTTACGCGCCGGGGTAAGCCAGGAAGTTCTTCAGGAAATATGTCAGGAAATTCATTAACAATAGAAATATCATTCAAAACTGACGTATTTTTATTTAGATCCGTGACATGAGCTAAGAAAGCTTGACATCCGTTTTTCAATAAACAAATAGCTTTATGGATTGAGATGATAGTGATTGATTTTAATGGTTTGGTTGCTTGAATTTGCATAATAGGTTGGTTAGGAATATGAAAGCTAACAACCTTACGAAAACAATCAATTTTTGCATGATGAGTAGTTAACCAATCAATCCTTAGAATCACGTCAAATGCAAGTATTTTCAATGAAATAAGATCGACAGGTAATGTGAGGGTACCAATTTGAACTAAATAAGACTTATAAACAGTGGATGTAATGAAGGTTTCTCCCAATGGAGTTTCAACAGATAAGTTAAAGTCCAATTTCTCCGTAGTCAAATTTAAACGTTGAGCGCAAGTAGGAGAAATAAAAGAATGGGTAGAACCGGTATCAAATAAGGTATAGACTTTGCTAGAGTTTATGATAAGCTTACCCTTGATGACCTCGTTCGGGTTCCTTGCTTTCTGGGAGGTCACAACAAACACTCTCCCTTGTACTACCGGCTTTGACTTTTCTGGGACGGCCTTTGGTGCCTCTATCCTAGCTGAACTTATCTTCGGTGAACGACAAAATCGGGCTAGGTGACCTTCTCTTCCACAATTATAACATGCTTTGGACGGCATCGCGCAGTTTAGACTAATGTGTCCCTCCCCTCCACATTTGAAGCATATAATAGGTGGTCGTTATCCTTCCTCCACAACGGGTGCTGGTGCTGACGTTTTTCCATCATTGTTGAATCTCCTCTTCTTAAAATGTCAATTCTTATTGTTTTGGCCCTGATTACCACCGAAGTGGTTACCATTTCTGGCATGCTGATTCCCTCCACGCTTGTTGTCACCGCTTCGATGACTGCTCTCACTGGTATTATCATTTTGCCGGCTGCTTTCTTTTGGTTGGGTTGACTCGTTATCGCGTTCCAATAACTGAGCCTTATTAACAACATCTGAATACAAACACAGTTTATGAGAGATAAGATATTGACGTATCTCGGGTTTCAAACCTCTTAGAAACATTCGCGTTATTCTCTCCTCATTATCAACCAAATGGGACGCAAACCGGGACAGCTCGACAAACTTGGCTTCGTACTGCGACACGATCATGTTGTTTTGCTCTAGTTTAATGAACTCTACCTCTTTCATATGACGAATACTTTTGAGAAAGTACTTGTCGTTGAACAGTTTTTGAAACTTCTCCCAAGACATCTTCAGTGCGGCAGGCTGAGTACGCTTTACAGATTCCCATTAGTAATCTGCCTCTGCCCGCAACATGAAGGTGGAAAAGAACCTTTTGCTCCTTGGAGCAACCCAGGACATCAAATATCTTGTTGATCTGTTTTATCCACGTCTCCGCCATAAGAGGTTTTGGCTCTCCAAAAAACTCTGGTGGTCCCAACTCCTTGAACTGTTTGGCGGTGATCGTCCGAGAGTTGTCAGTGTTTCCACCTGCATTTTGGGATGAGAGCCGCCTACGCTGATGTTGCATGAATTGCATGAAGCCTCGGAACATTCCATCGTTCATCATTTGGTCGGTGTTGTTGTTTGCATGAGGATTGTCGCCTTCACGATGCACATTGTCACGGTTATTGATCCGTGGAGACTCAGCGGTCTCCTGTGCTCCATTGATGTTCTCAACATTCTCGGATGCCATTTTCAAATACTGCCACAAAACAAGGGTTAATTAACATATCACATATTATCCCTATACTCTGACCAACCAATTAAATACCAAATAAACTTAGGTAGGTCATACTAGCGAAGGAATTCCCCGTCTCTCCCCTCCTAGTTCTTGTCTCACATCTTAGCCAGGGATCATTTCCCTAAGATTTGATACCAACTGTGACGCCCCCAAAATAGGTATACATCACCTATCCTGAGTCGCCAAATACATGGTACAAAATACAAATACAATCTTTAATGTACAACAAAAGAGCTGTGAGTTTTAATACAAATATTGTCTTCTAGACAATATCCACTCTCAGAATAAGTCCTCATTACATTTATTGTCACACTATTTATGTAATAGTGAGGACTACTAATGCTATCCTCGAACCGTCACTCCGCTTCCCGACTAGTCCCCGCCACGTTCTCATTTCTCAGAAGAGAACAATGAAAGCAAAAGGGTGAGCTCAACTAGCCCAAGAAGAAATATTATGACTAAGATAATGCGAATAAATTATCATTAGTCTTCAACAATGTTAAACTGATAAAATACAATAGACATCAAGTTTAACTGCAGCGAAACAAGCAATCCATTAAAAGAGTCAAGTAGAGAATATAATCTACTATCTTTTATGATTTAAAAGGTTTTTCATTACTTTTATCGCTGAGACTCAGCTTAATAAATAATCCACATCATCGAATCACCCCTGCACTACAGCCAAGGATATTCTTTAGTATCACGACCTCAATTATCCATGCACTACGGGCCAAGAATATTTGTGTATTCATCAATGGTCATGATCATGCCAACAACTGTCCATCAATGCACTACGGGCCAATGAGGACTTTTATCACATCATTTGTAACATTATGGTCATGATTATACCGAATAATCCCTGGTCATAATCATACCAAGTCCATCTATGCAATACAGACCACAGATGACTTTCAAAAATATAAACATGAGGATGATGACAATGATATAAGAATTCAATAAAACAAGTTCACGAATTAATTTATCCAGGAACTAATAACGTCCAAATTGTCAACATGATACTTCTTTGTAAAGTAAAATTCAAGAATGCTCAGAAGAATATTTCCATGAAAAGATACTGGATGAAGCGCAAATATCAAGGATATTCCACTAATTTCATGGAGCATAGAAGTCAAAACTTTAACCAACTGAGTATAATAAAGAATGGAATAACAAAAGAAATCACCAAGCATGTGATAGATAGCACATGCAGGTTATTTCAACAATAATAATAAATCTGGAACCAGTCCCCGTAAAAACGCATATGTACATGGGATATTCAAATGTAATAATAAAAAGGCGAAACCAGTCCGACGTAAAACGCATGCATGTGATATTCCAACGAGAATAATAAAGAGCGGAACCAAGTCCCGCAGAAAACGCATGCACGTGATATTCCAATGAATAATAAAGAATGGAATAACAATGAAATCACCATGCATTCGGTACTTACATGATACAAAAGTTATTCCAAAGTGAGAATAATAAATAATGGAATAAGAGAAGAATTTCACCAAGTGTAGGGTAGCTGATATACTGAGTTATTCCAATGAATAATAAAGACTGGAATAACAAAAATTCTCTTCATGAATATGAAAAAATAATACCCTTACCATAAAGAAACCGGATATCAAGTAGTGAAGTAGTAAAAACTCTTCTTCTTTTCTCTCTATAATTTTCTCTCTCAGAGTTTCAAATTGAATTTGTAAGAAATAATGAAGGAATGAGCTTTATTTATAGAAGAACCGAGAGTGGCTCTTGGTTTTAACGAAGGGTTAAAATGACTCTTGGTAATATTGAAGAGACAACTACTATTTACGAAGGGGCAATTAACTCTTGGAACACCGAAGAGGCAAAAAACTCTTGGAAAGTTGAAGGGTCAAATAACTCTTGGAAAACCGAAAGGACAAGTTACTATTAAAACTCGTGAATAGTAACTCGTGAATAGTAACTCATGAATAGTAACTCATGAATAGTAACTCGTGAATAGTAACTCCGACATGAAAAGTTTTCCGAATACCCGATTGAACAATATAACCTCCAGACATCAATTATCATCATAATAGATGTCGATTTCTACTAACACAAATAATCCCAACATAATGAAACTATCAAATTCATCTTTAATCAACACGAACTTATTCATCATTAATATTATAACTCACAATATTTAGCAATCAGGTTGTTCCCAGAAAAGAGGGGGCTTTCCAATAAGGATTTCTCCCTATTAGCGCGCAATTAGGTGACTAAACCTCTCCTTGACAGAACTTCTAGACATTGTAAATATTACAATTTAATAATATGAATAACTTTTTCATCTCAATTATTGATTTAATAATATAACATATAATGCAGATGATACTGTGACAATAATCGAATCAATAATATGAGAGATATGATGCAGCAATTACTGTACCAATAATTGAGTATAACTAAGTGACTTCTCACGTAAGCATCAATAATCAATAACGTGTGCTACTATGCAACCACGTGTATTACTGTACTTTTACTACCGAGTAGTTCAACAGTTTTAACAATAACACCTCCGCCGTTATTTATAAAATATTTTTGTCGTTTTCTCAATCCGACAATAATTCCATTGTGGGGTCCACCAATGATTGTGCCGTTGTATAAATATTCCCGACAAAAAGAATATTCCCCGACCAATCGAATATTTTATAACAACTTACATACTTAGCAAAATTTATAAATATTACCCACAACTATAACATTATATAAAATTCATTCCATAATATTCAAAAATGATAATTATAGAAAAATTATCTTTATTCAAACAGTTGGGGTCTTACAAACTTATTCATCATTAATATTATAACTCACAATATTTAACAACCGGTCGTTTCGGAAGAGGGGATTTAGATAAAGGATTTCTCCTTATTAGGCGTATGATTAGGTGACCAAACCTCTCCTTGATAGAACTTCTAGACATTGTCAATATTGCAAATAATAATATGAATAACTTTGTCGTCTCAATTATTGATTTAATAATATAACATATTATGAAGATGATACTGTGACAATAATTGAATCAATAATATGAGAGATATGATGCAAAGAATTATCGTAGCAATAATTGTGTATATAATCGAGTGACTACTTACGTAAGCATCAATAATCAATACCGTGTGCTGCTATGCAACCACAAGTATTACTGTACTTTTACCACCGGGTAGTTCAACAGTTTAACGGTAAAACTTTCGCCGTTATTTTTATAAAATAATTGTCGCATCATATCTCTCATATTATTGATTCAATTATTGTCACAGTATCATCTGCATAATATGATAAATTATTAAATCAATAATTGAGATGGAAAAGTTATTCATATTATTATTTGCAATATTGACAATGTCTAGAAGTTCTATCAAGGAGAGGTTTGGTCACCTAATTGCGCGCCAATAAGGAGAAATCCTTATCAAAAAGCCCCCTCTTTCCTGGAAACGACCTGGTTGTTAAATATTATGAGTTATAATATTAATGATGAATAAGTTCGTGTTGATTAAAGATGAAATTGATAGTTCCATTGTGTTGGAATTATTAGTGTTAGTGGAAATTGACATTTATTTCGATAATAGTTGATGTCTAGAGGTTATATTGACCAATCGGGTAATTAATCGGATAAATGAGGAATTAATTGTTATTAATTCACATGATTATAACTATTTGTTCACATGTGTGTACTATTGATTCACATTCTTGTACTATTAGGGGAGGTGGTACAAGATTGATAATACTTGCATGACTAAGTTAAAAATGGAGGTATAGATGGAGGTACTATACTGTAATTCATATTTTCACATGTCTAGAACTATTGATTCACATGATTGAACTATTGATTCACATTATTTACTATTAGGAGAGGTGGTGCAAGTTTGATAATACTTGCAGGACTAAATTAAAAATGAAGAAAAAGAGGAAGGTATTATACTGTAATATTTTGATCCCCAAAACGTGCAATTATCGAAACTATATTTTCCCATAAATAGAAGCTCATTCCTTCATTATTTCTCACCAATTCACTAAGTCTCACAAGAGCAATTATTATAGAGAGAAATTATAGAGAGAAAGAAGAAGAGAAGCACTACAAGAAAATGCTCAAACAGTGACCAAAACTATCAGCGACTGCACTTTCGGTCACAGATAGGACTATTAGCGACCGACATTGAATTTGGTCGCTAGATTATGTTAGTGACCGAACCCGGTCGCTAATCGGTCGCTGGTTCAATTTTACCTCCAAAAAAATTGGCAGAAAATGTTGGCGCGCTAGTTGGTTGCGACCACTCACCATCAGCGACCGCATTCGGTCGCTGATACTTCCACATCATTTAAAATTAGCGACCGCATGCGATCGCTGATCTATTTCAATTAACCTGTATCAATTCGTCACTCTCGATCGACAGAAGAAAAAAATAGGGAGAAAAGAAGAGGGATAAGAGGGGAAAATCGCCGCCACCATAACCACCACCACAGCCACCGCCGACGCCAACGCTACCTGCACATGTAAGAGTTTAATTTTTCCAAACAATTTGATTTTTGTTTTCAAACATTCTTAGTAATTTGAGATTGTTGAGTTGAATTACTAGCTTAATTTAGGAAGTGCAGTTGCCCATGTTTTTAAACCTATCTCATCTTGTGGTTGGAATATCTCATCTAAATAGGGTATAAATAGGTGTTTGGTATAAGTTACTGAAGTTCCAACATTATAGAACTTATTAATTCATTCAATTGGTTTATATAATTTGATTAATAAATATTCATCGGTAGAATTGAATTGTTAGTTTCTTTACCTCTCTCCTATGCCCAAGATGTAAATGAATTAGAAATTTCCTAATGATGTGTTTTTTTATAAGTTCACAATCCCTTCTTTGTGATTAGTGTTTTGAGTTTTGATTACTTCTTGAATAACTTAATTGAAGTTTTGGTACCTTTGATTTCAGAATATGACACCCTATGCCCAATATTACTTATACCTATTTAGTTTAGAGTTTACAATTGAAATCAAACTATTTTTTACCAAGAAGAAATAAAAATTGAAGTTATTATATCAAAATTGTTACACTAATTAACAAGTGTATAGAGACGGGAGTGCATGTTAGGTAGGGAAAGAGGTGTTTTTTTTATTGATTTATACATAAAGATACATATATATATATAATAAGAATAAATGTTAACCATCATTAGTTTCAGTGTCTTGTGCTATAAAAAATCAATTCTTTTTCTTCTATTTGATGTGTAGATAAACTCATTTATCTTATGTTTAATATCAAGGCAAAAGTTGAAGGGCTTGGGAGGTGCAAATGAAATTATGAGGAAACTGTTGTTTGTTTCCTATTTCACATATGTGTGAGTCTTGACTTTGAAGTCGAGGAGAAATATTCAAACCAAGACCGCTCATATTATAGGCTAAAAGTCTTTTTACATGTGTGGTTTCTTCCTTTATTAACTAGTATATATTCATGATGAGGATGCGCAGGCGAGGACTTGTTAGTTAGGGAATTGTTAATTCTGCCGTATATTCTCTAGTATTACAGCTATATGACTAAACATTGTGTGCATATCATTTAGGAGTACCATATTCCTGCTTCTTATTTGTTGTTATGAGTTTTGAGGAGATGTGGAATATATCCTTTTATATGAACCTTAGAATACCATGCCTTAATAAGGTCCCATATTCCCTTTTCATTCTCTTTCTTTAATGCACTGATCACCACTGTATATTTAATGACAGTTACTCGCCACATTCTTAATAAAAATATAATTAATTAATTAATTATATTTTGTTGTTATATTAAAAATATTTAAAAAATAAGTCGATTCGTTTAAATTCTACTTATTTACTCAACAAGCCGTTTTCGTAGAATTAACAAATCTGATCCTTAATTGTTTAAAATAAAGTTCGGCTCTAATTGAGCAATGTTATACTACAAAACTTTGGGCTTGCATTCAATCACTCGGCAGTGGCTAGCTATTTTATGGAGCAGGTATATAAAGGATCAACTGATCCCATTTGAACTAAGCTAAGCTAGCAATTCAACTGATCACCCATCTTGCCCATGTTTTTAAACCTATCTCAAAGGCAACCAAGCGATTCATATCTCTGTATGTTTTATTTGCTACTTGAATATAATCCCATCTGCAAAACCAAAATTTAAAAATAAAAGAATAGATACATATACTAATTAATATAAGTATGGTTATGGAGACAACTAAGAGAGTACTAGTTTCTAACATGAATGACATACTTCTTCTTTCCCAAATGTCCTATGTAGAAGAGTTTTTGTTGTGTTCAGATATGAACCAAGAACATGAGGCAATAATCTACTATGAAAGTACAACATGAGGCAATATGAGCCATAAGTATGACTTAGCTTAGAATAGAAAGAAAATGAAAAGTAAAAAAATATATATATAATCTAGTTGGCCACTTATTCAAGTAAAATTATAAAATTTACCTACATACCTATCAAACAAACACTAAATATTCCCACCTTGGTTTGTGTCTTGGGTGCCTAGAAATGATAATATATGTACCTTTCATTGACATGTTTATGTACCTTTCATTTATAACTCATACTAACATCCTAAATTTTTTATTTATAGATGTCTTCTGAATTTGCAGCACGAAAGCACGGGTTGGGTCGGGGCCCTAATCATGTGCCGAAAGCCCCAGCTAATCTGGATGATCGCATTCTTATACAGATCCGTCCTCCTCCAGAAAGCACGTAAGTTAAACATCGTGTATATATAAAGGTTTAATATTTCCATTGTTATAAATATATATGATTGTAAATTATTGTATATTGTAGTGATTTTCAAGATAGTAAAATTGTGAAGTGCATTTCACAATTATGCTTATGTAATCGCTCACGCCAGGTGATTACATGGGCGTAAAGCACACCTCTCACCCATAAGGATGCGATTTGAAATTTGAATTTGGTATATTTTTTATCACTCTGATAGATAATACATAGTTAATCAAATAATATTGTTTAGTAATGTTGGATTATGGTAATATAACAGTTTTAATATTATTATTGTTGTTTTAATTGCAGAAGCGGTATAGATGGGACGACGACTTACATACATCGCTTATTCGCATAATCATTACGGTGAAGTGCGCCGTCCAAACTAAAGATAATCTGAACAAGGAACGATAGAAAGCCCTGCACAATGCTAAGATTGACCATCCAGGACAGGGTGAGCAGTATATGCATGAGCATAGCCCCTGGTGGTGCGCATAACCCATATGGGTACAAATGTGTGACCAGTGGAGAGCTGAGAGTTGGGTCAAGAGACGCAATACTGCCGCCTCGAACAGATCCTCAGGTGTATCTGAAGGCAAAAAGGCAAAAACGCACGATAAGTAAGGCGGTAGTATATCACAATACCGCAATATATTGTCGCTAGTGGTACGTATGTATAGCATGCTTATTGGCTTAGTTATTTGTTTTTATGTTTACAGTCATGTTTTGTAGCTAAAATATCATATGTTTACATATTAATATGAGAACATGAACTGTAGGAGTCTCAGTCTCAAGGTCAACCTATCAATTGGATGGATGTGTATGTGGCCACCCGTGATGGTCTGTCTGATGCTGTTCAGATAGCAGTATTAAGTTAACTTTATACTAATATGTTGTTTATAAATTGTGACGACCTTTTTTAGCATTGTTTTATTTATTTTTAACTATTTAATTATTGACCTTCTGACAGGACACTTATAAGGTCTTAATGAACGAGCACTATCCTGAAGGCACCCCGCGTCCGTCGATTGATCAAGAATTATGGGAGAGGGCGTCCGTCGTAAAGAAAAACTATGTTAAAGACCAAGGACAAAAACGACGCCCGACCATCAGTGGCACAGTACTCTGCTACCCACCACACATATCATCAGTCATCCATTTATCATACTCCTGCTGACTGTGTGAGAGAGATCTATTAGAATCATGATCTTTTTCGTATACTAGGCGGGCATCTGCATTCTCTTAGTCCTGATGAGTGGGTGGCGACCAGGTATATATATCGATATTGTTACTGTCACTATCTTACTTATATGTTTCACTACATTGTCTATTGTTTAACTTTCCCCAAGTCATAGTAAAGATCAACACATGTAATATATATGTTTTATTTTTTGTTAATTATGTGGTACTAATTTGGATGATCCATGAAAAGCTAGACCCGGTCCATATATGTTAGATTTTAAAGCCTCATGTACTTGTTTTATAGATTTTTAAAGCCTTCACTCTTTTAGATTCATTCTTTGGACAATTGTATTGTTTTACGATTCTATTATATGGATGTTTACGATTGTATTGTGTTGGTTTATGATGGATGTTTATCATATAGTAGTTATCATGGATGAATGTTTATCATATGGTAGTTATCATAGATGGATGCTTATATATACTGTTGTGTGTTGGGATAGAAAGCAGGTACAAAGCAGGTTATTTTTGAGAAATCAGTAAAACAGGAAAATATTTATTAAAAAAAACACATCAGAATAGTGAAGTCTGCTACCTCACTATTCTAGTATCCAGTTTTCTTCTAAGATAAGGGGTATTATTCTTTCGTATTCATGAAGATAATTATTTTCTTTCAATACTCGTAAGGGTTGTTATTCCATTCCTTATTATTATGTTGGAATAACCTGTCTATGCAAAGTACTGCATACAAGGTGAAATTCTTCTATTATTCCATTCTTTATTATTCATTGGAATAACCACATGCATGCGCCTGGCCTATAAGCATTTATGGTGAATTTCGTTGTTATTCCATTCTTTATTATTACGTTGGAATATCCCCATGCATGCGTAATTACGCATGACCGGTTTCATTCTTTATTATTCTCGTTAGAATATCCCGTATGTAATGCGGATTACGCATTTAATTCGGTTCCATTCTTTATTATTCTATTGGGAATAACCAGTCTTTGCAGTCTATCGCATGCCTGGTAAATTCTTCTGTTATTCCATTCTTTATTATTCTGTGTGAATAACCTGTCTATGTGGATTACCGCATGCATGGTGAATGACCTTTCGTATTCATTCTTTATTAAATTGTGGAAATGATATGTCTACGTGAATTATCGCATGGCGGGTGAAAATCTATTTGCAGTTTCGTATATTCTATTATACTCGTATAAGATATCATTTCTTTTGTACTCGTCATGGAATATCATTTTCTTTGGTATTTTACTTTTACGAGTTACTATTCATGGATTACTATTCACCCAGTTACTATTCACTCTAGTATTATTCACTCGGGTATTCGGGACACTTTTTGTGTCGGAGTACTATTCACGAGTTGCTATTCACCCAATTACTATTCACTCTAGTATCATTCACTCAGGTATTTGAGGCACTTTTCGTGTCGGGGTACTATTCACGGGGTACTATTCCCGAAGTACTATTCACGGGGTACTATTTACCCGAAAAATATATTTCTTTTCTGTCCAAATTATTTTTGGTACATGCATATTATTCTTAAATTTTACTCTACAAAGCAGTATCATGTTGACAATTTGGACGTTATTGATTCCTGGATAAATTAAATTATAAATCTTTAAAATTTATCCTTGAACTTGTTTTATTGAATTATTATGTCATTGTCATCATCCTCATGCTTATATTGTGATGAAAGTCATCTTTGGCTTACGTGCATAGATGGACTTGGTATGATTATGACCAGAGATTATTCGGTATAATCATGACCATAATGTGGCTAATGATGTGGTAAAAGTCCTCATTGGCATGTAGTTCATTGATGGACAGTTGTTGGTATAATTATGATCAGGGATTATTCGGTATAATCATGACCATTGATGATTACATGAATATCCTTGGTCGTGGTGCAAGGAGGATTCGATTTTATTTATTAAGCTGAGTCTCAGCGATAAGGTTGATGAAAAACTTTTTAAATTATAGACGATAGTAGATTTTATGCTCTACTTGACTCTTATAATGGATTGCTTATTTTCGCTATAGTTGTTGATCTAAAACTTGTTGTCTATTGTATTCTATCAGTTGTTATATTGTTGAAGGCTAAGGATAATTTATTCTGCATTATCTTAGTCATAATATTTCTTACTGGGCTAGTTGAGCTCACCCTTTCTTTCATTATTCTCTTCAGGAAATGAGAATATAGCTGGGACGAGTCAGGAGATGGAGGTATGGTCCAGGATAAATGGCTTTAGTAGTCCTCACTATTCTACGGAATAATGTGATAATAATTGTAAAGAGAATACCATTGAATGTGGATATTGTCTAGATGATAATATTCTTGTTTAAACTCTCAGCTATGTTTTCTCGTATTTTTACACGGCTGTTGTATAATTAAGTTGTATTTGAATTTATGTACCATGTATCTGGCGACTAAAGATGGGTGATGTATACCTGTTTTGGGGGCGTCACAGTTGGTATCAAAGCTTAGGGATATGATCCCTGGCTGAGATGTGAGACAAGAACTAGGAGAGGAGAGACGAGGAATTCCTTCGCTAGTATGACCTACCTAAGTTTATTTGGTATTTAATTGGTCAGTCAGAGTATATGGATAATATGTGATATGTTAATTAACCCTTTTTTTGTGACAGTGTTTGAAAATGGCATCTGAAAATGTTGAGATCAGCAATGAAGCACATGAGACCGTTGAGTCACCAACGATCAATACCCAGGATAATGTGCAACAGGAAGACAATAATCCTCAGGAAAATAACAACACCGATCAAATGATGAATGATGGGATGTTTAGAGGCTTTATGCAATTCATGAAAAATCAGGTAAGAGAGACTCCTGTTCAAAATATAGGTGGAAATAATGGCAACCCACGGTTGGTCACCGCTAAGCAGTTCAAGGAGCTTGGACCACCGGAGTTCTTGGGAAAGCCAGAACCACTTAAGGCGGAGACGTGGTTAAAGCAGATCACCAAGATATTTGATGTCTTGGGATGCTCCGAGGAGCAAAAGGTTCCCTTTGCCACCTTTATGTTTCATGAAGAGCAGACATCGGTGGGAATCAGAAACGTACTCAAAATTTAACGTCTTTCAAGATGTCTTGGGAGAAGTTCCAAGAGTTGTTCAACGACAAGTACTTTCCCGAAAGTATTTGTCACATGAAGGAGGTAGAGTTTATCAAGTTGGAGCAAAACAATAAGACCGTGTCGCAATACGAGGCTAAATTTGCGGAGTTATCCCGGTTTGCATCCCATTTGGTCGATAATGAGGAGCGAATGACGTGAATGTTTCTAAGAGGTTTGAAACCCGATATACGTTAATACCTCATTTCTCACAAACTTTGTTTATATTCAGATGTTGTGAATAGGGCTCAGTTATTGGAGAGCGATAATGAGTCAGCACAACTAAAAGGCAACAACCAACAACACGATAATAATCGTATCGGTGGCAACGGCCATCGGAACAATGATAACCATCGTGGGGGAAATTATCATGTCAAGAATGTTAACCACTTCGGTGGTAATCATGGCTAAGATAATAGGAGTGGAAATTTCAAGAAGAGAAGGTTCAACAACGATGGAATGACAGCAACACCAACACCCGTTTTCAAGGAAGGAGAATGACCACCGATTGTATGCTTCAAATGCAGAGGGGAGGGACATATCAGTCCAAGCTGCACGATGCAGTCCAAAGCATGTTACAATTGTGGAAAAGAAGGTCACCTAGCCCAATTTTTTCGTGCACCAAAGTCAAGTCCAGCTAGGACGGTGGCACCAAAGGCGGATACGGACAAAACAAAGTCGGTGGTTTCAGGGAGAGCATTTTTCGTGACTTCTCAAAAAGCGGGTAACCCGAACGAAGTTAGCACGTGTTAGTTATTTATAAATTCTTGCGAAGTTTATACCTTATTAGATACCGGTTCTACCCATTCTTTTATCTCTCTTGCTTGCGTTCAACGTTTAAATTTGACTGCGGAGAAGTTAGACTTTGACTTATTGGTTGAAACTTCGTTAGTAGAAACCTTCGTTACCTCTACTGTTTATTAATCTTATTTGATTCAAGAAGAGAAGGTTCAACAACGATGGAAAGACAGCAACACCAACACCCATTTTCAAGGAAGGAGAATGACCACCGATTGTATATGCTCAAATGCGAGGGAGGGACATATCATCCAAGTCGCATCGATGCGGTCAAAGCATATTATAATTGTGGAAAAGAAGGTCACCTAGCCCAATTTTTTCGTGCACCAAAGTCAAGTCCAGCTAGGACGGTGGCACCAAAGACGGATACGGACAAAACAAAGTCGGTGGTTTCAGGGAGAGCATTTTTCGTGACTTCTCAAAAAGCGGGTAACTCGAACAAAGTTAGCACGTGTTAGTTATTTATAAATTCTTGCGAAGTCTATACCTTATTAGATACCGGTTCTACCCATTCTTTTATCTCTCTTGCTTGCGCTCAACGTTTAAATTTGACTCCAGAGAAGTTAGACTTTGACTTATTGGTTAAAACTTCGTTAGTAGAAACCTTCGTTACCTCTACTGTTTATAAATCTTATTTGATTCAAATTTATACCTTCACGTTACCTGTCGATCTTATCGCTTTGAAAATACTTGCCTTTGATGTGATTTTAGGAATCGATTGGTTAACTACTCATCATGCCAAAATCGATTGTTTTCGTAAGGTTGTTAGTTTTTATATTCCTAACCAACCTATTATAAGCAACCAAACCACTAAAGTCAATCATTGTCATATCAAGCCATAAGTTAAAAGGCCCGATCCTTTCGTTGTTGACTTCTAAGTCTTGGAATACACCGAAGCTAGAATATCCGTAGGGGACGTCGTGAATGACGATGACAAGTTGATAGGTATCAATGTGACGTACTATCTAAGTCTTGGATGAAAGTCACAGTTTTGAATAATATTTCTATTGTTAATAAATTTCCTGACGTATTCTCTGAAGACTTCTTAGCCTAACCCTAGAGCGTGAAATCAAATTTTGTATTGACCCCAGTACAAAACCCATTTCTAAAACCCTTCAATATTTCTTCAACCAAAACGAACGTATTATGCGCCAAAGACATTGGCTCGAGCTGTTGAAGATTACGACTATACAATTCAATATCATCGTGGAAGAACGAACGTGGTAGCTGACGCGTTGAGTAGAATATCGTATGCGTTTACGAGTGCAATGTTGTTAACACAAAAACCCATTTCGTATAACTTACAAATGATGAAGATAGAATTAAAGACTCTAAGGACCCACGTGGTGATATCAAATATATGAGTAGAATCGACTTTAATCAATAAAGTTAAAGTCGTGCAAGCTACATACTCAGAGCTGATGAATGTGAAGAATAAGGTTCAAGAGGGCGTTATTCTAGAAGCAAGAATCGATGAAGAGAGGAAATCTCAACCCTTGATTTTATTGGCCCATTTAAAATCCTTGATCGAGTAGGAACTGTGGCCTATAGATTTGTTTTACCGCTAAGTATGTCGCGTGTTCATAACATTTTTCACGTATCAATGTTACGTAAATATGTGGACGACTCGAACCACATTATTAAATTAGAACTAGACGATATAACAGAAGATTTAACGTATAAGGAGATACGTGATAAAATCTTGGATAAGAATGATCATATTCGACACTCAAAGGTTATACCTCAAGAGTTAGAATCTGAAATGAAGTCAAGGTATCCTCATCTCTTCGGCATACCAGGTACGTACGTAAATTTCGAGGGCGAAATTTCATAAGGAGGAAAGATTGTGAGACCCCAAATTTTATGAATAAAGATTTAAATTTCTCGAATTTTTTTTTTAATATTATGGTGCGGATTTGATATAATGTTATAGTTGTGGGTAATATTTATAAATTTTGCAAAGTAAGCAAGTGGTTATAAAATATTCGTTTGGTCGGGGAATATTCTTTTTGTCGGGGAATATCCGTGCGTCGACACAATCATTGGTGGAAGTGTTACCGTTAAAACTATTGAACTACCCGGTAGTAAAAGTACAGTAATACGCGTGATTGCATAGTAGCACACGGTATTGATTATTGATGCTTACGTGAGAAGTCACTCAGTTATACTCAATTATTGCTACAGTAATTGCTGCATCATATCTCTCATATTATTGATTCAATTATTGTCACAATATCATCTGCATAATATGATATATTATTAAATCAATAATTGAGACGGCAAAGTTATTCATATTATTATTTGCAATATTGACAATGTCTAGAAGTTCTGTCAATGAGAGGTTTTGTCACCTAATTGCGCGCCAATAAGGAGAAATCCTTATCGGAAAACCCCCTCTTTCCTGGGAACGACCTGGTTGTTAAATATTATGAGTTATAATATTAATGACGAATAAGTTCGTGTTGATTAAAGATGAAATTGATAGTTCCATTGTGTTGGAATTATTAGTGTTAGTGGAAATCGACATTTATTTCGATAATAATTGATGTCTAAAGGTTATATTGACCAATCGGGTAATTAATTGAATAAATGAGGAATTAATAGCTATTGATTCACATGATTATAACTATTTGTTCACATGTGTGTACTATTGATTCACATTCTTGTACTATTAGGGGAAGTGGTGCAAGATTGATAATATTTGCATGACTAAGTTAAAAATGGAGGTATAGATGGAGGTACTATACTGTAATTCGTATTTTCACATGTCTAGAACTATTGATTCACATGATTGAACTATTGATTCACATTATTTACTATTAGGGGAGGTGGTCCAAGTTTGATAATACTTGCAGGACTAAATTAAAAATGAAGAAAAAAAGGAAGGTATTATACTGTAATATTTCGAGCCCCAAAACGTGCAATTATCAAAACTATATTTTCCTATAAATAGAAGTTCATTCCTTCATTATTTCTCACCAATTCACTAAGTCTCACAAGAGCAATTATTATAGAGAGAAATTATAAAGAGAAAGAATAAGAGAAGTCTGTTACCTCACTATTCCAGTATCCAGTTTTCTTCTAAGGTAAGGGGTACTATTCTTTTGTATTCATGAAGAGAGTTATTTTCTTTCAATACTCGTAAGGGTCTTTATTCCATTCTTTATTATTATGTTGGAATAACATGTCTATGCGAAGTACCGCATACATGGTGAAATTCTTTTGTTATTCCATTCTTTATTATTATTCTCATTGAATAACTCGCCTATGCTGTCTGATCTATCGCATACCGGTGAATTCGTTGTTATTCCATTCTTTATTATTCATTTGAATATCCTATCCATGCGGATTTACGCATGACCTGGTTCCATTCTTTATTATTCTCGTTAGAATATCCCGTCATGCGGATTACGCATTTGACCGGTTCCATTCTTTATTATTTTATTGGGAATAACATATACGTATGGTCTATCGCATGCTCGGTGAATTCTTACGTTATTCCATTCTTTATTATTTCATTGGAATAACACGCCTATACTTGACATCGCATGCATGGTGAATGACCTTTCAGATTCATTCTTTATTAAATTGTGGAAATGATCTGCTCACGTGGATTACCGAATGGCGGGTGAAAATCCATTCATAGATTTCATATATTCTATTATACTCGTATAAGATATCATTTTTTGTATAAATCATGGAATATCATTATCTTTGGTATTTTTCTTTTACGAGTTACTATTCATGGGTTACTATTCACTCTAGTATTATTCACTCGGGTATTCGGGGCACTTTTCGTGCCGGAGTACTATTCACGAGTTACTATTTATGGGTTACTATTCACCCGATTACAATTCACTCTAGTATCATTCACTCGGGTATTTGAGGCACTTTTTGTGTCGGGATACTATTCACGGGGTACTATTCCCGAAGTATTATTCACAGGGTACTATTTACCCAAAAAATATATTTCTTTTCATTCAAATTATTTTGGTACATGAATATTATTCTTGAATTTTACTCTACAAAGCAAAGATCATGTTGACAATTTGGACGTTATTGATTCTGGATAAATTAAATTATAAATCTTTAAAATTTATCCTTGAACTTGTTTTATTGAATTATTATGTTATGTCATCATCCTCATGCTTATATTGTGATGAAAGTCATCTTTGGCTTACATGCATAGATGGACTTGGTATAATTATGACTAGGGATTATTCGGTATAATCATGACCGTAATGTGACGAATGATGTGGTAAAAGTCCTCATTGGCCTGTAGTTCATTGATGGACAAATTGGTATGATTATGACTCAGGATTATTCTAAGATAATCAAGACCATTGATGATTACATGAATATCATTGGTCGTGGTGCGTGGATGATTCAATTTTATTTATTGTCGAGTCTCAAATGATAAGGTTGATGAAAAACTTTTAAATAATAAAATATAGTAGATTTTATGCTCTACTTGACTCTTCTAATGGATTGCTTATTTTCGCTGCAGTTGTTGATCTAAAACTTGTTGTCTATTATATTCTATCGGTTGTTATCTTTGTTGAAGGTTAAGGATAATTTATTCGCATTATCTTAGTCATAATATTTCTTCTTGCTATTTAGTTGAGTTCATCCTTTCTTTCATTATTCTATTAGGAAATGAGAATATAATTTGGGACGAGTCGGGGAATGGAGTGATGGTCCGGGATAAATGCTTTTAGTAGTCGCCACTATTCTACGGAATAATGTGATAATAATTGTAATGAGGACAATTATCGAGTGTGGATATTATGCAGATGACAATATTCTTGTTTAAACTCTCAGCTATATTTTGTTGTATTTTTACACGACTGTTGTATAATTAAGTTGTATTTGAATTTATGTACCATGTATCTAACGACTCAAAATGAATAATTTATACCTATTTTGGGGCGTCACAACAATTATATAGTGGAAACTCATGAAATGAAATGCCTCTCCAAAGGTAGGAAGGACTAGTGAAAAGCCAGCCACAACAGATTAGCAAAGAGGGTGGCGTTCTCGGCCCAAATTACAGAATATATGATGTTTTTACACGCCTCTTTCTCATATGAATATAAACTCCATTCATTAACCATGTGCAAAAATCATATTTTCATTTGAAATATTATCATTTTCCAAGTTTTGACTTTTCATATATATATAATTTATTGAATTTTAAGAACTTTTAGTTATTTAAGGTTTGTTTGTTGGAGCGGTGAAATTTAATACAAGTATGGTGGTAGAAAAATATTTATATACTCCCTTCATTCCACAAAAAGAAAATGAATATTGTTTGATTTTTTTTCTTAATCAATGTACAAATCTTAAAATTCATAATAAATGTAATTAAATTTATTTAATTTTGCATTAATACACCGTAAATTACTTAAAAGACTTTCTTTCAAACGGATGTAATTGCACAAAACAAATTTGGATCGTATCAAATAATCTTTCAATCTAAAAGCCGGCCCAAATTACAGACACAAATTTGATGCCAATTTGACCAAATCCATATCCAACAAGCCCGGATCCGAAAAGTCACGTGCCTCTTGAGCAGCCAACTGCTTTCTTCATCTCTCTTCTTATAAATACGTAAGTTATGGATATGTATTTGGTATCTGTTCGTGTCTCCCTAAGAAAGACACAACCTTCATACCAAACCCACATATATATCCCGCTGGTAAGTACGTTTTCTCTTTCTCTTTAACCATTTGCAACTAATTATACTTTTGTGTAATTTTCTAAATTTTCATCAAACACACACACACACACACACACACACACACACACACACACACACACACATATATATATATATATATAGATATATTTCTTCTTTCAGTGTCGGGTTCTGTTTTTCATGTTTGGCAAAATTTATTTCATGTTTTGTATATGAGAATTTTTTAACATGTTTTAAATTTGTTCAAAATGCAAGAAGAATCAATTTCAAAGGAAAACAGGTTTTACTTTTTGATTTTCGACAGATATATATATAATTCAGTTTCTACTCCGTGTATTTTTAGAAAAGTGTTTGAAGTAGAAATTATGGGGAAGTTAATTTTGTTCTTCTTTTTATATTCTGAGCCTTCTAAATTTGGCCGGCTCACCCCGGTAATTATCTGATGATTTTGGTACTAATATCAGACTTTTTGGAAAAAGCCCGTGTGTTCCAAAACTGAAAAACTTGCTTTGAGATTACGATAAATTTAGTTTGTTACTTTAATAGTGAGTTTTTGTCGCACTTTAATTGGCCAGGTGCATCTTATTTTTGTACACAATATCAACAAGCAAACAAACGAGTAAAAGGAAATTAAATTTTAGTAGGTACAGTATATTATGTTGCCATATACCGTCTTTTTATAGCTATTCATTTGCATCCATATTCAGTCCCTTTTTTTTTTGTTAAATATTTATTCAGCCACTTTCTATCGTCTTCTTTCCATATTCTACACGTTACTTCCAACTTTTTATATATATATATATATATATATATATATATATATATATATATATATAATCATGCGGGAACCTTGCCCTCCAAGTTTTGAACCCTTACTCTTCGATCTCTCCAGTCCCTCCAGACGGTTTTTGAAATTTCCGTCATAACTATTAATACATCTCGACGGTTTCGTCGCTATATCTCTAAAAAATTCGTCGTTCTCATAAATTTCTATGTAATATATATATATATATATAGCCCTATATATATATATATATATATATATATATATATATATATGTTAACTATTCAAGCTTTGACGCTGCAGGCATCTATCTATATATTAATTGCTTACCCTGGCCAAATTTTGTTGCTTACAAACTCGTTCATATTTCCGAGTAACGTAAATAACAGGAACAAAACTCAAATGGGTGGTCATGCTTTTGGGTTCCTATGGATATTAATCTTGCTTTCACAAAACAACCAGTCGGAAGGTTGGTTTTTCTCTTCTAAAGATGACTCGACTGAAGACCGTCAACGCACAGAAACCAATCAAATTCCTAAGGATTTGGTGGCTGAATTCTCAATGGAACCTCTCAATAGCCAAAAGGGAATGAAGTTGGTCGAGAACGCTAGGCGAATGGCGGTTTCTTCAAATTCTTGCTGGCAGAATGCATATAAAAATCTATTTGCAGGATGTTCCGAGATTCTTGCTGGTGAAGAAACGCGGTCTAGGTTTGCTTGGCATCTCAGTGATTGTTTTCAGAAGGATTCCGGGAGGACTGATTTTCCCTATTGTGATGTGAAATCTCCCATGTTGAATTGTCTCAAGAAACTGAATGAGGATGCTCGAAAAGTTTATCTAGAGTTTTTTCTCGAAACAAATTCTATATGTCATCAGTTACAGTTAGGTCTCTGTTCTCTATACATACTTCTATTCAAATTCAAAATCATCAATATTTGTCCAAAGAAACTAACTAAAATTCTTCTTGTGCTATGCAAGAGCTGATGCGTTTAAACGACAAATGGAGAGATTGATAAATGAACTGAAGAAAACTGCAGAGAATGCAGAAATCAAGATAGAAAGTATAGAAGAGCGAGCTGAGCAATTGTTGCAGAGTTCAAATCAGATTCACGACTCGTTAGCATTGGTTGATCTTCATACAGGACAAGTGGCTCAAACGTTGAAGAACGTTGGAGATCATGTCAGCTCTGTGTTGACTAATTCGGAAGCAGTTTATGAGCAATTTGTTGGGATAGCAGCTTCGCAATCAGAACTGCGTGAAGGACAGGCAAAGATGAACGAAACACTGGAACAGGGGATGGCAATGCTTCATGATTCTTATAACAATTTGGGCGCAGAAATAAGTAACTTGGGGGATAAAGCTGTTGAAATAGACAATCAAATTAGTAAGGTTGGCGATGCAATGTCTTCAAAAATGAATACTCTACAGAGTAAAGCTGAAGACATTGGGAATATTACAGAAATTTCATTAGATAAGCAGAGTGAACTTTTAGCCGGACAATCTGCAGCTGTTGAAGGTCTTCAAGCGCTAAATAAAATTATGTCCCAAGCACTTGAAGAGAGCAAGTAAATATCAGAAAATAACCTACATTATATGTTATTTCCTATGGTATATTAACGAATCCATTGAGTTTTTCCCTTGTATTTTTGTAGGAGCACAATGCAGCAGTTGGCTGAATTTGGTCACAGGCAGCAGGAAGAGCTTCTTCATCGGCAAAAACAACTTGAACAAGCTCATGATCATTTGGTTGAGAATTCAGAGACAATATTGGCCGCTCAGGTATAATTGTGCATTTTGAGCATACATATAAATTTATAATCCTTACATTACAAATTACACATACTATGTTTCAGTACCTTTTGTCCATGTTTTATAGGTAGCTTTTGAATCAAAGCAAGCAAGCATGTTTGTTGCTATAGACAAGCTCTTTGCCCTACATAATGCTATCCTGCTCGAATCACGACTAATTAAAGCATTCATAGTGTACTCAATAGCAATCTTTATCCTCTATATGTTCACAAGTACTAAGCAAACGTACACTATGAGACCAAGGCTTTATATGGGTATGTAGCTCTATAACTTCACTAAGTATGGGACCCTGATTGTTTTTAGCTCAATGCTGAATGTTTTTAGCTCAACTTCATGATTTATTATTTAACTTTCTGCAGGGCTATGTGTTACATTCTTGATTGAATTTTTTGTACTGAAGTACTGGACAAATGGCATTGAACATCGTGCATGGATAACAAATCTAGTTAGATTGTTGTTTGTGCTTCTTGCTTCAGCCCAACTTCTATATGCCATTTTTACATACAGGTGGGAATAGAAATAACTGGTAATGTTTATTATGGATTAAGAAACTGTATATATGGAATATGTATCTAACATATTTTGAAATATGCAGAGACTATGAAACACTGAACCATCAGATGCTTCTAACACTAATGGAGAAGCTTGACGGGATGCAAAGGCATAAAGAGTTGCCATGGGACATGAACAGCGAGGAAGACTGGTCTGCATGGGTTGATGCTGACTTACCCGAAGATGTAGACAAATTGGAAGATCCTGACTTTATGCTTCCAGAGGAGGTTGGAGAGAACACAAGCACAACCACTTCAATTACAAGAAAATATAATCTCCGCAACCGGCATCGTTTGTAGTATTCTGGCAATTCATATAGTGAGTCAATAACTAATTGTGTTTTCATCAACTGATATTATTTGTATACTCTAGTACTTTAATTATTCTTTTTAACTATATCTTAAACAATGAGTTGGTGCTTTTGTTATACTTTCACATAATTATAAATCAATACTCCATGTAGGGACTAACTCCAAAAATTTTAAAAATGAAATTTGATGCATGAAGTCAGACTAACTACAGCTTAGATAGGTAATCAAAAGGAGGTGCAATAATTTCCCATGCCCATACTGGCATACTGCCAGGCACTTGAGAGAAAAGTCCAATAAGTTGGTCGTGTTTGTGGACTTCAAAGAAGGATTATAACTTTTCAAATTATATCTCAATGCTGACAATCAGCAAAGATGCTTTTTACCTATGCTTTAGAATGCTTACTTAGAAATCCAGCAAAAATAATTATAAAAAAAACACTGTGCATATATATCAAGAAGAATTTGTTTGGTCAGCTGGTGTGATCACCAATAATCTTTGCAAGAGCATGTCCCTTGTTCAAATTGGTGGAATCGATTCGTGTCTCTCAATATAATCACTCTCCTCGTTACTTTAGACACATACTTCATCCAAATGTGACAATCTACACAAACACGTAAATTTTTGGTGATCCTAATTGGCATTCCAGAACCTGTGTGAATGAGCCCAAACATTGTTGCAAGATGTTCACTATGTCCACACACCCACTCTGTCTTCATTTCGTCATCTACATCGTGAAGTACAACTCCTGTATCTGGGACATATCCAACTTCTTCCATGGCTTCCATTAAGTCATTCCAAACTTTTTTAAACTCGTTGGAATTACGAAATGCCAAACTCCCTCCAGCAATAAATGTGTATACTCTGTGTTTTATCTGCATCCAACTGCATCCAGGCTCCTTCTGGAGTCCCATATTTTCCATTATTTCTCTAATCATTTTAACACCTGCCCACATCCTTGCTTTTGCATAAATGTTTGATAGCATCACATAATTTCCAGGGTTGTTTGGTTCCAATTCAAACAACCTTTTTGCAATCAACTCTGCTAAAGGAACATTCCCATAGAGTTGGCATGAATTTAGTAATGAACCCCAGATGCTACCACTTGGCTTCATGGACATGCTCTTAACAACCTCTAAGGCCTCCTTGATTTCCCCATCTCTACCTAATAAATCAACCAAACAAGCATAATGCTCTACGGTTGGAGTGATCCCAAACTCTACCCTCATTCTGTCAAACAAATTTTGTCCCTCATTTGTAAACCCTGCATGGCTGCAACCTGATAACAAAACAATAAATGTGACCCCATCTGGACAATAGCCTGAATCAACCATTTCATCGAATGACTCTATAGCTTTGGTCATACATCCACTGATTGCATACCCATTAAGCACAGTATTCCATGTAGTCACATCTTTGTTCTGCATCATATCAAACACTCTACGACAGTAATCCATTGCCCCACATTTTCCATACATATCCACAAGTGAGTTTAAAACCAACACATCAGCTTTCCTACTTGATTTCACAATCTGAGCATGTATCTCTTTTCCACTATAAATAGCCGTTACTCGAGCACACACTGGTAACATTGTAGTAAGGGTAATCCAACTAAACCAAATTCCCTCTCGTTGCATTTTCTTAAATATTTCAAAAGCCTCAAAGAATTGCCTGCGCTGTACTAATCCAGCAATCAACGAGTTCCAAGTAATAATGTTTCGGTTAGGCATTTCATCAAACAACTGGAGTACATCTTCGAAACACCCACACTCCGTATACAACCTAAGAAGAGAATTGTACACTACTTGATCAGGATCTTCAATAGATTTTACAATCTGGGCATGAATTGATCTACCCATTTTCAATTCTAACAATGCCGAGCAGGCCTTCAAAGCAGTGGAAAATGCAAAATTACCAGGTTGGACACATTGACACAACATGTTACAATAAAGAAGTAAACTTTCTTTAAAGTACCCATTTCTTGAATATCCAATTGTCATTGCCACCCAAACGGACTCAACAATCTGCTCGGCATCGTTACCATATTCAAAAACACGGCGAGCTTCATCGATTTTGCCGCAAACAGAGTAAAGGGTGATGAGCTTGCTTTTAATGGTGGGATTCTGAAGGAGATCTTGGTGGGTTTTGTTTCTTGATAAGAGAAGTTGAAGGTAGAGTCTTTGACCGTGTTGTGAGGACTTTTTGGAGATACAGGCATGGAGAAAGGAAGAATAGGCCTCGAGGTCTGGATCAGTTGAATTGGGTTTTGAAGGTAGTGATTCAATTAGATGAAGGGCTTCGTCCAATTTGCCAGATTTTGATAGATATTTGAGTGTCAAATTGAGAGTTTTTGGTTTGTGAATAATGGGAGCTGAAGTGGCCGTTATGTTAGTTGGGACAGTTATGTTGGTTGAGAGGCAAATGGCGGGTATGACCATTATGCTAGGAGGAGGAGGAGTCAGGAGAGTGTGTGTGGTGAGTACTTGTGCAATACATGGGAATATGGGATCATTGGGTGCTGACAGGAAGTAGTAGTATTTCTTATCTCATAGTCATATCCATCCACACCAAAAAAAAAAAATCATCTAAAATTATTTAATAAAAATACCCAAAAAAATTAATAAAATACAAGTGTAGGAAGTCTTTAGACATTAATATTAAAGAAAATACTCTTATAATTAAAATTCTATAATACCTGAGATTGAGTATTTTGGCTTTTAAATTTAATTTAGAAAGTTTGGAAAATTTTGAAATTCAAATTTAATATAAATCCTCCACTCTATAAAAAAAAAATCTTATTTGCAAAATTTATGAATATTAAAGATAATTTTGTTCAATGTATACCCAAAAATAATAATAAATTGTTATTGTATGATATAATAATAAAATTATCATTTAAAACTTAAATACATTAAGTCATTTATACTACTATCTTTAAAAAGTGAACTCATTTTGTGCTGGGAAGATGGAGAAATTGACAAATAAGACTCTAAAAGATTAAGTTTCAAAACTCATGGATTACATCAGTACTAAATATTAAGATTTTACAAATTAATTTAAAAAATCATGAAAATGTTGTGATGAACAAGAAAATATTGTTTTGAAAGTTTATTTGAATGTTCCTCAACTGGGTTTACTTCTTATGCATTTTGTATTGTAATTAATTCATGTACTGTTTTTTTATATTATGTTATAGTTTTATAATGACAAAATTATACTTTTTAATTAGAGGTTTTGGTTTAATGGCATTGTCATTTATGTGTAAGTTATTCTTTTTTTTTTAATTTATATTATTTCTAGATATTTCTAAAAATAATTATGAATGTAACTCCTTGTAGAATGTAGATAATCTAAATATAGATTATAAAATGAAATGGCTTGGTTACCATTGTTTGGGCTGAGGTGGTGACACGGTTTCTGTTCAATATCTCAAGTTGGAGAGCAACTATGAAATGGACCACCGTTTATCACTGTTTGGGCCAATTCCTCAGAATCCTTTCTGGCGAACAATTAATAAGAAATTCCAAGCCCAAGGACAATGAAATTTATTAAGGCCGCAGCCGAAATATTGAAAGGCTTAACCTGATTTGGATCGTTTAGTCCCAAATATATTTCTAACTAGAAAATATATATTTTTTTTCATGACGTGGAACCTGCAGTTGCCACCCTTCAATATGAACTAGGCTAATCGTGGTGAATTATGTTTGATGATTCTGAAAGAGATTATTGTGTTTGTTATATATTGAACTCGTCACTTGTGTCTAAGAGTATAAAAATGAATCGAATTGAGTCAAAATTTAGTTGCTCATGATTTGATTCATAAAATTTATCGAATATAAAATAAGATTTGATTGAGGCTCGTTTAACTACCTCGCAAGTCAAGCACGATCTCGAATCGAGCCCGAACAGTTTGAACTTTTTGAACCAATATTATGATCCGAGTATCAATAAAAAATTATAATTTGAGGAGATTCGAGTAATTTATCGAACTTTAAAATTTGATAATATTTGAATCATTTATATTTCGAGTCGAACTCGAATAGAACTTTTAGTCGAACAATCTTAATCGAGAGAATAATATTTAATAATAAATATCGAATAAGGTAAATACATTGATGTTTTTTCATTTCTGATCTTACTTATGTCAGTGGAAATTGAAATTAGTAATATTATTATAAAAGGGGAGGGGAATGAATACAAGAAACGAGACATGTAGATTTTTGTGAGTACTACGATCAATCAATTTCGAATGAAAATACAAAAATAAATAAATAAATAACAAAAAATTAAGGCCTAGCTCCAAATCCAATTTTCATAATGAGGAAAAACTAACTAACTAACTAACTATATATATATATATATATATATATATATATATATATATATATATATATATATATATATATATATTGTGAGCCTATCCAATGTTGTTGCTGGATTACTACAAAATTACAAATATATATAATTGACCACTCAATAAATGAGTCAACGTACAGACCCAAATCTCATATGAGCATTGTCAAAGTATTAAGTATTATTATTCCTGAGTTCTCATATATATATATATATATATATATATATATATATATATATATATATATATATATATATCCTTAATCATGTGATATATAGATTAGAGGTGAGCTGACAAAGTCCCCACGCCTATGCCATGATGCCATTTTGCCTTGTGTATTATTTGTGACAATAACTCGATCATTCCCTCTCTCGACATTTGACTATACGTAAACAAAAGTCTTTTATTTATTTCAAACAACTTTACCACTTTATATTCCAATTTCAAAATGAGCATCACTTTTAAGATTTTTAAAAGTTAAATGCATGTGTTTTTATTCAATATTAATTTACTCCTAAAACTACTAATAATTATTAGTTTAATAGTCATAATAAAATTATTATATTAATGAAAAATTTAAATATATTATGTCACTTATATTAATACATGCATGAATTCAACTATATATACTACACTACACTGGTAGTTACAAATACTACTACTAGTCTAGTCTAGTCTACTACGAGTTGTAGAATGTAATGTAGTATTGTTGTAATGGTGCTGGTGCTGGTGCTGGTGCTGGTGCTGGTGCTGCTTATTAAATGCGGGATAGACAATACGATGAGCAAGTCTCGTGAAGGACCATGTCAGCCCCCTACTCCGCCCAAGATGTGTGAATTCTCCGCCCCATGTCTCTCTCTCTCTCTCTCTCTCTCTCTCTCTCTCTCTCTCTTACCTCTTCTAGATCTCTCCACAAAGATATACACACAAGTATGTGTGTGTATATAAATTATATATATATATATATATGTATATATGTATGAATGTATGAATATAATTTCTTTTTTGGTTCTTTAAAATGAGTCCATCACTTATCAAAGTAATACTATAAAATAACATAACATTTTATGGAAAAAGATATTTTAGACATCATCATATATATTATAGTTAAATTTGGCTAAAACTACTAGTAAAATAAATTAGTTTTGTATAAAATTAATTTTTAATTACTTTTTTTTTTATAAACTTCTAAAGACTAAAATTATATCGTTTTATTAAATATCATAAGTTAAGCTTGGTTAAAACATGTTTTATATTTCATCCTTTCTATATTATTTGTTCATTCTTAACTTTTTATAAATAAAACTTTATAAATATAATATATACTTCCATACCTCAACACACACACACACACACACATATATATATATATATATATATTGAGGTTTCATCTGATCACATAAGTAATTCTTTTTCATTGAATTTTTTTTTTTTTACTCCAATCGAAATTTTAATGCGTAAAAAAAAGTTAATTACTCAACAAAGCAATCAATTACTGAAACCCCTATATATATATATATATATATATATATATATATATATTAGTATTTCTAATGTTTAAGCTAGGTTATATAGCTAGCATTAGAGCTGACGGTCAACATCATTTAATATATGGTGCAGTGGGTTGGGCCAATTATCCAACAGATCACTGACTGTAATGAAAGCAGGCACCAGAATTCTTTATCGCTAGTAGTATAATTCTAACTCATCATAGTGGCATCATAACAGCTAGGCTTTGTGATGGTAACCCTCCTTCCTCTACTTTTGTCCTTGCAAAAAGTAAAAGCCAAAGGATATAAGAAAAAAGCTTTATAAAAAGTCCCTTTCATTTCTTCTTCTCTCTTTCAAACAGACCATCACTCACTCACCCACTGACCCCTTCACCTACATACCTTTTCTTACTACTCTCCTCTCTCCTCTCTCCTCTCTCCTCTCTCCTCTCTCTTCAATTCAATCATAAAGCAATCGATTACAAAATGATTTACTCTCTTCTCTCACATCCATCTTTTCTGTTCTGCCAAAAAAGTCCTGCCCCCTTTTTCCTTTACATTTATTACTCTCTTCTCGAGGAATGGGTCATCTCATCTCATCTCATCTCATCTCATCTCGGGTTAGAGACCTCTCTCTCTCTCTCTCTCTGTGTCTAATGTCAACTTCAATTGCTTGCCTAGCTTTGGTTTTTCCAAGTGTCAACTTGCATTTAGCTTTTTCCACTCCTCACATTCTTTACTACCACTACCTTGTACGTACTCCATTTTAATTTTAATTACTAAGTATTGTTTAACCTAAATCACAAATGTTTCTTGCCTTTAATGTTCGGTTACTAATGTTCATTGTCCAAAATTTTGACTTCAAATTATATTACCCTTTATATTAATATTTGTTGATGCGTATGTATGTAATTTGCCTCTAACTCCTAGTTCGGGAGTTGTTGGTAACCTAAAATTACACTTGATATGAGATATTTCTGTACCAACAAAACTCTCAATATTCTAAAGGATATGATGCATGTACATAACTAAAGAAGTTAAGCTAAAATATCCACATACACCTAAAAGTTTACACCATTACATTATTCCCTCCATCCCTAATTATTTGACGTTTTAGAGGTGGATACAAGAATTAAGATAATAATTAGAAAACATTAAATATAAGTACTCAATTGTCTATAATACATGTTGGGATAAGGAGAGACAGAGTTTAAAGTATAAAAAAAATAGGCAAAGTAATGAGTAATTTTGGAAAAATTGTCATTAATTCTCTTAAATTTGAACAAACGTCAAATAATTATAGAAAAATGAAAAATTCTAAAACGTCAACTAGTTAAGGACGGAGAGAGTATGTTGTTTGCAATTATATACTCAAATTAATGTTAGGGGATAGAGTGGGACAGTTTTAGACATCATCTCCATCTAGCTAGTGTAATTTTTTCTGAATGCGATGTAAATGAATTTTTGAATGCTCTCCCCTAGCTAACTCAACGTAAGATCATTTCTACTTCAAAGTGAAAACAATTTTTTGACATGATTAAAACAATTTTTTCTACTTCATCTAGAGGATTGCTTAACCTAGAACTTTGTTCAACAACTTAATGACACTCTTTTAGGATGTTGTCATCTGTTATGATGGAACAGTAAGGAATGTCCGCATGCAGTAATTCAATTAATTTTATTATTTGAGTATATGACACAAACAGGAACTACGACCCATATTTTTGTTTATTATATTTAATTTTATTTATATTATTTAAATTAATTTATTTTAGTTATTTTATATTATTTAATTTTATTTATTTTGTATAATATTATTTAATTTAATTTACCTTAATTAATTATTTTATTTTATTTTTCTTTATGTTATTTATTAATTTTGTATTATATTATTTAATTTAATTTACCTTAATTAATTAATTAATTTTAGTTAATTTATTTTGTATTTTATTATTTTATTTTATTTAAATTAATTTATTTATTTATTTTATTTATTTTATATTATTTAATTTATTTAATTTTATTTAATTTTATTATTTTGTATAATATTATTTAATTTAATTTACCTTAATTAATTTATTTATTTTAGTTAATTTACCTTAATTTGTAAATGCTACTTAGTTGTGTTTTTTTTACTTTATTTTAGTGCCAAACTAAGTCCTAATTGTCTTTTATAGTTAAGTATTGATTTATTTAATGCCATCTATAACTTCCACAGAAATTCCGTCAGAAATAATTCAATGCCCAAATAAGACAAGTCTTCAATTGATTCACATAATGCAATTCACAATGCTATATAGAATTCATAAGGCAGAAAATGGATATGCTTAACCATTTCATATGAACCAAATTGAACCAAATCCATATAACAGAAAAAAGGCAGAAAATGGATATGTTGAACCAAGGCAAATCAAATTATTCAAACCAACATGAATCCTTAATTCAAACCAAAATGGATATGTTGAACCAATATAGATAATTCATTTCATTGAATATAAGGCAAATTATATGTATTTCACTGAATATTCAAACCAATTTTGGGACATAACAATCAATAATTTAATTTCTTAATTCAAACCAAAATGGATATGCTGAACCAATATAGATAACTTTAGAGAACATATCATTCAACAATTTAATTTCTTTTATTTAGTGCTAAAATCAATTTAGGAATTTTTAAACTTGATTACAAAAAACTTAAGCCCTAACCTGTAAATTGAAAAAGTACCAAATTATGGAAGAAGAAGAAGATCGTTGTTCATCGTTGCACCGCCCACGCACGGAACCACCTACATTTTGACTTGACCTCCTCAAATGGGCTATGGACCAAATGTGGGAGTTTACAGAAGGAAGAAATATGGAGGAGATGAGAAGGAGAAGAAATATAGAGGAAAGATTAGGAGGAGGAGAAATATGCAGGAGCCGCTGCTGCTAATTAAGAAGAAAGGGAAAGAATGAAAAGAGATTAGGGCTACTGGTGTGACTGATGTTAAAAAGAGAATAAGCTCGACGGAATTCCGTCGACTTTATTTTTGTCGCCCTTTAGCTATTATCGACGAATCATTCAGTCGAATTTACACATATTTCGTCGACCTTAAACTCGCGTTAGCGGAAAATCTACGTGCCAAGTAAAGGGGCTTAATTTCGACGGATGTTCGTCGATTTTAGTCTATCCTCGACGCAATTAAATTCAACGTAATATTCCATCTAAATTATATTTAACTTGATGAAATGTATTCGGTCAGAATTAATTCTGTCGGAGATAACCCTTCAGAATTAATGTGTTCGACAATGTGTTTAACACTGTAATGAATGTTACGGGCAAGACGAAAGATAATGATAAAGCACAGTTGGACATGAAAGATATTTATAAGCGTTCTGGATTAGAACTTTATGAATCTAAAATTGGTAAGATGTTCAAACTGCATGCAAGGTATACATTATCCAAAAAGTAGGTTGAAGATGTGTGCACATGAATTAAGTCTCTCAAACTACCAGATGGATATACGTCAAACATTGCAAGGTGTATTATGGGTGGAAAATTACAAGGGATGAATTAAGAGTCATGAATGACAAGTGTTCATGGAGAGACTCATGCCTATAACTCTTCGGGATATGCTTAATAAACCAATATGGGATTCTTTGATTGATCTTAGTTATTTTTTCAGGGACTTTTGTTTTAAAACATTAAATGAGAAGGACATGTCTGTACTTAAAAAAAACATCATTGAGATCACGTGTAAGCTTGAAAAAATATTCTTGCCTGATTTTTTGACTCCATGAAGCATGCATTTGCAAATCCATCTTCCCTATGAAGCTAATATTAGGGGTCCAGTTCAATATAGATGGATGTACTCTTTCGAGAGGGTGATGGAAAACCTTAAGAGAAAGGTGAAAAATAGAGCTTATGTCGAGGGTTCGATATGTGAGGCATACAGCTTCGATGAGATATCTACGTTTGTCTCAGACTATTTTCCTGACAAAATCCTCACAAAGGCCAATCGAGTCCCGAGACATGATGATGGTGGTAATATTGAATTAAATGGTCGGCTTTCTGTATTTGGTCTATTGGGTCACGCTTATGGAAAAGGAAAGCGCATATTCCTTTTTGAGCAAGATTTACATGTTGCTCATACTTACATTCTTCTCAATTACGAGGAGATTGACGAATTTGTGAGGTACACATGTAAAATTTCAATTGTTTTAAGGATAATTATAGCTTAACCTGCAATGACATACATTCCAATATGTTAATGTTAATAAAATTTTATACATCATACGATGACGAGTTAAAAGCGAATCAGCCCGACATAAAGGTGGCTAAAGGAAAAAGTAAGTTAAATATATTAAGTATTAAC
The DNA here is from genome assembly GCA_020205615.1 of Panax quinquefolius. Lineage (NCBI taxonomy): Eukaryota > Viridiplantae > Streptophyta > Magnoliopsida > Apiales > Araliaceae > Panax > Panax quinquefolius. Next base: position 143,307,497 of record CM035153.1, on the reverse strand, counting down.
ATATATTCCATTAATTTATGACTTCATTTAATGTAATAATGCTTTTGTAGGCTCTTACTGAGGGAACTGTGACTCCCTCAAAATAGGCATACATCAACCATTTTGAGTCGCCAAATACATGGTACAGAATTTAAATACAAACTTCTATTATACAATACGAAAAAAGCGTAACTGAGAGTTTTTACACGAATATTGTCTTCTAGACAATATCCAAACTCAAATGGAGTCCTTATTACAATTTTTTATCACACTATTTCATAGAATAATGAGGACTACTATAGCTACCATTTTGGACCATCACTCTGTTCCCCAACTAGTCCCGGCTACGTTCTTATTTTCTGAAAAAAATAATGAAAGCAAAAGTGTGACGCCCCCAAAATAGGTATACATCACCTATTCTGAGTCGCCAAATGTGACGCCCCCAAAATTAGGTATACGTCACCCATCTTGGGTCGCCACTTACATGGTACATAAATTCAAATACAACTTACTAATATAACTGTAGGTGTACCATACGACATAAATCGTGAGTTTGAATACAAATTTTGTCTACTAGATATTATACAAACTCAAAAGGAGTCCTCATTACAAATTTATTATCACACTATTTCACGTAATAGTGAGGACTACTAATGCTATCCTCTCGACCATTACTTCGCTCCCCGACTCGTCGGCCTATGTTCTCATTTTTCAAGAAGAAACGGTGAAAGAAAGGGTGAGCTCAACTAGCCCAAGAAGAAATATTATGACTAAGATAATGCAAAATAAATTATCATTAGCCTTCAACAATGTTGTTAAACCGATAAAATACAATAGACAAACCGGTTTAATCAGTAGCGGAATAAGCAACCCATTAAAAGAGTCAAGTAGAGAATAAAGTCTACTATCTTTTAGGTTTTAAAAGGTTTTCATCAATTTTTATCACGAGACTCGACTTAATAAATAAACCACCACATCTAATCATCCTCGTATTCACGGCCAAGGATTTTCATCAAATTATCAATGGTCATGACTATACCGAATCACCCCCGGTCATAATCATACCAAAACTATCCATCACCGTGCATTATGTGCCATCGAGGACTTTTGTCACATCATTTATATCAAGTCATGATTATACCGAATGATCCCCGGTCATAATCATACTAAGTTCATCTATGCACGTAAGCCAAAGATAACATAATATAACATGAGGATGATGACAATGACATAATAATTCAATAAAACAAGTTCAAGAATTATTTAATCCATGAATTATTAACGCCCAAATTGTCAACATGACATCTTTGTTTCAGAGAGTAAAATTCAAGAATGATCGAAGAATATTTCCATGAAAAGATATTGGATGAAACGCAAATATCAAGGATATTCTACTAATTTCATGGAGTATAGAAGTCAAAGTTTTAACCAACCTGGGTATAATAAAGAATGGAATAACAAAAGAAATCACCACGCATGCAGATCAGATGCATAAAAGTTATTCCAATGTAATAATAATAACGGAACCGTGTCGTGAAATTCACACCCGATGTGATGTTCCAACAGAATAATAAAGATGGAACCAGATCCGGTGTAAAAACACATGATAGGATATTCCAACAGAATGATAAAGGCGGAACCAGTGGGTGTAAAAAACACATGCACATGGATGTTCCAACAGAATAATAAAAATCGGAACCGTGTCCGGTGTAAACACACATGCATGTGATGTTCCAATGTAATAATAGAAGAATGTCACCAAGTATAGGTAAATCACAGATACAAAAGTTATTCCAATGTAATAATAAGCAATGGAATAACATAAGGATTTCACCAAGTATAGGGTGCCGCAGCGTATACAAAGTTATGTATAGGGTATGCCACTTTTACAAAAGTTATTTTAATGTAATAATAATGAATGGAATAATGTAAGTTCTTCAAGAAGAAAGAATAACACCCCTTACCGTGAAAAAAGAACCTGAATATAGAAGTAATGAAGTAGCGAGAATACTCTTCTTCTTTCTATAATTTTTCTCTATAGCTTCTCTCTATAATTCTCTCTCAGAGTTTCAATGAATTCGTAAGAAAATAATGAAGGAATGAGCTTCTATTTATAGGAAAATGAAATGCATAAGAATTTAATCCATGAACGGTCCAGATTGATTTATTTTAATCGACGGTCCATATTTAAAGAAAAATCTTTTAAATAAAATATAATATATTCTATTTATATAAAAACATTTTACTATGCAAACACTATGCAATACTATGCAAAAACACTATGCAAAAAATACTACGCAACACTATGCATAATAAAATATAATATATTCTATTTATGAATAACTTTAATAAAGTATTCTATTTTATATAAAAGATGTTTCGCTTTTATTACGTTAATAATACGAATAAAACAAAACGTCATTATCGCTATAATAATTCATATTATGAATCGATAATAATGGAATCAAACCGAGTGACTTCTCACATAGGCATCAATAATCAATACTGGTGTGCTCTTATGCAACCACACGACATCGTATTTTTACTACCGAGTAGTTCAACAAAGATCAACCAGAAACTTCCGCCGTTATTTTAATAAAATATTTTTTTGTCGTTTTCAATCCGACAATAATTACGCTGGGGTCCACCAATGATTGAGTAGTTATTTAATATTCCCGCTAAACCTAATATTCCCCGACCAATCGAATATAATATAACCACTTGCATACTTTGCAAAATTTATAAATACTACCCACAACTATAATATTATCTTAAATTCACACCATAATATTAAAAATTATTTCAAAATTTAAATCTTTATTGATAAAATCTGGGTCTCACAATCTCCCTCCTTATGGAATTTTGCCCTCGAAATTAGGGTGCGACACGATATGATAAAGAGGTGAGGATACCTTGAATACCTTTATTGTCAAAATATTAAATTCATCTCCATAATCCGCCAAAGATATTCATTAACAATTCATCTTTGCACTACAAGCCAAAGATATATAATCAGAAACCAATAATATCTGAGACTCAAATTTTAATAGTATCACAACCATGAATTATCCATGCACTCATCGCTAAGGATATTCGTGTTTTCAATTGATGGCCATGATTATACCGAATAACCGTGGTCATAATCATACCAAGTCTATCAATGCACTACTACCAAAGATGACTTTTACCACATCCATGAATTAATATTTCATTCTTTGAGACTCATTTCAATAATTAATCCATATCATCGAATCATCCCCGCACTACGTGCTAAGGATATTCATTAAGATATCATGACCATTTAATTATCCATGTACTACTACCAAAGATAATCGTATTCATTAGTATCACGACCACAAATTATCCATGCACTACTACCAAAGATAATCGTGTATTCATTAGTATCACGACCACAAATTATCCATGCACTACTACCAAAGATAATTGTGTATTCATTAAGTATCACGACCACAAATTATCCATGCACTACTACCAAAGATAATTGTGTATTCATTAAGTATCACGACCACGAATTATCCATGCACTACTACCAAAGATAATCGTGTATTCATTAGTATCACGACCACAAATTATCCATGCACTACTACCAAAGATAATTGTGTATTCATTAAGATCACACACCACAAATTATCCATGCACTACTACCAAAGATAATCGTGTATTCATTAGTATCACGACCACAAATTATCCATGCACTACTACCAAAGATAATCGTGTATTCATTAAGTATCACGACCACAAATTATCCATGCACTACTACCAAAGATAATTGTGTATTCATTAAGTATCACGACCACAAATTATCCATGCACTACTACCAAAGATAATTGTGTATTCATTAGTATCACGACCACGAATTATCCATGCACTACTACCAAAGATAATCGTGTATTCATTAGTATCACGACCACAAATTATCCATGCACTACTACCAAAGATAATTGTGTATTCATTAGTATCACGACCACAAATTATCCATGCACTACTACCAAAGATAATCGTGTATTCATTAGTATCACGACCACAAATTATCCATGCACTACTACCAAAGATAATCGTGTATTCATTAGTATCACGACCACAAATTATCCATGCACTACTACCAAAGATAATTGTGTATTCATTAGATATCACGACCACGAATTATCCATGCACTACTACCAAAGATAATCGTGTATTCATTAGTATCACGACCACAAATTATCCATGCACTACTACCAAAGATAATTGTGTATTCATTAAGTATCATGACCACAAATTATCCATGCACTACTACCAAAGATAATTGTGTATTCATTAGTATCACGACCACCTAATTATCCATGCACTACTACCAAAGATAATCGTGTATTCATTAAGTATCACGACCACAAATTATCCATGCACTACTACCAAAGATAATTGTGTATTCATTAATATCACGACCACAAATTATCCATGCACTACTACCAAAGATAATTGTGTATTCATTAGTATCACGACCATTTAATTATCCATGCACTACTACCAAAGATAATCGTGTATTCATTAGTATCACGACCACAAATTATCCATGCACTACTACCAAAGATAATTGTGTATTCATTAATATCACGACCACAAATTATCCATGCACTACTACCAAAGATAATTGTGTATTCATTAGTATCAATAATTAATTTAATTATCCATGCACTACTACCAAAGATAATCGTGTATTCATTAGTATCACGACCACAAATTATCCATGCACTACTACCAAAGATAATTGTGTATTCATTAGTATCACGACCACAAATTATCCATGCACTACTACCAAAGATAATTGTGTTTTCAATTCTGTTATGATTATACCGAACAATCCTCGGTCATAATCATACCAAGTCCATCTATGCACCTTCTGAAGCCACGTAGATGACTTTCAACATAATATAAGCGTGAGGATAATGATATAAAGAATCAATCAAATGAGATAAAGGATAAATATTAAACATTTATAATATAATTTATCCAGATTCAAGAATATCCCCATGTTATCAATCACTTAATAATCTCATAATCTAATAACATTAATATTATAATAATATTTTAATCACTTCTTAAATTTATAAACAATTTATCTCAATTATTTACGCTTTTACCATATAATGCATTTAATCATTCAAAATGCCATACTCATAAGATATCATCACCAATTATCAAATCCTCATCAAAAAAATATGCATATACTCTATATAGGATTTTCTAGCCATAAAATCCTATTTTCAACTTTGTTACTTCACATAACATATTTAACTCATATGTTCAGAATTAAACTATTTTCATGAAAAATACCAAATCAGTCCCAAAAATATTTTTTTTCTGGGATTTAGCATAATATAGTCCCATAATGAAAATATATTTTTCTCGAATTTTTAAAATTCATTTACTATTTTTCAAAATCAATTTCCAATTAATTCCTTAAGAAATTAGCTACCTCAAGGATAACTCCAAAATTCCCAAATCTTGGCAGAATCTTACACATGTTAACGTGAGCTTCTAGTTTAAATTTCATGGTCATCTGAGTTATAGAACTCAGGTTATAGCGTTTCGCCGGAAAAACCTAAATATTGAAATAGTCATAACTTGCTCATTTTAAGTCGAATGAGCTCATTTTTGGACAGGAGGTACTTTATACCATATACCTTCTTGTCCCAAAAGGCCAGAATTTTTCTCATAATTTAAGTGGCCGAAACAGCCTCTCTAAAATCATGGCAGAAGCTTTTTCGCTTTTTGCAGCTTTGCACTCCTTTGCTAAAATCAGTCCACACAAAAATCTACAACACCTTTTCCAGTAATTGCACTTGGATTAGTTAGGTAACTCATAGATCTAACTCTAGGACTTGACCACATTCAAAAATTCAAAAATATAATAGGAGATATGGTCAATTGAATTTCATGTTACGCTTTTTCACCAAAATCGATTTTCAACTCTTTGTGATTTCTAAGAAACTTTCATGTTTTCACATACTAACCAACATAACTCATTATAACACTTACTAATACCACGATACCCATGATTTTCATTAGTCCAATGCTTTTATTATGACTTTCATCATAATCCACGTAAAAATGATCCTTTTAGTTGAAGAAATATTTGAGGGTTTAAGAAATGGGTTTTTGATCGGGGTCAATACAAAATTCAATTTCACGCCTAAGTAGGCTAAGAAGTCTTCAAGAATACGCCAGAAATTTATTAATAATAGAAATATCATTCAAAATCGTGACTCTCATCCAAGACTTGGATAAGACGTCACATTGATACCAACTGTGACTTCTATCCCTTAACCTAGATAGCCCCTCACAATGATACCTATAAACTTGCCATCTTCATTCACGATGTTGCCTACAGAAAGTCTGGCTTCGGTGCATTCCACACAAGGAAGTCAACAACGAAAGGTTCGGGGCTCTTTACTTATGGCTTGATATGACAATGATTAATTTTAGGGTTTGGTTACTTTGAATTCTTAGGTAACAGGTTGTTATAAATATAAAAGCTAACAACCTTACATTTAAAAGCATGATGAGTAGTTAACCAATTGATTCCTAAAATCAAAGGCAAGTATTTTCAAAGAGATAAGATTGACAGGTAACGTGAAAGTTTCGATTTGAATCAACAAGATTTATAAACAGTGGAGGTAACGAAGGTTTCTCCCAACTAAGTTTAAACAGATAAATCAAAGTCCAATTTCTCTCGAGTCAAATTTAAACGTTGAACGCAAGCAAGAGAGATAAAATAATAGGTAGAACCCAGATCGAATACTATATATAGACTTCGCAAGAGCTTATGATTAACTTACCCGTGATAATTTTATTCGTGTTCCTCGTCACGAGAAAAAAAACGCTTCTCTTAAACTACGGCCGCTTTTGACATGGGACATCCTTTGGCATCACTATCTCAACTGGACTTCGACTTCACCATACGACAAAATCGAGCTAAGTGACCTTCTTCCGTAATTAAAACACGCTTTGATTGTCACAGACAGTTTGACTCGGATGTGTCCCTCCCGTCTCAAGATTTGAAACATACGACCGGTGGTCGTTCTTCTTCCTTTGAAACGGTGTCGATGCCGACGCCTTCACGCCATTGTTGAACCCTCTTCTTGAAATGTCCATTCTTATTATCTTCGCCATGATTACCACCAAAATGGTTACCATTCTTGACATGATAATTTCCCCACAATGGTTATCATTGTTCGACGACCGCCACCACGGTATGATTATTATTATCGTTGTTGCTCATTACCTTTTCGATTGAAATGACTCAATCGGCCTCATGTGCTTCATTGCTTATCTCAATATTTTCAGATGTCATTTTCAAATACTGCCACCAAACATGGGTTAAATAACATATCACATATTATCCCTATACTCTGACCGACCAAATAAATACCACATAAACTTAGGTAGGTCATACTAGCGAAGGAATTCCCCGTCTCTCCCCTCCTAGTTCTTGTCTCACATCTTAGCCAGGGATCATATCCCTAAGCTCTGATACCAACTGTGACTCTGGACACCAACTTGTGTCAGCACCTCACATTGGTACTCTATCACCACACCGAAAAAGACTCGGCGTCCCTACGGAGAGTCCGGCTTCGGTGCATCCGACGCCCCCAAAATTAGGTATACGCCACCCATCTTGGGTCGCCACTTACATGGTACATAAATTCAAATACAACTTACTAATATAACTATCGTGGTATAATACTTATATAAACCGTGAGTTTGAATACAAATATTGTCTACTAGATATTATACAAACTCAAAAGGAGTCCTCATTACAACTATTATCACACTATTTCACGTAATAGTGAGGACTACTAATGCTATCCTCTCGACCATTACTCGCTCCCCGACTCGTCTCAGCCTATGTTCTCATTTCCAAGAGAATAAAGGAAAGAAAGGGTGAGCTCAACTAGCCCAAGAAGAAATATTACGACTAAGATAATGCGTAATAAATTATCATTAGCCTTCAACAAAGGTTAAACCGATAAAATACAATAGATAACCGGCTTTAATCAGTAGCTGGAATAAGCAATCCATTAAAAGAGTCAAGTAGAGAATAAAGTCTACTATCTTTTAGGTTTTAAAAGGTTTTTATCAATTTTTATCACGAGACTCAATTTTAATAAATAAACCACCACATCTAATCATCCCGCACTACTGGCCAAGGATTTTCATCAAATTATCAATGGTCATGACTATACCGAATCACCCCCGGTCATAATCATACCAAAACTATCCATCATCGCATTACATGTGCCCAATCGAGGACTTTTGTCACATCATTTATATCAAGTCATGATTATACCGAATGATCCCTCGGTCATAATCATACTAAGTTCATCTACGCACGTAAGCCAAAGATAACATAATATAACATGAGGATGATGACAATGACATAATAATTCAATAAAACAAGTTCAAGAATTATTTAATCCATGAATTATTAACGCCCAAATTGTCAACATGACATCGCTTTCAGAGAGTAAAATTCAAGAATGATCGTAAGAATATTTCCATGAAAAGAGATATCGATGAAACGCAAATATCAAGGATATTCTACTAATTTCATGGAGTATAAGTCAAAGTTTTAACCAACTGGGTATAATAAAGAATGGAATAACAAAAGAAATCACCATGCATGCGCAGATTTCAGATGTATAAAAGTTATTCCAATGTAATAATAATAACTTAACTGTGTCGTGAAATTCACAACCGGCTGTGATGTTCCAATGTAATAATAAAGATGGAACCAGATCCTAAAAAACACATGATAGATATTCCAATGTAATGATAAAGATTTTAACCAGTCCTGTAAAACACATGCATGTGATGTTCCAATGTAATAATAAAATCTTAACCAGTCCTGTAAAACACATGCATGTGATGTTCCAAATGTAATAATAGAAGAATGTCACCAAGTATAGGTAAATCACAGATACAAAAGTTATTCCAATGTAATAATAAGCAATGGAATAACATAAGGATTTCACCAAGTATAGGGGTATGCCAGATACAAAGTTATGTATAGGTATGCCACTTTTACAAAAGTTATTCCAATGTAATAATAATGAATGGAATAATGTAAGTTCTCTTCAAGAAGAAAGAATAACACCCTCACCGTAAAAAGAACCTAATATGAAGTAAGTGAAGTAGTAGTAATACTCTTCTTCTTTCTATAATTTTCTCTATAGCTTCTCTATAATTTCTCTCTGTAGTTTCAATGAATTCGTAAGAAAATAATGAAGGAATGAGCTTCTATTTATAGAAAATGGAATGCATAAGAATTAATCCATGAACTATCCAGATTGATTTACTTTAACTCGACTATCCATATTTAAAGAAAAATCTTTTAAATAAAATATAATATATTCTATTTATATAAAAACATTTTACTATGCAAACACTATGCAATACTATGCAAAACACTATGCAAAACACTATGCAACACTATGCATAATAAAATATAATATATTCTATTTATGTAATAACTTTAATAAAGTATTCTATTTTATATAAAAGATGTTTCGCTTTTATTACGTTAATAATAATTAATAAAACAAAACGCCATTATCGCTATAATAATTCATATTATTAATCGACAATAATGGAATCAAACCGAGTGACTTCTCACATAAGCATCAATAATCAATACCGTGCTACTACGCAACCACACGACATCGCATTTTTTACTACCGAAAGTAGTTCAACAAGAACTACCAGAAAACTTCCGCCGTTATTTCAATAAAATATTTTTGTCGCTTTTCAATCCGACAATAATTTCATTAGGGTCCACCAATGATTGAGTCATTGTATTTAATATTCCCTCGCTAAACCTAATATTCCCCACCAATCGAATAATATAATATAACCACTGCATACTTTTTGCAAAATTTATAAATACTACCCACAACTATAATATTATCTTAAATTCACACCATAATATTAAAAAATTATTTCAACAAAATTTAAATCTTTATCGATAAAACTGGGGTCTCACAATCTCCCTCCTTATGGAATTTCCTCAAATTAGGGTATGACTGATATGATAAAGAGGTGAGGATACCTTGAATACCTTTTATCGTTAAAAATATTAAATTCATCTTGCAAATCCGCCAAAGATATTCATTAACAATTCATCTTTTTGCACTACAAGCCAAAGATATATAAATCAGAAACCAATAATATCGAGACTCAAATTTTAATAAGTATCACAACCATGAATTATCCATGCACCATCATCGGCCAAGGATATTCGTGTTTTCAATTACTACCATGATTATACCGAATAATCCGTGGTCATAATCATACCAAGTCTATCAATGCACTACTACCAAAGACGACTTTTTACCACATCCATGAATTAATATTTCATCACGAGACTCAAATTTCAATAATTAATCCATATCATCGAATCATCCCCGCACTACGTGCCAAGGATATTCATTAAGATCATGACCACTAATTATCCATGCACTACTACCAAAGATAATTGTATTCATTAAGATCACGACCACAAATTATCCATGCACTACTACCAAAGATAATCGTATTCATTAAGATCACGCACCACAAATTATCCATGCACTACTACCAAAGATAATGTGTATTCATTAAGATACACCACAAATTATCCATGCACTACTACCAAAGATAATTGTGTATTCATTAAGATTACGACCAAATTATCCATGCACTACTACCAAAGATAATTGTGTATTCATTAAGTATCACGACCACAAATTATCCATGCACTACTACCAAAGATAATTGTGTATTCATTAAGATACGCACCACAAATTATCCATGCACTACTACCAAAGATAATCGTGTATTCATTAAGATCACGACCACAAATTATCCATGCATACTACCAAAGATAATCGTGTATTCATTAGTATCACGACCACAAATTATCCATGCACTACTACCAAAGATAATCGTGTATTCATTAGTATCACGACCACAAATTATCCATGCACTACTACCAAAGATAATATCACGCACCACAAATTATCCATGCACTACTACCAAAGATAATCGTGTATTCATTAAGATATTACCACAAATTATCCATGCACTACTACCAAAGATAATGTGTATTCATTAGTATCACAACCACAAATTATCCATGCACTACTACCAAAGATAATTGTGTATTCATTAAGTATCACCACCACAAATTATCCATGCACTACTACCAAAGATAATCGTGTATTCATTAAGATCATGCACCACAAATTATCCATGCACTACTACCAAAGATAATTGTGTATTCATTAAGATCACCACCACAAATTATCCATGCACTACTACCAAAGATAATTGTGTATTCATTAAGATCACGCACCACAAATTATCCATGCACTACTACCAAAGATAATCGTGTATTCATTAAGATCACGACCACAAATTATCCATGCACTACTACCAAAGATAATTGTGTATTCATTAAGATTACGACCACATAAATTATCCATGCACTACTACCAAAGATAATTGTGTATTCATTAGTATCACGACCACAAATTATCCATGCACTACTACCAAAGATAATCGTGTATTCATTAAGATCACGACCACAAATTATCCATGCACTACTACCAAAGATAATTGTGTATTCATTAGTATATGCACCACAAATTATCCATGCACTACTACCAAAGATAATTGTGTTTTCAATTACTGCTATGATTATACCGAACAATCCTCGGTCATAATCATACCAAGTCCATCTATGCACTACAGCCACGAGATGACTTTCAACATAATATAAGCATGAGGATAATGATATAAAGAATCAATCAAATGAGATAAAGGATAAATATTAAACATTTATAATATAATTTATCCAGATTCAAGAATATCCCCATGTTATCAATCACTTAATAATCTCATAATCTAATATCATTAATATTATAATAATATTTTAATCACTTCTTAAATTTATAAACAATTTATCTCAATTGTTTACGCTTTTACCATATAATGCATTTAATCATTCAAAATGCCATACTCATAAGATATCATCACCAATTATCAAATCCTCATCAAAAAATATGCATATACTCTATATAGGATTTTCTAGCCATAAAATCCTATTTTCAACTTTGTTATTTCACATAACATATTTAACTCATATGTTCGTCAGAATTAAACTATTTTCATGAAAAATACCAAATCAGTCCCAAAAATATTTTTTTCTGGGATTTAGCATAATATAGTCCCATAATGAAAATATATTTTCTCGGAATTTTTAAAATTCATTTACTATTTTTCAAAAATCAATTTCTAATTAATTCCTTAAGAAATTAGCTACCTCAAGTTTAACTCCAAAATTCCCAAATCTTGGCAGGATCTTACACATGTTAACGTGAGCTTCTAGTTTAAATTTCATGGTCATCTGAGTTATAGAACTCCGTTATATTTTTCATTTAAAAACCTAAATATTGAAATAGTCATAACTTGCTCATTTTAAGTCGTAATGAGCTCATTTTTGGACAGGAGGTACTTTATACCATATACCTTCATGTCCCAAAAGGCCAGAATTTTTCTCATAATTTAAGTGGCCGAAACAGCCCTCTAAAGTTCATGGCAGTAGTTTTCGGTTTTTACAGCTTTTGCACTCCTTTGCTAAAATCAGTCCACACAAAAATCTACAACACCTTTTCCAGTAATTCCACTTGGATTAGTTAGGTAACTCATAGATCTAACTCTAGGACTTGACCACATTCAAAAATTCAAAATATAATAAGAGATATGGTCAATTGAATTTCATGTTACGCTTTTCACCAAAATCTGATTTTCAACTCTTTGTGATTTCTAAGAAACTTTCATGTTTTCACATACTAACCAACATAACTCATCATAAACTTACTAATACCACATATACCCATGATTTTCATTAGTCCAATGCTTTTATTATGACTTTCATCATAAACCACGAACTGCATCCTTTTAGTCAAGAAATATTCGAGGGTTTAAGAAATGGGTTTCAGATCGGGGTCAATACAAAATTCGATTTCACGCCTAAGTAGGCTAAGAAGTCTTCAAGAATACGCCAAGAAATTTATTAATGATAGAAATATCATTCAAAACTGTGACTTTTATCCAAGACTTGGATAAGACGTCACATCGATACCAACTGTGACTTCTATCCCTTAACCTAGATAAGACCTCACAATGATACCTATAAACTTGCCATCTTCATTCACGATGTCGCCTACGTAAAGTCCCGCTTCTTGCAGCATTCCACACAAGGAAGTCAACAACTAAAGGTTCGGGGCTCTTTACTTATGGCTTGATATAACAAATGATTAACTTTAGGGTTTGGTTACTTTGAATTCAGATAACAAAGTTTGTTAGAATATAAAAGCTAACAACCTTACAAAAAATATGATGAGTAGTTAATCAATCGATTTTTAAAAATTACATCAAAGGCAAGTATTTTCAAAGAGATAAGATCGACAGTAACGTGAAAGTGTTTATTTGAATCAACAAGATTTATAAAAAAATGGAGGTAACGAAGGTTTCTCCCAACTAAGTTTCAAATAGATAAATCAAAGTCTAATTTCTCCCGAGTCAAATTTAAACGCTGAACGCAAGCAAAGAGAGATAAAAGAATGGGTAGAACCCAGATCTAATACTTATATAGACTTCGCAAGAATTTATAATTAACGTGTTCCCGTCTGCTAACTTCGCCTCGTTACGGGCCACTTTTTTCGGGAAGTCACTAAAAACGACTTCACCATAACGACAAAAAAACCAACCGACCTCTTTGCAATTAAAACACGCTTTTGATCATCCAGCTTGGTGCCATGTGTATCCCGTCCAAGATTTGAAAAACATCGACTGGTCGTTCTTCTTCATAAACAAAAAAATCGAGCTTCACGCCAAATGAACCTCTCTTCTTGAAATTTCCATTCTTATTATCTTGCCATGATTACCACCCAAGTGGTTACCATTCTCGACATGATAATTTCCCCACGATGGTTATCATTGTTCGATGACCGCTACACACCCAAGATGATTATTATCGTGTTGTTGGTCGTTACCTTTTGTTCGAAATAATCAACACTCTCATGTGCTTCATTGCTTATCTCAAGATTTTCAGATGTCATTTTCAAACACCGCCACAAAACAAGGGTTAATTAACATATCACATATTATCCCTATACTCCGACCGACCAAATAAATACCAAATAAACTTAGGTAGGTCATACTAAATAAGGAATTCCCCGCCTCCCTCCTAGTTCCTCCTAGTGGATCATATTAAGCTCGATCACATAGACACCAACTCACAGCAGTGGATCATATCCCTAAGCATCCCCATCAGAAGTCACCAACGAGAGAGGCTCGGGGCTCTTCACACTTATGGCTCGATACCAACTTCGACCCCCAAAATTAGGTATAGTATACACCCATCTTGGGTCGCCACTTACATGGTACATAAATTCAAATACAACTTACTAATATAACTCGTCGTGGTGTATAATAATACGATATAAACCGTGAGTTTGAATACAAATATTGTCTACTAGATATTATACAAACTCAAAAGGAGTCCTCATTACAACTATTATCACACTATTTCACGTAATAGTGAGGACTACTAATGCTATCCTCTCGACCATTACTGCTCCCCGACTCGTCTCCAAGCCTATGTTCTCATTTTCAAGAGAACAAAGGAAAGAAAGGGTGAGCTCAACTAGCCCAAGAAGAAATATTACGACTAAGATAATGCGTAATAAATTATCATTAGCCTTCAAATGTTGTTAAACCGATAAAATACAATAGATAAACCGCTTTAATCGCAGCTGAATAAGCAATCCATTAAAAGAGTCAAGTAGAGAATAAAGTCTACTATCTTTTAGGTTTTAAAAGGTTTTCATCAATTTTTATCGCCGACTCAAATTTTAATAAATAAACCACCACATCTAATCATCCTCGCACTACTGGCCAAGGATTTTCATCAAATTATCAATGGTCATGACTATACCGAATCACCCCGGTCATAATCATACCAAAAACTATCCATCATCGCATTACATGTGCCATCGAGGACTTTTGTCACATCATTTATATCAAGTCATGATTATACCGAATGATCCCTCGGTCATAATCATACTAAGTTCATCTACGCACGTAAGCCAAAGATAACATAATATAACATGAGGATGATGACAATGACATAATAATTCAATAAAACAAGTTCAAGAATTATTTAATCCATGAATTATTAACGCCCAAATTGTCAACATGACATCGCTTTCAGAGAGTAAAATTCAAGAATGATCGTAAGAATATTTCCATGAAAAGATATCGATGAAACGCAAATATCAAGGATATTCTACTAATTTCATGGAGTATAAGTCAAAGTTTTAACCAACCGGGTATAATAAAGAATGGAATAACAAAAGAAATCACCATGCATGCAGATTTCAGACAGATAAAAGTTATTCCAATGTAATAATAATAACGGAACTGTGTCGTGAAATTCACAACCATGTGATGTTCCAATGTAATAATAAAGATGGAACTGCATCCTGTAAAAACACATGATAGATATTCCAATGTAATGATAAAGATTTTAACCAGTCCTGTAAAACACATGCATGTGATGTTCCAAATGTAATAATAAAATTTAACCAGTCCCTGTAAAACACATGCATGTGATGTTCCAATGTAATAATAGAAGAATGTCACCAAGTATAGGTAAATCACAGATACAAAAGTTATTCCAATGTAATAATAAGCAATGGAATAACATAAGGATTTCACCAAGTATAGGTATGCCCAGATACAAAGTTATGTATAGGTATGCCACTTTTTACAAAAGTTATTCCAATGTAATAATAATGAATGGAATAATGTAAGTTCTCTTCAAGAAGAAAGAATAACACCCCTCACCGTAAAAGAACCTAATATAGAAGTAGTGAAGTAAAAGTAATACTCTTCTTCTTTCTATAATTTTCTCTATAGCTTTCTCTATAATTTTCTCTCTGTAGTTTCAATGAATTCGTAAGAAAATAATGAAGGAACGAGCTTCTATTTATAGGAAAATGGAATGCATAAGAATTAATCCATGAACTATCCGTATTGATTTATTTTAACTGACGGTCCATATTTAAAGAAAAATCTTTTAAATAAAATATAATATATTCTATTTATATAAAAACATTTTACTATGCAAACACTATGCAATACTATGCAAAACACTACGCAAAACACTACGCAACACTATGCATAATAAAATATAATATATTCTATTTATGTAATAACTTTAATAAAGTATTCTATTTTATATAAAGATGTTTCGCTTTTATTACGCTAATAATAATGTAATAAAACAAAACGTCATTATCGCTATAATAATTCATATTATTAATCGACAATAATGGAATCAAACCGAGTGACTTCTCACATAAAGCATCAATAATCAATACCGTGTGCTGCTACTATGCAACCACACGACATCGCATTTTTTTACTACCGAAAGTAGTTCAACAAGAAGAACAACCAGAAAACTTCCGCCGTTATTTCAATAAAATATTTTTGTCGCTTTTCAATCCGACAATAATTTCGCTAGGGTCCACCAATGATTGAGTCATTGTATTTAATATTCCCCGCTAAACCTAATATTCCCCACCAATCGAATATAATATAACCACTGTGATACTTTGCAAAATTTATAAATACTACCCACAACTATAATATTATCTCAAATTCACACCATAATATTAAAAATTATTTCAACAAAATTTAAATCTTTATCGATAAAAACTGGGTCTCACAATCTCCCTCCTTATGGAATTTTCCTCAAATTAGGGTACGACTGATATGATAAAGAGATGAGGATACTTCAATACCTTTATCGCTAAAAATATTAAATTCATCTTGCAATCCGCCAAAGATATTCATTAACAATTCATCTGCTTTGCACTACAAAGCCAAAGATATATAATCAGAAACCAATAATGCCGAGACTCAACTAATAGTATCACAACCATGAATTATCCATGCATGCACATCGCCAAGGATATTCGTGTTTTCAATTACTACCATGATTATACCTAATAATCCGTGGTCATAATCATACCAAGTCTATCAATGCACTACTACCAAAGACGACTTTTTACCACATCCATGAATTAATATTTCATCACGAGACTCAAATTTCAATAATTAATCCATATCATCGAATCATCCCCGCACTACGTGCCAAGGATATTCATTAAGATCACGACCACTTAATTATCCATGCACTACTACCAAAGATAATCGTGGTATTCATTAAGATCACGACCACAAATTATCCATGCACTACTACCAAAGATAATCGTGGTATTCATTAGTATCAATTACCACAAATTATCCATGCACTACTACCAAAGATAATTGTGTATTCATTAGTATCACGCACCACAAATTATCCATGCACTACTACTACCAAAGATAATTGTGTATTCATTAAGATCACACCAATAAATTATCCATGCACTACTACCAAAGATAATCGTGTATTCATTAGTATCACGACCACAAATTATCCATGCACTACGTAAAGATCATTAAGATATCACTACCACAAATTATCCATGCACTACTACCAAAGATAATCGTGTATTCATTAAGTATCACGACCACAAATTATCCATGCACTACTACCAAAGATAATCGTGTATTCATTAAGATCACGCACCACAAATTATCCATGCACTACTACCAAAGATAATTGTGTATTCATTAAGATCACACCACAAATTATCCATGCACTACTACCAAAGATAATCGTGTATTCATTAGTATCACGACCACAAATTATCCATGCACTACTACCAAAGATAATTGTGTATTCATTAGTATCACAACCACAAATTATCCATGCACTACTACCAAAGATAATTGTGTATTCATTAAGATCACGACCACATAAATTATCCATGCACTACTACCAAAGATAATCGTGGTATTCATTAAGTATCACGACCACAAATTATCCATGCACTACTACCAAAGATAATGTGTATTCATTATATCACGACCACAAATTATCCATGCACTACTACCAAAGATAATGTGTATTCATTAAGTATCACGACCACAAATTATCCATGCACTACTACCAAAGATAATCGTGTATTCATTAAGATCACGCACCACAAATTATCCATGCACTACTACCAAAGATAATTGTGTATTCATTAGTATCACGACCACAAATTATCCATGCACTACTACCAAAGATAATTGTGTATTCATTAGTATCATGCACCAATAAATTATCCATGCACTACTACCAAAGATAATCGTGTATTCATTAAGATATCACGACCACAAATTATCCATGCACTACTACCAAAGATAATTGTGTATTCATTAGATCACGCACCACAAATTATCCATGCACTACTACCAAAGATAATTGTGTTTTCAATTACTGCTATGATTATACCTAACAATCCTCGGTCATAATCATACCAAGTCCATCTATGCACACAAAGCCACGATGACTTTCAACATAATATAAGTATGAGGATAATGATATAAAGAATCAATCAAATGAGATAAAGGATAAATATTAAACATTTATAATATAATTTATCCAGATTCAAGAATATCCCCATGTTATCAATCACTTAATAATCTCATAATCTAATATCATTAATATTATAACAATATTTTAATCACTTCTTAAATTTATAAACAATTTATCTCAATTGTTTACGCTTTTACCATATAATGCATTTAATCATTCAAAATGCCATACTCATAAGATATCATCACCAATTATCAAATCCTCAAAAAAAATATGCATATATACTCTATATAGGATTTTCTAGCCATAAAATCCTATTTTCAACTTTGTTACTTCACATAACATATTTAACTCATATGTTCAGAATTAAACTATTTTCATGAAAAATACCAAATCAGTCCCAAAAATATTTTTTTTCTGGGATTTAGCATAATATAGTCCCATAATGAAAATATATTTTTCTCGAATTTTTAAAATTCATTTACTATTTTTCAAAAATCAATTTCTAATTAATTCCTTAAGAAATTAGCTACCTCAAGTTTAACTCCAAAATTCCCAAATCTTGGCAGGATCTTACACATGTTAACGTGAGCTTCTAGTTTAAATTTCATGGTCATCTGAGTTATAGAACTCCAAGTTATAGCGTCATTTTAAAAACCTAAATATTGAAATAGTCATAACTTGCTCATTTTAAGTCGTAATGAGCTCATTTTTGGACAGGAGGTACTTTATACCATATACCTTCATGTCCCAAAAGGCCAGAATTTTTCTCATAATTTAAGTGGCCGAAACAGCCCTCTAAAGTTCATGGGCAAGAGCATTTTGAAATTTACAGCTTTGGCCTCCTTTGCTAAAATCAGTCCACACAAAAATCTACAACACCTTTTCCAGTAATTCCACTTGGATTAGTTAGGTAACTCATAGATCTAACTCTAGGACTTGACCACATTCAAAAATTCAAAATATAATAAGAGATATGGTCAATTGAATTTCATGTTACGCTTTTTCACCAAAATCTGATTTTCAACTCTTTGTGATTTCTAAGAAACTTTCATGTTTTTCACATACTAACCAACATAACTCATCATAAAACTTACTAATACTTCATATACCCATGATTTTCATTAGTCCAATGCTTTTATTATGACTTTCATCATAAACCACGTAAACTGCTCTTTTAGTTGAAGAAATATTCGAGGGTTTAAGAAATGGGTTTTCAGATCGGGGTCAATACAAAATTCGATTTCACGCCTAGGTAGGCTAGAAGTCTTCAAGAATACGCCAAGAAATTTATTAATGATAGAAATATCATTCAAAATCGTGGCATTTTATCCAAGACTTGGATAAGACGTCACATCGATACCAACCGTGACTTCTATCCCTTAACCTAGATAGCACCTCACAATGATACCTATAAACTTGCCATCTTCATTCACGATGTCGCCTACGTAAAGTCCGGCTTCTTTGCATTCATTCCACACAAGGAAGTCAACAACGAAAGGTTCGGGCTCTTTACTTATGGCTTGATATAACAAATGGATTAACTTTAGGTTTGGTTACTTTGAATTCAGATAACAAAGTTGGTTAGAATATGAAAGCTAACAACCTTACAAAAAAGAATAATGAGTAGTTAATCAATCGATTCCAAAATTACCTCAAAGGCAAGTATTTTCAAAGAGATAAGATCGACAGTAACGTGAAAGTGTTTATTGAAACAACAAGATTAATAAAAAAGTGGAGGTAACGAAGGTTTCTCCCAACTAAGTTTCAATAGATAAATCAAAGTCTAATTTCTCCTGAGTCAAATTTAAACGCTGAACGCAAAGCAAGAGAGATAAAAGAATGGGTAGAACCCAGATCTAATAAGGTATAGACTTCGCAAGAATTTATAATTAACTAACCGTGATAATTTTAACTTTCGTCACGAAAAAAAACGTTACCCACTTTTGAGAAGTCAGTCTCAAAAACGCCTTCCAAAAACCAACCGACCTTTTTTTTTGTCCAGATCCGCCTTTTGGTGCCACTATCCCAAATTGGACTCGACTTCACTATACAACAAAATCGAGCTAAATGACCTTCTTCTTGAAATTTCACTTATTATCTTTGCCATGATTACCAATCAAGTGGTTACCATTCTTGACATGATAATTTCCCCACGATGGTTATCATTGTTCGATAGCTGCTGCCACCAAAGATGATTATTATCGTGTTGTTGGTCGTTACCTTTTGTTCGAAATGAATCAACACTCACCTCATGTGCTTCATTGCTTATCTCAAGATTTTCAGATGTCATTCTCAAACACCGCCACAAAACAAGGGTTAATTAACATATCACATATTATCCCTATACCCGATCGACCAAATAAATACCAACCAATTAAATACCAAATAAATTTAGGTAGGTCATACTAGCAAGGAATTCCCTAAGCTCGATACCTCCCTCCTAGTTCTACTATCTCACATCTTAGCCCTGTGGATCATATCCCCATCCTAAGCTCGATCGGGGCTCTTCACAACTCGATGACGCGCCCCAAAATTAGGTATACGCCACCCATCTTGGGTCGCCACTTACATGGTACATAAATTCAAATACAACTTACTAATATAACTGCCGGTATAATACGACATATAAACCGTGAGTTTGAATACAAATATTGTCTACTAGATATTATACAAACTCAAAAGGAGTCCTCATTACAACTATTATCACACTATTTCACGTAATAGTGAGGACTACTAATGCTATCCTCTCGACCATTACTGCTCCCCGACTCGTCTCCAAATATATGTTCTCATTTTCAAGAGAACAAAGTGAAAGAAAGGGTGAGCTCAACTAGCCCAAGAAGAAATATTATGACTAAGATAATGCGTAATAAATTATCATTAGCCTTCAATGTTGTTAAACCGATAAAATACAATAGACAACCAGCTTTAATCAGCAAATGAATAAGCAATCCATTAAAAGAGTCAAGTAGAGAATAAAGTCTACTATCTTTTAGGTTTTAAAAGGTTTTCATCAATTTTTATCACCGAGACTCAAATTTTAATAAATAAACCACCACATCTAATCATCCCCGCACTACTGGCCAAGGATTTTCATCAAATTATCAATGGTCATGACTATACCGAATCACCCCCGGTCATAATCATACCAAAAACTATCCATCATCGCATTAAAGCCATCGAGGACTTTTTTTGTCACATCATTTATATCAAGTCATGATTATACCGAATGATCCCGGTCATAATCATACTAAGTTCATCTACGCACGTAAGCCAAAGATAACATAATATAACACGAGGATGATGACAATGACATAATAATTCAATAAAACAAGTTCAAGAATTATTTAATCCATGAATTATTAACGCCCAAATTGTCAAACATGACATCGCTTTCAGAGAGTAAAATTCAAGAATGATCGTAAGAATATTTCCATGAAAAGATATCGATGAAACGCAAATATCAAGGATATTCTACTAATTTCATGGAGTATATAAGTCAAAGTTTTAACCAACCGGGTATAATAAAGAATGGAATAACAAAAGAAATCACCACGCATGCAGATCAGATGACAAAGTTATTCCAATGTAATAATAATAACTTAACCAAAGTCGTGAAATTCACAACCGACTGTGATGTTCCAATGTAATAATAAAGATGGAACTGCATCCGTAAAACACACATGATAGGATATTCCAATGTAATGATAAAGATTTTAACCAGTCCTGTAAAACACATGCATGTGATGTTCCAACAGTAATAATAAAATTTTAACCAGTCCTGTAAAAACACATGCATGTGATGTTCCAAATGTAATAATAGAAGAATGTCACCAAGTATAGGTAAATCACAGATACAAAAGTTATTCCAATGTAATAATAAGCAATGGAATAACATAAGGATTTCACCAAGTATAGGTACGCCATAGATACAAAGTTATGTATAGGTATGGTATGCCACTTTTTACAAAAGTTATTCCAATGTAATAATAATGAATGGAATAATGTAAGTTCTCTTCAAGAAGAAAGAATAACACCCCTTACCGTAAAAAAGAACCTAATATAGTAAAGAAGAAGTAAGTAATACTCTTCTTCTTTCTATAATTTTCTCTCTATAGCTTCTCTCTATAATTTCTCTGTAGTTTCAATGAATTCGTAAGAAAATAATGAAGGAACGAGCTTCTATTTATAGGAAAATGGAATGCATAAGAATTAATCCATGAACTATCCGTATTGATTTATTTTAACTGACTATTCCATATTTAAAGAAAAATCTTTTAAATAAAATATAATATATTCTATTTATATAAAAACATTTTACTATGCAAACACTATGCAATACTATGCAAAACACTATGCAAAACACTACGCAACACTATGCATAATAAAATATAATATATTCTATTTATGTAATAACTTTAATAAAGTATTCTATTTTATATAAAGATGTTTCGCTTTTATTACGCTAATAATAATTAATAAAACAAAACGTCATTATCGCTATAATAATTCATATTATTAATCGACAATAATGGAATCAAACCGAGTGACTTCTCACATAAGCATCAATAATCAATACCGCAGTGCTACTATGCAACCACACGACATCGCATTTTTTTACTACCGAAAGTAGTTCAACAAGAACTACCAGAAACTTCCGCCGTTATTTCAATAAAATATTTTTGTCGCTTTTTCAATCCGATAATAATTTCGCTGCTGTGGGTCCACCAATGATTGATTGCTGTATTTAATATTGTATTTAATATTCCCTCGCTAAACCTAATATTTCCACAACCAATATTAATATAATATAACCACTGTGATACTTTTGCAAAATTTATAAATACTACCCACAACTATAATATTATCTCAAATTCACACCATAATATTAAAAAATTATTTCAACAAAATTTAAATCTTTATCGATAAAACTGGGTCTCACATGCATCTACGGCCAAGGATATTCGTGTATTCATCAATGGTCATGATCGTGCCAACAACTACCCATCAATGCACTACGGGCCAATGAGGTCTTTACCACATCATTTGTAATATTACTACCATGATTATACCGAATAATCCTCGGTCATAATCATACCAAGTCCATCTACGCACCACTGTGGCGAGATGACTTTCAATAAAATATAAACATGAGGATGATGACAAGGATATAAGAATTCAATAAAACAAGTTCAAGAATTAATTTATCCAGAACTAATAACGCCCAAATTGTCAACATGATACTTCTTTTTCAGAGTAAAATTTAAGAATGCTCGTAAGAATATTTCCATGAAAAGATATTGGATGAAGCGCAAATATCAAGGATATTCCACTAATTTTATGGAGTATAAGTCAAAACTTTAACCAACCGAGTATAATAAAGAATGGAATAACAAAAGAAATCACCATGCATGCGATTTACTTGATGTATTAAAGTTATTCCAATGTAATAATAAATAACGAAACCAGTCGACGTAATACGACCGATAAAATATTCCAATAGAATAATAAAGAATGGAATAACAACAGAAATCACTATACGCAGATTGACAGATACACAAAAGTTATTCCAATGTAATAATAAATAATCTAATCAGTCCGGCGTAAAAATGCATGTATGTGATATTCCAACAATAATAATAAAGACGGAACCAGTCCGGCAGAAACGCATGCAGAAAAGATGTTCCAATGTAATAATAAAGAATGGAATAACAAATGAAATCACCAAGCATAGGGTAGACCACAGATACAAAGTTATTCCAATGTAATAATAAAGAATGGAATAATGTAAGTTCTCTTCATGAATATAAAAAAATAATACCCTTACCTTATAAAGAAGAGTACTCGACTAGTAGGGCGGGAATATACTTGAAGAAACTTCAGACTACGCTCAAAGCTTTCTTAAACGCTAAAGAAATACGCTCAAGATTATAGAAGAATAATTCTCTACGCTTTCTCTCTAGAGTTTCAAATTGAATTCGTAAGAAATAATGAAGGAAGGAATGAGCTTCTATTTATGTAAGAATGGATGAATAGTAACTAATCCATGAACCATCCAGATCGATTTACTTTTTAAATGGATGGTCCAGATTGGTTTTCAATAAAATATAATATATTCAATTTATAATCTAATAAAACTAATAACTTTTAAAAAGATTTTACTACGCAAACACTACGCAGTACTATGCAAACACTATGCATAATCAAATATAATATAATCTAATTATTTGTCTAATAAAATGTATAACTTTATAAAAGTATTCGCTTTTATATAAAAGATTTTACTATTAAATTTAATAAAACGAATAACTTTATAAAAGTATTCTCTTTATATATAAAAGTTTTTCCGCTTTTATTACATTAATAATACTAATAAAACAAAATTTCATCATCATTATTATTATTCACACTATTAATCGACCAGATCGTTCCCAGGAAAGAGGGGGCTTTCCAATAAGGATTTCTCCCTATTGGTGCGCAATTAGGTGACCAAACCTCTCCTTCGCAGAACTTCTAGACATCGTTAATAATGCAAATAATAATATTAACAACTTTGTTATCTCAATTATTGATTTAATAATATATAAAATTTTGACAATAATTGAGTATAACCGAAAGTGACTTCTCGTAACGTAAAGATCAATAATCAATACCATGTGCTACTATGCAACCACGCCAGATTCCTCGCATTTTTAACACCGGGTGTTTCAACAGATTAACGGTAAAACTTCCGCCATAATTTTCATAAAAAATATTTTGTTGTGCTTTCTCAATCCGACAATAATTTCGTTAATGGGGTCCATTAATGATTGTGTCGTCGCATTTAATATTCCCCTGCTTAAAACGAATATTCCCTCACCAATCGAATATTATAAAACAACTCAGATACTTTGCAAAATTTATAAATATTACCCACAACTATAACATTATATCAAATTCATTCAAAAATGATAATTATAGAAAATTCATCTTTATTCATAAAAGTTGGGGTCTTACAAAAAGGGTGAGCTCAACTAGCCCAGTAAGAAATATTATGACTAAGATAATTCAGAATAAATTATCGTTAGCCTTCAACAGTGTTAAACTGATAATAAACAACAAGTTTAACTGCGGCGGAACAAGCAATCAATTAGAAGAGTCAAATAGAGCATGATATCTACTATCTTCTATGATTTAAAAAGTTTATCATCAATTTTATCGCTGAGACTCAACTCAATAAATAATCCACATCACTGAATTATCCATGCACTACGGACCAAGGATATTCATTAGTATTACGTCTACGAATTATTCATGCACTACGAGCTAAGGATATTTGTGTAATCACCAATGGTCATGATCATGCCAACAACTGTTCATCAATGCACTACGGGCCAATGAGGACTTTGAACACATCATTTGTAACATTACGAGTCATGATTATACCGAATAATCCCGGTCATAATCATACCAATCAACAGTCCATCTATGCACTACGACCAAAGATGACTTTCATCACAATATAAGTATGAGGATGATGACAATGATATAAGAATTCAATTAAAAGAAAGCAAAGGATAAATTTTTAAAGATTTATAATTTAATTTATCCCGAATTCAATAATGTCCAAATTGTCAACATGATATTGCTTTGTGGAGTAAAATTCAAGAATAATATTGTATCAAAAATGATTTGGATAGAAAAGAAATTAATTTTTGTCATGAATAGTAACCCGGGTGTATAGTGCCCGAGTGAATAGTACCTTATGAATAGTGTGACGCCCCCAAAATAGGTATACATCACCCATCTTAGGTCGCCAAATACATGGTACAAAATTCAAATACAACTTAATTATACAACTGTCGTGTAACATACGACAAAACATAAGCTGAGAGTTTAAACAAGAATATTATCATCTAGATAATATCCACACTTAATGAAGTTCTCATTACATTTATTGTCACACTATTTTATAGAATAGTGAGGACTACTAAAACAACCATCTGGACCGTCAATCCGTTCTCCGACTTGTCCCACCTATATTCTCATTTTCTGAAGAGAACAGTGAAAGAAAGGGTGAGCTCAACTAACCTAGTAATAAATATTATGACTAAGATAATGTAGAATAAATTATCCTTAGCCTTCAACAGTATAACAACTGATAGAATACAATAGACAACAAGTTTTAGATCAACAACTGCAGCGAAAATAAGCAATCCATTAGAAGAGTCAAGTAGAGCATAATATCTACTATCTTCTATGATTTAAAAAGTTTTTCATCAACTTTATCGCTGAGACTCAGCTTAATAAATAAACCAGATCATCTAATAATCCCTGCACCACGACCAAGGATATTCATGTAATCATCAATGGTCATGATTATACCGAATAATCCCTGGTCATAATCATACCAACAACTGTCCATCAATGCACTACGGGCCAATAAAGACTTTTACCACATCATTCGTCACATTACGGTCATGATTATACCGAATAATCCCTGGTCATAATCATACCAAGTCCATCTATGCACGTAAGCCAAAGATGTCTTTCATCACAATATAAGCATGAGACTGATGACAATATTATAAGCATTAATCAAACGAAAACAAGGATAAATATTAAAGACTTTAAATTTATCCAAATATTATCAATCACTTAATAAACTCATAATCTAATACTATTAATATTATAATAATATTTTAATCACTTCTTAAACTTATAAACAATTTAATTTAATTGTTTACACTTTACCAAATAATGCATTTAATCATTTAAAAATGCTATACTCATAAGATTTCATCACCAATGATCAAATCCTCATCAAAAATATCATATATACCTTATATAGGATTTCTAAGCCATAAAATCCTATTTACCAATTTTTCAACTTCACATAACATATTTAATTCATATGTTCGTAACTAAACCATTTTCATGAAAAATACCAAATCAGTCCCAAAAATTATTCTTTTCTGGGATTTAGCAGAATATAGTCCCATATTGAACATATATTTTTCTCGGAATTTTTAAAATTTATTTACTATTTTTCATATGGCCAAAACTGCCGAATATTTAGACATTTATCATAAATTGTACTTTTGTCCAAAAATTTAGAAATTTACAGGGTGTACTCCTGCTATATATATGTACTCTCAATAAAAATTTCACTAATTTTGGAGTTAACCACAAAGAGTTATAAGGGTTTACTTTTAAAATAGTCTTTTTCCATAAAATCCATAACTCTTAATCTATACATCCAAAAATCGTCATTTTTGGACACAATCTAGAAAACTCATCAAATTATAATTTTAATTTTTTCTAGAATTTTTGAGGGTCAGAAAAATTACGAAACTGCCCCTGACAGAAACCCCTTCTAAATGAAAATACTATTCATATGAATACAAAGGATCATTCACCATGCATGCGGTAATCCACATAGACAGGTTATTCTAACAAAATAATAAAAAATGGAATAGCAGAAGAATTCACCATGCATGCGATAGGTCGCATGCATAAAAGTTATTCTCAATGTAATAATAAAGAATGGAACTGTGTCATGCAGAAACCGCATGCATGTAATATTCCAATGTAATAATAAAGAATGGAACCAGGGTCATGCGAAACCGCATGCATGAGGATATTCTAACAAAATAATAAAGAATGGAACCAGTGTCATGCCAGAATCGCATGCATAAATATATTCTAAACGTAATAATAAAGAATGGAATAACAAAGAATTCACCATGCACGATGATAATCGCATGACATGTGTTATTCCAATGTAATAATAAATAATGGAACCAAAATTTCATGCGTAATACGCAAAAAAGCAGGATATTCCAATGTAATAATAAAGAATGGAATAATTGAAGAATTTCACCATGTATGCGGTACTTCAGATGTAGGCAAAGTTATTCCAACATAATAATAAGGAATGAAATAATGTAAGAATTTCACCATGATGATTATTATCAAGATAAACAAAGTTATTCCAATGTAATAAAAAGAATGGAATAATGAATAATTTCACCATGTATGCAGATTGTGACATACAAAGTTATATTCCAATAGAATAATAAGGAATGGAATAACAATAGCTCTCTTCATGAATATGAAAGAAATAATACCCTTTACCTTAAAAGAAACTGGATATTGGAATAGAGAGGTAGCAGACTTCTCTTCTTCTTTCTCTCAATAATTTCTCTCTATAATAATTGCTCTAAAGCTTTAGTGAATTGGTAAGAAATGAAGGAAGAATGAGCTTCTATTTATAGGAAAATATAGTTTCGATAATTGCACGTTTTGGGGATCGAAATATTACAGTACAATACCTCTAACTTTTCTTTCATTTTTAATTTAGTCCTGCAAGTATTATCAAACTTGCACCACCTCCCCTAATAGTAAATAATGTGAATCAATAGTTCAATCATGTGAATTAATAGTTATAATCATGTGAAAATATGAATTACAGTATAGTACCTCTATCTATACCTCCATTTTTAACTTAGTCATGCAAGTATTATCAGTCTTGCATCAACTCCCCTAATAGTACAAGAATGTGATTCAATAGTAAACACATGTGAACAAATAGTTATATAAGCATGTGAATTAGTTGCAATTAATTGCTCATTTATCCGATTAATTACCCGATTTATCAATATAACCCCCAGACATCAATTATCATCGGAATAGATGCCGATTTTCACTAACACTAATAATTCCAACACAATGGAACTATCAATTTCATCTTTAATCAACACTTAACTTATTCATCATTAATATTATAACTCAAAATATTTAACAACCGTGTCGTTCTCGTGGAAGAGGGGCTTTTCCGATAAGGATTTCTCCTTATCAAAAGCGCAATTAGGTGACCAAACCTCTCCTCGATGTAACTTCTAGACATTGTCAATATTGCAAATAATAATATGAATAACTTTGTCGCCTCAATTATTGATTTAATAATATATCATTTTATGCAGATGATACTATGACAATAATTGAATCAATAATATGAGAGATATTATGCAACAATTACTGTAGCAATAATTGAGTATAACTGAGTGACTTCTTACGTAAGCATCAATAATCAATACCGTGTGCTACTACGCAACCATGCCAGACATCGTACTTTTTACTACCGGGTAGTTCAATGCTTTTAACGGTAACACTTTCAACCGTTATTTTTATAAAAAGATAATTCTGTCATTTTCTAACTACTACAATACTTTCGTTGTGGGGTCCACCAATGATTGTGCTATCGTACGGATATTCCCCGATAAAAAGAATATTCCCCGACCAATCGAATATTTTATAACAACTTGCATACTTTGCAAAATTTATAAATATTACCCACAACTATAACATTATATCAAATCCACACCATAATATTCAAAAAAATATTTCGAGAATTTTAAATATTTATTCATAAAATTTGGAGTCTCACAATCTCCACTCCTTATAAAATTTCGCCGGCGAAATTTACGTACGTACCTTGTATGCCGAAGAGATGAGGATACCTTGACTTCATTTCAGATTCTAACTTTTGAGGTATAACCTTTGAGCGTAAAATATATTCCAAGATTTTAACAGGTACATCTTCATACGTTAAATCTTCCGCTATCTCGTTCGGTTCTAAATCAATAATGTGGTTTGGGTCGTCCACATATTTACGTAACATCGATACGTGATAAACGGTATGAACACACAACATACTTGACGGTAAAACGAGTCTATAGGCTACAATTCCTACTCGATCGAGGATTTCAAATGGGACAATTAAATTGAGGGTTGAGATTTCCTCTATTCATCGACTCTTGTTTCTAGAATAACGCCTTCTTGAACCTTCTTCTTCATATTCATCAACTCCAGGTGTGTAGTTTGAGCGGCTTTAACTTTATAGATTAAAGTCAATTCTAAACATATATTTGTTATCTTCACGTGGGTCCCTAGAGTATTTAACTCTATCTTCATCATTTGTAAGTTATACGAAATGGGTCTTTGTGTTAACAACATCGCACTCTTAAACGCATACGATCTTCTACTCAACGCGTCAGCTACCACGTTCGCTCTTTCACGATGATATTGAATGGTCGTAACTTTCAACAGCTCGAGCCAACGTCTTTGGCACATTATACGATCATTTTGGGTGAAGAAATACTTGAGGGTTTTAGAAATGGGTTTTGTACTGAGGTCAATACAAAATTCAATTTCACGTTCTGGGGTAAGATGAGAAGTCTTCAAGAATACGTCAGAAAATTTATTAACAATAGAAATATCATTAAAAACTGTGACTCTCATCCAAGACTTGGATAACACATGTAATGAAGGTTTCTCCTAACGGAGTTTCAACAGATAAGTCAAAGTCTAACTTCTCCGGAGTCAAATTTAAACATTGAACGCAAGCAAGAGAGATAAAAGAATGGGTAGAACCGGTATCTAATAAGGTATAGACTTCACAAAAATTTATAATTAACTAACTCGTGCTAACTTCGTTCGGGTTACTCGCTTTTTGAGAAGTCACGAAAAACGCTCTTCCTGAAACCACCAACTTTGTTTTGTTAGTATCCGCCTTTGGTGCCACCGTCCCAGCTGGACTTGACTTCACTATACGACAAAATCGAGCTAAATGACCTTCTCTTCTTGAAATTTCCACTTCTATTATCTTAGCCATGATTACCACCGAAATGGTTACCATTCTTGGCATGATAATTTCCCCCACGATGGTCATCATTGTTCCGATGGCCGTTGCCACTTGCCATTTATTATTATCGTGTTGTTGGTCGTTACCTTTTGGTTGTGTTAACTCATTATCGCGCCCAATAATCGAGCCCTATTCACAACATTTGAATATAAACAAAGTTTATGAGAAATGAGGTATTGACATATATCGGGTTTCAAACCTCTTAGAAACATTCGCGTCATTCGCTCCTCATTATCGACCAAATGGGATGTAAACCGGGATAACTCCGCAAACTTAGCCTCGTATTACGATACGGTCATATTATTTTGCTCCATTGCTTATCTCAACATTTTCAGATGCCATTTTCAAACACTGTCACAAAATAAGGGTTAATTGATATATCACATATTATCCCTATACTCTGACCGACCAATTAAATACCAAATAAACTTAGGTAGGTCATACTAGCAAAGGAATTCCCCGTCTCTCCCCTCCTAGTTCTTGTCTCACATCTCAGCGAGGGATCATATCCCTAAGCTTTGATACCAACTGTGACGCCCCCAAAACAGGTATACATCACTCATCTTTGGTCGCCAAATACATGGTATAAAATTCTAATACAACTTAATTATACAACTATCGTGTAACATAAGACAAAACATAAGCTGAGAGTTTAAACAAGAATATTGTCATCTAGACAATATCCACACTCAATGGAGTCCTCATTACATTTATTGTCACACTATTTTATAGAATAGTGAGGACTACTAAAACAACCATCTGGACCGTCAATCCGTTCCCCGACTCATCCAAGCTATATTCTCATTTCCTGAAGAGAACAATGAAAGAAAGGGTGAGCTCAACTAGCCAGTAAGAAATATTATGACTAAGATAATGCAGAATATATTATCATTAGCCTTCAACAGTATAACAACTAATAAAATACAATAGACAACAAGTTTTAGATCAACAACTACAACAAAAATAAGCAATTCATTAGAAGAGTCAAGTAGAGCATAATATCTACTATCTTCTATGATTTAAAAATTTTTTCATCAACTTTATCACTGAGACTCAGCTTAATAAATAAACCACATCCTCGAATAATCCTTGCACCACGGCCAAGGATATTCATGTAATCATCAATGGTCATGATTATACCGAATAATCTCTCGGTCATAATCATACCAACAATTCATCCATCAACGCACTACGTGCCAACGAGGACTTTTACCACATCATTCGTCACATTACTGGCCATGATTATACCGAATAATCCTCGTCATAATCATACCAAGTCCATCTATGCATGTAAGCCAAAGATGACTTTCATCACAATATAAGCATGAGAATGATGACAATATTATAAGCATTAATTAAACGAAAACAAGGATAAATATTAAAGACTTTAAATTTATCTAAATATTATCAATCACTTAATAAACTCAGAATCTAATATTGTTAATATTATAACAATATTTTAATCACTTCTTAAACTTATAAATAATTTAATTTAATTGTTTACACTTTACCAAATAATGCATTTAATCATTCAAAAATGCCATACTCATAAGATTTTATCACCAATGATCAAATCCCTCATCAAAAATCTGCATATACCTTATATAGGATTTCCAAGCCATAAAATCCTATTTTCCAATATTTTAACTTCACATAACATATTTAATTCATATGTTCGTAATTAAACCATTTTCATGAAAAATACCAAATCAGTCCCAAAAATTATTCTTTTTTGGGATTTAGCAGAATATAGTCCCATATTGAACATATATTTTTCTCGAAATTTTTAAAATTCATTTACTATTTTTCACATGGCCAAAACTGCCGAATATTTAGATATTTATCATAAATTATACTTTTGTCCAAAAATTCTCAAATTTACAGGGTATACTCCTGTTATATATATGTACTCCCAATAAAAATTTCACCAATTTTGGAGTTAACCACAATGAGTTATAAGGGTTTACTTTTAAAATAGTCTTTTCCCATAAAATCCATAACTCTTAATCTATACATCCAAAAATTGCCATTTTTGGACACAATCTAGAAAACTCATCAAATTATCATTTCAAATTTTTCCAGAATTTTTGAGGGTCAGAAAAATTATGAAACTGCCCCTACCAGAAACCCCTTTTAAATGAAAATACTATTCATATGAATACAAAGGATCATTCACCATGCATGCGGTAATTCACATGTACAAAGTTATTCCAATGTAATAATAAAGAATGTAATAATGAAGAATTCACCATGCATGTGATAGACCGCATGCATAAAAGTTATTCTCAGCGTAATAATAAATAATGGAACTGTGTCACGCAGAAACCGCATGCATATGATATTCCAATGTAATAATAAAGAATGGAACTGTGTCACGCGTAAATCGCATGCATACATGATATTTCAATAGAATAATAAAGAATGGAATAACAAAGAATTCACCATGCATGCGATAGACCGCATGCATAAAAGTTATTCCAATGTAATAATAAATAATGGAACCGTGTCACGCATATAATGCATGCATAAGATATTCCAACAAAATAATAAAGAATGGAATAATAGAATAATTTCACCTTGTATGTGGTACTTCGCATAGACAGGTTATTCCAACATAATAATAAGGAATGGAATAACAGAAGAACTTCACCATGTATGCAAAAGATTGTGATATACAAAGTTATTCCAACGTAATAATAAAGAATGGAATAATGTAAGAATTTCACCATGTATGCAGATTGTGATATACAAAGTTATTCCAATGTAATAATAAGGAATGGAATAACAATAGCTCTCTTCATGAATACGAAAGAAATAATACCCCTTACCTTAGAAGAAACTGGATATTGAAATAAGAGGTAGCAGACTTCTCTTCTTCTTTCTCTCTATAATTTCTCTCTATAATAATTGCTCTAAATCTTTAGTGAATTGATGAGAAATGAAGGAAGAATGAGCTTCTATTTATAGAAAAATATAGTTTCGTTAATTGCACATTTTGGAGCTCAAAATATTACAGTACAATACCTCCAACTTTTCTTTCATTTTTAATTTAGTCCTGCAAGTATTATCAAACTTGCACCACCTCCCCTAATAGTAAATAATGTGAATAAATAGTTCAATCAAGTGAATCAATAGTTATAATCATGTGAAAATACGAATTACAGTATAGTACCTCCATCTATAACTTAGTCATGCAAGTATTATCAATCTTGCACCAACTCCCCTAATAGTACAAGAATGTGATTCAATAGTAAACACATGTGAACAAATAGTTATATAAACATGTGAATTAGTAGCAATTAATTGCTCATTTATCCGATTAATTACCCGATTTATCAATATAACCCCCAGACATCAATTATCATCGGAATAGATGTCGATTTTCACTAACACAAATAATTTTAACACAATCGAACTATCAATTTCATCTTTAATCAACACGAACTTATTCATCATTAATATTATAACTCACAATATTTAACAACCAGGTCGTTCCCAGGAAAGATGGGGCTTTCCGATAAGGATTTCTCCTTATTGGTAAGCAATTAGTGGTGAAACCTCTCCTCGATGTAACTTCTAGACATTGTCAATATTGCAAATAATAATATGAATAACTTTGCATCACGCCTCAATTATTGATTTAATAATATATCATTTTATGCAGATGATATCGTGACAATAATTGAATCAATAATATGAGAGATATTACGCAACAATTATCAGAGTAATAATTGAGTATAACCGAGTGACTTCTTACGTAAGCATCAATAATCAATATCGTGTGCTACTACGCAACCACCACTGTATTATTATATTTTTTACAACCGGGTAGTTCAACAGTTTTAACGGTAACACTTTCGCCGTTATTTTTATAAAAAGATAATTTCGCTGCTTTTCTAACTACTACAATACTTCCGTTGTGGGGTCCACCAATGATTGTGCCGTCGTACGGATATTCCCCGACAAAAAAAATATTCCCCGACCAATCGATAATTTTATAACAACTTGCATACTTTGCAAAATTTATAAATATTACCCACAATTATAATATTATATCAAATCCACACCATAATATTCAAAAAAATATTTTGAGAATTTTAAATCTTTATTCATAAAATTTGGGGTCTCATAAATAGTACTTCGTGAATAGTACCCCGTGAATAGTACCCTATGAATAGTACTTCATGAATAGTATCTCGTGAATAGTACTCTGGCATGAAAAGATTAAAAATTATCAAGAATGTTCAGAAAAATATCCTTGTGAAACGATACTAGATGAAGCGCAAATTTCAAGGGTATTCTACTAATTTCACGGAGTATAGGAGCAATACTTTAATAAAATGAGTGTATAATTAGGAATATGAAACGAAATAATATTACTTACATACTACAGAGTATGGAAGAAAATTTTGTTTCATACGAATATTGAACAAAAATAATATCCCTTACAACTATTGAACGAAAATAATATTCCTTACGAATATTAAATGAAGATGATATATATTCCTTATGAATATTGAATCTAAGATAAGATTTCTTATGAATATTGAACGAAATAAAATTACTTACTTAATACAAAAATAATATCGTGTTTTAATATGAAATAAATAATACCCTTACCTTAAGAAGACCTGGATATCGCAAAAAGTGAAGTAGCAGAATACTCTTCTTCTTTCTTTCTATAGTTTCTCTCTCTATAGTTGCTCTTGTGAGTCTTAGTGAATTGGTGAGAATGAAAGAAGAAATGAGCTTCTATTTATAGAAAAACATAGTTTCGATAATTACACGTTTAGGGGCTCGAATTATTACAGTTTAGTACCTTCATCTTTGCCTCTATTTTAATTTAAACCTTCAATTATTATTAATCTTGCACAACCTCCCCTAAAAGTACATGCATGTGAACAAATAGTTATTTTCATGTGAACTAATAGCAATTAATTGCTCATTTATCCGATTAATTACCTGTTTGGTCAATTTAACATCCAGAAATCAACTATTATCGAAATAAATGTCGATTTCCACTAATTCTAATAATCACAACACAATGGAAATATTTTTAACAACATTTATTCATCAATAATATAACTTGCAATATTAACAACCAGATCATTCCCAGGAAAGAGGGGGCTTTTCGATAAGAATTTCTCCCTATTGGCGCGTAATTAGGTGACCAAACCCCTTTCCTCGACAGAACTTTCTAGACATTGTCAATAATGCAAATAATAATATGAATAACTTTGTCATCTTAATTATTTATTTAATAATATAAAATATTATACAGAAGAAACTGTGACAATAATATAATCAATAATATGAGAGATACTATGCAACAATTACTGTGGAAATAATTAAATAAAACTGAGTGACTTCTTACGTAAGCATCAATAATCAAAGATACTATACAATACTATGTGCTACTATGCAACCACGCGTATTACTGTACTTTTCATCACCGGGTATTTCGACAGTTAACAGTAAATTAAACTTTCGTCGTTATTTTTATGAAAAGTTATTTCTGTCGTTTTCTAACTCCGACAATACTTCTGTTGTTGGGTCCACCAATGATTGTGCCGTCGTATGAATATTCCAGGTTAAAAAAATGGATATTCTCCAACCAAACGAATATTCCCCGACATAATGAATATTTTATGACAACTTGTTTACTTTGCAAAAATTTTCACATATCACCCTTAACTTTAACCTTTTATCAATTTAACCATTTACTAAATAGAATAATAATTATAAAAAAAATTGAATACTTTCATTTCATAAAATTTGGGGTCTTACAGAACAATTCTGGATAATGTACAAGTCCTAGCTATGGGCCCAGACAGGGACCAAGTCAGCCGTAATGGTTACAAGATCAATGGTTGTGAATTTCATACAAAGGCTTATGCTCGCGGTAAAAGAACAACGAACACTGGATTGTGTGTCCAAGAAGATTTTTATAATGAGCTTGGTCGTGCCTTTTATTGGGAGTTAGAGGAAATCATAGAGTTGTTGTACAAGGGCACTTACGGGGGTCAGATAACTTGTTCAAGTGTTGTTGGTTTGATAAAGAAAAAGGGATACGTGTCGATCAAAATGGAATCGTGGATATTAACCTCCATAGGTCCACGTAAGCCAATGAACCATTTGTGTTGCCAACTAAAATAGTACAAGTTTACTACACTTTTAGTCCTGCTAGGAAAAGGGATAAACTGCTTGCAGATTGACAAGTTGTAATTCATACTCCCGCGTGCAGTCGTGTATAATTAGTAGAGGGGGAGTTCTACCGAGAGGAGATGCTTCATAGACCTACACCAATAAATGTGGAGAACGACACTGAAGTAATATAGTTAGAGTAAAGGGTGGAGATGAACCTAATGAATTGGGTCCTGAGTTAGTACGTGTGTCAGATGACATTGATACTGAGGAAGAAGAGTTACTGACTGACACTAACACTGAATCTGAAGAAAATAATGGTTATGAATCTCCAAACTGTATATAAGATGATTCTGACAAAAAAATAGAATGTATATTTAGTATTACTTGTAGTACATTTAATTATACATATATACATGTTCTTTATCTCATTGTCATGTTTATGTATCTTTCATTTATTACTGTGTTGTAGTTAACTATTTCATACCATTACTTGTAATTATTGTCATTTTATTTGTATATGTACTCAAATATATCACCGTATTAACATCATGAAATATGTTTTTACAGATGACTTCTGAACCAACTACAAGAAAATGCGGCTTGGGTAGGGTCCTAATCACGTGCCAAAGGCCCCGACAAATCCGGATAATCGAATTCTTATACATATTCGTCCACCTCCGGACAACATGTATGTTAAACATTTATATATCAACATTTTATATTTCAATTTTTTAAGATATATACTAATGTAACTTGCTTAAAATATTATAATCAAATGTCCGTATTTAATGTAAATTATTGTAAATTGTAGAGACTTTTGTGATGGCAAAATTGTGAAGTGCATTTCACAATTATGCTTACAGAACTGGCCTACGCTAGTGATTATGTGGGCGAGCATACCTAGCGCCCACAAGGATGTTATTTGGGCTGAATTTCAGGTATACTTTTTGTTAATGCTGATCACAATATAATTAATAACTTTTCTAATATTATTAATGCTTGTTTTATTTGTAGAAGAGATATAGATGGGACGACGCACATGCATCAGTTATTCAGACACTATTCTGACAGAAGTGTGCCGTCCGACC
Source organism: Panax quinquefolius (assembly GCA_020205615.1). Lineage (NCBI taxonomy): Eukaryota > Viridiplantae > Streptophyta > Magnoliopsida > Apiales > Araliaceae > Panax > Panax quinquefolius. The sequence goes on along the minus strand of CM035153.1, from coordinate 143,269,015 downwards.
TAAAGATAATCTAAATAAGCAAAGACAAAAAGCCATTCATAATGCAAGGATTGACCATCCAGGATATGGTAAGGAGTACATGCATGAGCATAGCCCATAATGGTGCACACAGAGTATATGGGCTGATATATGTGCCCAGTAGAGAGTCGAGGGTTGGGTCAAGAGACGGAAGACTGCCTCCACAAACAGATCCTCGGGTGTACCTACAGGCGAAAAGGAAAAAGGGACCTATAAGGGTAGAAGTATATCACAGGTGCAGTACATTACTGTCAGGGTACGTATTAAGTATAAAGTTTCAGTTTTAGTTTTAGTACATCACACATGTTTACTTATTAATATATGAGCATATTAATTTTGTAGGAGGCATTGTCTCAGGGTCAGCCCATCTATAGGCTAGATGTATATTTCGCCACCCGCGATGGTTTGCCTAAGGCTATCCAGATAGCGGTATACTTTGATATGTTTATAAATTTTTACGTCATTTTTAAGAATTTTATATTTATTGTTAACTATTTAATTTCTACCCTGCTGACATGACACTTATAAGAACCTACTGAATGAGCGCTATCCTGAAGGCACCCCGCGGCCGACGATTGATCAAGAATTATGGGAAAGGGCGTCGGTTGTGAAAAAGAACTATGTCAAAGGTCAAGGACAACGACGACAACCGACTATTAGTGGCACTGGAAGCTCTACTAGTCATTCTACTCAGTTCTCCTACCATCTTACGCTGCACACTCCTGCTGACTGTTTGAGAGCAATATGTCAGGATCAGACTCTTCTGCTCACACTTGGCGTGCATATGTAGTCTCTGCCTCTTGAGGAGTTAGCAGATGTTGTGGCGAGAGCAACACAACATTAGGATGAACCCAAGGTTATCTTGTATATGTTTACCTCTATATACATTACCTTTATGTACTACTTTGCATGTTTAACTTTACATTCAATAATACATGTTTTATTCTTTTGTTACATCCCCATCTGGACGATATTGATCCGTGAAGGCATTTGTATTCCTTCTTTGTCTTATTAATTAACATTTGAGTATAATTTTTACTCACTGAATAATTAAATTCATGTTTATATTGTACGTTATGATATTTGTATATAAATTTTACTCGGACGGTACTTGTTTATATATATGAGCATAATATGTGTAAATGTTTATATTACTGTGTTGGTTTTGTTAGATTATGTGTTTGTGTGTGTGTGTGTGTGTGTGTGTGTGTGTGTATATATATATATATATATATATATATATATACGAATATCGATTGATATATATCGATGGATCTGTATGGATGTTGGTTTATTTATATATATTGCTGTGTGTTGGAATATAAAACAGATATAAAATAGGTTAATTTTTTTTGGAAAATCAACAAAGTAGCCAATTTTCATCAGCGACCGCATACAATCGCTAATACTTTTCAGCGATCACATACGACTCGATGGTGTCAGTGACCACTTCAGTTGCTATTGTTGGTCGCTAACATTTGGGCCACGTCACCTCTGACACCTGACTCACGGTGACTCAGCTCCGTGACGCAATCGGTCGTTATTAGGCGATCGCTGATAAGACGGTCGCTAATGATGGTCGCTGATGTCCGCTCAACAACCATATTATGTGCGACCTATATTAGTTACCACTTTCGGTCGCTGATGGTTATTGGCGACCATATGTGGTCGCTGAAAGACGGTCGCATAAGAGCTTTTTTCTTGTAGCCTTGGCCGGTGAAACAAAAGAGATTTACTAGACCAAAAATAGTGATTTTAAATTCAAATTCACAACAGAATAAAGTAGTTGTAACATACAATTATCTTGTTTAGGGTGTATTCGTTCATACAACATTTTGGACCCAATATTCACCAATTTTCATATGTCCACCTTCCTCTTGCAATAAGTTTCTGTACTAAATGAACACAATTATTAATCCAAGCTTTTAATTAACTATTTTAACTAAACTAATGTTCTAGCTTAATATAAGCTCTGAATTCTGAGTCCAGCGCATGTCCTTCATGTGGTGGTTAGATTTATTCAAAAAGAGATGGGTCAGGGATAAACCCGCAGATTGATTCAATCGTTTTTTTTTTCTAAATTAATTGAAGTGTTGTCTTCTTACCTTGAATTGCATAATACAGAAAGGGATGAACGAAAAAATTTCATATCATAACTTTACAATTAGAACTTTTGACTGGTACATATCTTATAATCTTATAATGAGTCTAGACTACATGGCACTGGAAGATTAGCACATATGGTACATGCCCAAATTTAGTTGGTCTACAAAGAAAATTAGTGGGCAGAGAGTGACATATATAAAAGATAAGACAACAAGCATATTTTTGGATAAGAGTGAAGACTATGCAGAGAAATTATTGATAATTAGGTTACAAGTTTCAAGTATTTGCGCTAGACTTTATAATTTATGACATGTAAAGAGGAAAATAGTGGGAAAAAGAGTGACATGTATATAACTAAAAGACAACAAACATCTTTGTAAGTGTTAGAAATCATCGCAATTCGAGTGTTCACATCAACTTCCTTATTTGCTAATGGTGGTTATGTAGCATCCATAAATTTAGTAGGCAAAAGATGTGTGTAAAGGTAACCCAATAATCAATAAGTAATCTTTGCACACTCTCTCAAGCAATTTTAGAAATAGTAAGTAGTTAACATAAACTCACAATCTCTCAAGCAATTTAACAAACACTTAATCTTATTGTGTTGCCTTACTATACCCATTGATAAACTACACCATTTTGAAATGAATTACATATAATAATTGAACTAACTAACAAATTAACAATAAAATCATTCTAATTGCAATCCAAATTAGCTCTAAATAACACAAAATTTCTAATTAAAACCTAATTTTTAGGGAAAATTAACAAGGAAGAAAATTAAAATTTTCAATTGGACAATAATAGAAGATAAGTTGAAGGAGAGGCCATCATTATGCCGCCACTATTTATGAATCTGTTGTTGCCACCACTACTGCTAGAGTTAGAGGGAGGGGAATAAGATGTGTTGTAAATCTTAGTGAGAGAGTTGAGCCGTCGATCTTGAGTCGTCAATCTAGAAGGTGTTTGATGGAGTTGCTGACAGATCTAGAAGGGGTTACGAGGTAGATTTTTCTTTTTGTTTCTACGCTGCTATTGAAATGAGAGATTGAAATGAGAGAGAGAGAGAGAGAGAGTTGGGTATGGGAAAGTAAAAGAAAAAAGTACTAAATTAATTAGTTATCTCCGATAGACTTTATTCCGTGAGAAATAATTTCGTGAAAAATAACCATTTTTCTTATAGTGAATGTCAGTCAATTTGTCAAACTTGGCTACTCTACGATCATGTTCTTCTCAACGAACTTTGCTTGACTGAGAGATTCACTTGTCCACTTTACAAACTGAATATTGCTTTACGATTTTTAATTAACTGTACGATAGTTCCCAGTAGCTCTGCGATCCACTTGATGTGTTGCGATTGTGAGCTTATTCTACGATCCATCATTCAAGGTAGCAGAGTATCCTTATGACAATTCAAAAACCTATCAACTATACATCCAGTCAGCTTCTACAAGATCAACCTAACATTATTTGATCTTTCTAATCTAAATCCTTGTTCATTTGTTCAATTCTTTATAAAGACTGTACTAATCATACTGATACAAATATACATTAAGCTCATTTATCATCAAATTTAGATATGCAAACTCTAACAATTCTCATTCTTTTCAAATTTGTAAATTTTATTCCTTGGAGGATGGAATGGAATGAGTCATTCCAGTTGAAATAGAATGAGACATTCCAGTAATTGAAATGGAATAAATTATTCCACTCTATTATATTCAAATGTACGTGGCATAAATTCCTTACACCTATTGCGCTAAGATATTCCCAGTTTAATGACATAATTTTAATTGTTTACTTAATAATCTAACTGTATAAATGTGTAAAATATGTAAATAAATATTTGACTTGATATTATAAATCACTACATACCATTATTATAATTGTTTGTGTTTTGATGGCTGATATTTGTTCATTTTTCATTGTTATAAAATCATTGATACCTATCATTAAATTATATGAAAATTTACATGCTCTCTAAATTTTGCATTTTCTATGCTTCCTTACAATTGAACCGTTCTACTTTGCAAAGACTACTTTAAAAATTTTCTATGCTTCCTTACAATTTTCTCCAAATTTACATGCTCTCAATTGACGGTTCAATTGTAAGGAAGCATAGAAAATGCAAAATTTGGAGAGCATGTAAATTTTCATATAATTTAATGATAGGCATCAATGATTTTATAACAATGAAAAATGAACAAATATCTGCCATCAAAACACAAACAATTATAATAATGATATGCAGTGATTTATAATATCAAGTCAAATATTTATTTACATATTTTACACATTTATACAGTTAGATTATTAAGTAAATAATTAAAATTTACATCATCTGACCTAGCTACTTTGCAAAGAGAAATTAAAATTTAAATAATGTCAGATCTCAAAATTTTAATTTTAAAATTTTATATAATGTGACACTAAATAAGACAAAATATTATGATATAGTCATTTATAATAAATCTACTCAATAAATATACTGATCCCACATCATTTCAAACATTTTTTAAAATAAAAAAATTAAAACCCTTAAGCTACTCTTAAAACGTACATAACTTTGCACCTTTCTTACACAAACACACGTATATATAGAGAGACACAGACACGTTGCAAACAAGCTCTAAAACATAGACTGCCTTAAGACTACTAAGCACTGAAAATGTGGACTTTGACACCTGTCACACACGCAAAACTGTTTATCACAAATAATTGTTCTGCTAGTGGGGTCGTTAAAAATAATTTTTGTGTTAAAAAATATGTACTAAAACAAATTGAGTGAAAAATAAATTGAGAGAATTCTAATCTGGTGGCATATATAATTCCAATATTATAATAAGATAACAAGTCTTGTGAATTATAAGGGACCTGAGAAATTGGAGTTTCTAAGCATATATATATAGGACGATTCTGACTTTAAACGTATTTTAGATCCTTTGAATAGAAAGGCCATCGATCTAGAGTAAGTTAACTAGCACAAAGTTATTAATGAAAGTACTTGGAGTCGTACCTAGTTTGTTTTTTTAAAAAAACAAGAAAAAGGATACTTGAGGAGTCCAAACTTTTTGGAGGTCTCAAGTCAAATCTTAAATTGTGGTCTTTTTTTTTAAACCATTTAATACTAAATTAAATTAATATCTATGATTTTTTAATTAAAATTTCATTTTGCTTGCTCTTTTAAATGCAAAATTATTGATCAAACTTTTATAATTAATTTTCTGTAACATGTTTTTTTCAATTGATAAAATCGTTAATACACTTAATCTTTCTTAGGACATAATCACTCTCAAGTAAGATTTTATCAATTTTAATTTTTAAAAAATTTGGGCTTTTTTAATGGGCTCTTAACATATATGGATTATTAAAATTTGGGGGCCTTCTCAATTTTTGGAGTTTTAAGTCATTGCTTAAATGACTTAACATATGGATCTTGAGGACATGTTAGTGCAAATATATACATATATACATATATACACTAATAAAAATGATAATCATGCAGTTTTGCAAAATTATTTTCATATTAGAACAACAACAAAAGAAATAATTTTTTTGTGAACCACATTATAATTTTCATTTTCAAATAATGACTTGTTTAATCTTTGTGAAAACATCAATCATGGGACCAAACTCTCCTTCATTATTTCTTTAGCCAAATTTATAACTATATAATAAAAAGAGGCAAAATGAGGGTAATTGTTGATTTGATGGTCTTTTTAGGGTCGTAATAATTTTTTTTCAATGTTATAGGCCGCAATAAATTTCATACGTTAAATCACACAATAACAAAAAATTATATATATATATATATAATACAATAATTAATAATACATTTAGTGTCCTAATATTAATCCATTTATGACACAATAATATCATATATTAATTATAATAAACAAAAATGGTTGGACAATCTACTTTTGGTTTGTAAGACATCCATATTCATGGCTTCGCAAAGTGAATCGAATGTTTGTTCTTTCACATAGCATGATAATGCACGGATAAGAAAGAATGTAAGAAGAAGGGATCACTATCGAAATATGTCTAAACTAAAGGTGTGTTGTGTTGTACGCTCACTTAAAAGTATATATGTGGTCATTTGAATTTCATATCGTAACTTTGTCTAGTTATTATTGTACGTGGTTTGACGTTATTTAAAAAAATATATTTATGTTGCTTAAATATGATTTTGGTATTTTGACTTACGGATGAAAAACATGCAACAAATATGAGAAGAGAAGAGAAGAGAAGAACATTATAAGAAAAAAAGGTTGGAGAGACCAATTTTTACTGGTATGATGTTTTTATTTTATTTTACAATATTACTATTATTAAAAAATTTCTCTAAGAGTTAAAAGTGATTAGGTTAGAAGCATTTAGCACATAAACTAATATGTTGTGTTATAATAATTCGTTGTACTTCAAATTCTGACTGACTTAAAAACCGTCTGGTATGCCTCGACTAAATTTTATTTTTATGGTTGAGTATTATCCTTTTGTAAAACTACTAAGTTTTTGATAGATAGTCCGACAATCCAAAAAATCACACTAATTTTCATTTTCATAGTTGAGTTGTCCTTTTATAACACTACTAACATTTTTGATACATAGTCCCATAATCCATAAATTCACACTAAATATTACTATCAATTACTAATTGTCATAATAAAACACAAATAAGACATTCCTTTTTTTAAAAGGTTGGTTAGGTCAGAAGTATCTAGCACACACAAATTATGTATCCGTATCATTAACTTTTTCATAAGGTAAATTAACTATATTATGCGTTTATGTTATGAGATAAATATATATATATATATATATATATATATATATATATATATATATATATATATATATATATATTGCACATGATAATATTTGGCGCAAAATATTTTGTTCATTTTGGTGAAAGTTGCAACAGTAGAAATCATATCCAAATCCGACATAAAGCTGGTAATTTAAACTATTAATGATAGTATGAATGATTCAGTGGTTTTAAGAATTTTATCTGATGATTCTAAACTAGACCGAGACAAAATGTTTCTACTCAAAAAATTGAAAACAAACAAATTATTTATGGAACAGCTGTGTATTGGAGGAAGAAAAGAAGTCCCACGTGAAAACAGCACCATTGTCTGGTTTATTATATATACAAACATATATATCTGCCGGCCCTCCACAGTCTGAGTACTGCTGAATGCTGATATTTCTTTCAATTCCAGATATATGGTACATTGGTACGTGTTTGTGCATGCGCGTATGAAGATCGATCACATAGGAATGTATATTGTGTACGTACATGCAAGAACATATATATTTTTCCTCAGTTAAAAATAAATTAAGTACGTGGCATATGATTAATTTACTGGACTAGTGTGTGTAAATTAAGAATATGAACAATTTTCTGATCGGTGGTCATCTCCAACAACTACTTTTAAAACGAAGAGTAGAGTATAATATACCCATAACCAGGGAATAAAGAGACGGCGCTGAGTTCCGGACTTCCGGGCTACCCCTGTATATATTTGACAAAAAAATAATATTAAGTCTACAAAATTTTGATATTTTTACTTCAAGAGATTTATGAATAAAATAATTAAATATATATAATAGTATTTTCTCTATTCCATATATAAGAATTATTTTAATATTTGAGTCAATTCAGAATATTTAAAAGTCATACGTACGGTGTTATCTGTGCGTGTGTAAGCATGTCAGTTTTAATACGTGGGTCTAGTTAGAGTAGAGGTTGTACGTATTAGCAGCTTGTTACTGATACCGGGGATGCTGACTTCTATAACAACCATAGGCTATGAATGAAAAATGTATCCCCAAATTTTAAGCAAACTAAAGGGAGGACCAGAAAAAAAAATTATTAAATGGTAATAAAGGATTGATATTTTTATAAGTTAAAATTATAATTTTATAAGATTTTTCTCATATTAAAAATATAGAGGACCAGAAAAAAAATTATTAAATAATAATAGATGATTGATAGTTTTATAAGTAAAAATTATAATTTTATAAGATTTTTCTCATATTAATAATATAGAAGAGTGGCATGAATCTCACACTCGTGTGAGAAAAACGTTGTAAAAATATCACATTTTTCTTAAAAAAATATCAATTTTTATGAAAATAAATTGGTGGTAGTAAATTTAGAAGTATAGAATTCTAATATAGGTTGTAATGTTACATCAATAAATCTTAAGTGGGCCATGCATATTAGTATCATTTTTGTTACTGTTATCTCCACACACGTAATGCATGTTGATCAATCCTTATACTAATATGAACATGTTTTGTACGTACTGCTAATTTAGCTTCATTACAGACAGATATCGAAGATATATATTCCTCCATGCAAAGAGAGAAAAGAAAAAGTAAATATTATTGATTCATAATATATATATATATATATATATAATATTTGCATGTATGACTTTACAGAAAGCGATTAGCTTTGCTTTTAAAAGCAATAATGTTGATTGTGGGCACCTTTGATGAAAATGAAAGCAAATACTTCTATGTCACCAAAGGAGGAAGAGGAACAGGGACCTTCCAAAAAGTCCCCCATGGATTTCGGGAATCGCGAAAGGTGATTTGTTCTTGCTCTTCCTAGTTCATCAAATATATTATATATTGGGTGGGTTTGGACGGGTTTAAATAATTTGAGTTTAAATGATTTAAAAATTAAGTGAGTATTAAGTAAATTGTAAGTCGATGGTCATAAATAGATATGAGTTATCCCATATATCAAATTTAAATATAAATATAAATTTATAATTATAATTATATATATATGAATTTTTATATTCTCTATGAAAAATTCCATCTTTTAATTTCTCTCTAAATTATACTCTATCGATTTCAAAATTAAGTATAAATTAATAGTTTTTAAATGAGTTAAGTTTTAATAATAAGTGAAGAGATAAATGGGGTCCAACGACAGTCCATACCTACCCATCTATTATGTATTTTAGCCCATATTGTCTGCTCTAATTAGATATACAGTAATAAAGGAGTGTTATTTAAAGAAAATGCTCTTGATCCTTCTCTCCCTCTCTTTCTCTCTCTCTCTCTATATATATATATATGGGGTTCTATCTACAAAGAATCGATTCTTTGTGAAATAACCTCTTTTTGGCCATTGAAATTTCATACCGATAAAAAAATAAAAAATTCAACAAGTTAAAAAGGAGTTGCTCCACAATAACCGGTTGTTGTGGATGGAACCTATATATATATATATATATATATATATATAGAAAGGAACAAGTGCATATTCTTTTATTTAACATACCTTGTTTACCACCTTTAGCGACAGATCGGAAGACGGTTCAGTCCGTCGCGTATATCATATTAGCTTTTAGCGACGTATCGAACTATCGCCATAACATATATAAACCGTAGTATTCGTTTATAATGATTTTAACCAAACCGTCGTCCCGGTTAATGCTAAAGGTGGAGTAGGGGTATGTAAAATAAATGAGTATGCATCAGAAACGGACTATATATATATATATATATATATATATATATATATATATATATTGTTCATGACACACGTTAGCTATGAGCACTATTCCAACTAACTGTTATCTAATCGTCCAAAATTAGATCGAATGACTATGGTAAGGGCCCATGTAAGACCCCAACTTATTATTAATGAAATTTAATTTTCTCTATTTATTATTTTGAAATAGTAAGGGTTGATTTGATTAATGTAGATAGTTATAGGTAAAATACGCAAATATTTCAAAATAAGTAAGTGGTTATAAAATATTCATTATTGTCGGGGAATATTCGTTTGGTCGTGGAATATTCAGACTTTGTTGGGAATATTAACGACGGCAAGCAAACCATGTGTGGGCCCCATAACCGGAAAGCGATTGGATGAAGAAAACGACAAATATAAGTTGTTTAAAATAACGACGTAGTTATTCTATCAAGTTAATACTATTAAAATACTCTTGGTTAACACACAAGAAGATTACCAGTATTGCACCAATTATTGATTCTTACGTAAGAAGGCACTACTCAATAATGGTTACAGTAATTACTGATCAGTATTTTATTTTATTGATTTAATAATGGCTAAAGATATGGAGGCACTATCTATATGGGGAGAAAGTGAAGATATATTCAGACCATAAAAGCCTTAAATATTTCTTCACTCAAAAAGAACTCAACATGCGGCAGCGACGTTGGCTCGAGCTTTTGAAAGACTACGACCACACTATTCAATACCATCCTGGAAAAGCAAACGTGGTAGCTGACGCGTTGAGTAGAAGATCATATGCAGGAATGAGTGCGATGATGTCAAGTATACGACGTAGAGCCAACTTTAATAGAAAAAGTTAAGGTCGCTCAAGCCACCGAACCCGGAGCCGATGCGTATGAAGAAGAAAGTACAAGAAGGAGCTATTCCTAAGCGAGAATTGATGAAGAAGGAATACTTGAGTCCACTCCTGCACTTTTGTGTCCCTAACGACTGATTTGAAGTACAAGATTATGATGGAGGCACACAATACACCATTTGCAATCCATCCTAGAAAGTACTAAAATGTATCGTGATCTTGACATACATTTTGGTGGAACAATATGAAGAGAGAGATTGCAAAGTTTATCTCAATGTGTTTAACTTGTCAACGTGTAAAGGAGGAGCATCTAGTACCTAAGGGTCGATTGCAACCACTTGAGATTCGAAATGGAAGTGGGAACACATTACCATGGATTTCAAGCATTGGTCTTCCTACGGTTTCTCAAGGCATCAATGCTATTTGGGTTATTGTTGATAGATTAACCAAGTCCGCTCATTTCTTTGCCGATCTGTGAGACTTATTCCCTGAACGCCTTGCTAGTATATATGTAAATGAGATTGTGAGGTTACATGGCATGCCAAGATCCATAGTTTGGATCATGACCCAAGATTCACTTCAAGATTTTGGGTTAGCTTGCAAAAAGCTATGGGCACGGATTTATTGATTGATTAAGATACCATCCTCAAAACAGACGGACAATCGAGAGAGGACTATTCAAACTCTCAAGATCTATTAAGACTCGTGTCCCAGACTTCAAGGCGATTGGGATAAGTATTTACCATTGGTGGAATTCTCCTACAACAACATGCTTATCGTGCAAGTATAGTGTGGCTCCATTTGAAGCATTATATGGACGAAAGTGTCGCTCTCCAATATGTTGGGATGATGTGGGTGAAGCAACATTGTTGGGACCCGAAGTTAGTACGTATGACTCACCAAAAAAGATCCAAATGATTCGACAACGTATACAAATGGCACAAGATCGACAAAAGAGTTATGCGGATCTTCATCGAAAGGACGTGGAATTTAGTACTGTGGGATCATGTATTGTTGCGAGTTGCTCCATGGAAGGGAGTTACAAGATTTGGGAAAGAGGAAAGCTCAATCCACGATTTATTGGTCAATTTCAAATTTCGACCGAGTAGGAAATGTAGCCTATAGACTTGCGTTACCTCTCAAAGTATGTCTCGTGTTCATAATGTGTTTCACATATCGTACTTCAGTAAATATGTGAAAGACGAACCACGTTATAGAAGTTAGAATCGACGAAATACCAAGACTTAACGATGAGGAGGTACTGTCAAGATCTTGGATAGGAAGGAGCATGTCCTACTGCAAGAAAGGTCATACCACAAGTTAAAGTTTTGTGGTGGAATCATGCTATAGAGGAAATGACACTGGGAATTGGAAACGAAAATGAAAGCGAGGTATCCTCACCTTTTCAAAATACTGTCGTACGTGACGCCAATTTCGAGGACGAAATTTCATAAGGAGGGAGGTTGTAAGACCCCAACTTATTATTAATGAAATTTAATTTTCTATTTATTATTTTGAAATAGTAAGGGTTGATTTGATTAATGTGGATAGTTATGGGTAAAATACGTAAATATTTCAAAATAAACAAGTGGTTATAAAATATTCATTGTCAGGGGAATATTCGTTTGGTCGTGGAATATTCGTATCGTTTGAGAATATTCGTATTTACTGCAGTATGACCATGTGTGGGCCCCATAACTGAAAGCGATTGGATGAAGAAAACGACAAATATAAGTTGTTTAAAAATAACGGTGTAGTTGTTACCGTTAATACTATTAAAATACTCGATGGTTAACACACAGAAGAGCACAATATTGCACCAATTATTGATTTTTACGTAAGAAGGCACTACTCAATAATGGTTACGATAATTCTTGATCAAGATTTTATTTTATTGATTTAATAATTCTTTGCGTTGATATTTTATATCTTTGTTGTTTCAATAATTGTCATTACATGGTATTTTTTTATTATCGAAGCAATAATTCATATTATCCGAATAATATTATTAGATAACATTATTGGCAATGTCTAGAAAGTTCATGCTAAGGAGAGGTTTGGTCACCTAATTGCTTGGCGCCCAAGTAAGGAGAAATTCTTATTGGAAAGCCTCCTCTTTCCAGGAACCGCTTTAGTTATCAATATTGTGATTCTCGTAATATTATTTGTGAATAATTAATTATTGATTCATATGATGAGAAAAATATTGATTTTATGTGGATATAGATGGAGAAAATTTTTAATGTGACAATTGTTGAAAATTGAAATTTTATCTTTTTTACGATAAAATAATTCATTTAAATATATTATTATATTTTAATAATATAATAATGGTGATATTTTTACAAAGAATGTGGGATATATGAGTATACGAGGAGGAAGAGTATTTTTGTTGCAATAAATGTTTAAAACATGTTAAACATGTGAAATTGGACCCCATTTATTGATCGAAATTTGATTATAACACATAAAATCGTCAGTTTGTGGATTTCGGTCAATTTCTATTTGGAATTTGGAAAAACTTTCTTCTGCAAAGGTGTAGAGAATTGAATTTCCTATAAAAAAAATGCTTGATTCGAATTTTCTGACAAAAGGGCTATTTATTGTGTATTATTGAAGTTCTGAAGCTCTAAAATAATTGATTTTTGAAAGTTTAAATTATTTTAAATTAGAAAAACGTTTTTTCTTACTTTTTCTAGAAGGTGGCATGTGCTTATTGAGTGAAATCGATTTCAAGAGTGGCGAGGAATTTTGATATATATAATAATATTAAATTAAATTTTTCGCTTTTGGTGTTCTAAGCAATTTCCTATAAATAGGTGCTTGGGTTAGAATTGAAAATTACACCGTAAATCCAAGTTTTCTCTCTATATTATCGAGCGTATTCATGTGAGTATTTTGAGTATACTTTGAGTATTGTTATACGGTGCAAGTTCAAGTCATGCTTTATATCCAAGGTGTTTCAATTAGAAATCTTGTCTTTGTGAGGTAAGGGATATTTTTTTTCAGTAATGATATTATTTCTTCAATATCATTATCTTTGAAATATTGATCTAAATTTTTATCAAATTTGGAACTTTTGGTGTCGAGAGTTACTATTCACGATATCTGACTTTATTCACGTGATATTGATACTATTCACGAATCTGCATGACTATTCATGAAAAATAAAAAATTTTCCTTTTTCGCCTAAAATATCTATTGTGGATACTAGCTTTGATTGTATCCATGTTTTTATCATTCTTGAATTTTACACCACTATGATTATTTTGAGGTATTTTTGGACATGGATAAAACAAAGTACTAATCCTTAATCCTTAATCCTTGTCATTTTGTTTCAACTTTGGATTCGTTTTTAAAAATATTTTTCATCATCCTCGGTCTTAAATGATGATATTATTGAATATCTTTGGCCCGTGGTAGCAAAGATGAATGATTTCGATGAATATCTTTGGCCGTAGTGCAAAAGATGAGCAGTGTTTAGATGAACATGATTAATGATGAATATCTTTGGCCTGTAGTGCAAAAAGATGAATATTTGATTCGGATATATATTGATTGATGTTACGGGGATAAAAGATAGATGATGAACTTTTAAATTCATACATGAAGATAGTAGTTTGCATTCTCTACTTAACTCTTCTAATGAATTATAATTTAGATTCATGAATATTGATTTAAAATTTGTTGTCTATTGTATTCTATTAGATTTTTCCTATGAAGACTAACGATAATTTGTTGTATATTATCTTAGTCATAATATTCTTTTGGGCTAGTTGAGCTCACCCTTTTCCTTTTGTTTCATTTTTCTTCTCTCAGAGGCGAGAATATAAGCGAGTATTTAGTCGGGGTATGGAATGAAAGTTCTAGAGAGAGTTGTTTAGTAGTCCTCACTATTTTTGTAAAATAATGTATCAATAAATGTGATGAGAATTTATCCGAGTATAGATATTATCAGAAGATAATATTTGTATACAAACTCACAGCTTTATTGTTGTAATAATAAAGTTGTAGTTGTTTTCACTATGTATTGACAACTCGAATGGGTGATGTATACCTATTTTGGGGGTTGTCGTACCAAATTGGCTACTCCCTCTAATGGCTAGAGATATTTTTTTTCTTGTGCAAGAGGAGTAGAGGGCGATAGATGTTTCAAAATACCACCACCCTTAGTTAGATTTAAATAATTTCTTAAGTAATAAAAATTAATATTATCAACTATATATAATGTATTTATTTCTATAAATATTTTTATGAATATTAAAATTTAAAAATATTAATTATATTCAATGTATTTATTTGTATGAATAATTTCTTAAATAATAAAAACTAACATTATCATTTATATATAATGTATTTATTTCTATAAATATTTTTATAGATATTACAATTTAAAATATTAATTATATACAATGTATTTATTTATAAGTAATAATTTTTTAATGTATTTATATTTTAATAATTATACTTAAAAGTTATTCATACAAATAAATATATTGAGTATAATTAATAATTTTAATATTTATAAAATTATTTATAGAAATAAATATATTATATATAGTTGATAACGTTAGTTTTTATTACTTAAAAAATTATTTATATAACTATTTTGTACATTAAAACTATTTAAATCTATTTAAGGGTGGGGTATTTTAGAAATTTTTCCTGTCCTCTACCACCTCCTGCGGCCAAAAAAAATAATTTCTCCATACCACTAGCTAGAGCAAGTACCGGTTGTACCCTCACCTTAGTCATTCATTTTAATTTTGAACGACTGAATAACTAACGTGTGTCATGTATCATTTTTTATATTTGTATGACCCTATTTATAACAAATCATGGTTATACATATGTGAGTTTGTATAATCACTAAATTTTTTACTCCATCTGTTCTATTTTATTTGTTTTAATTGACTTTTTAATATTAATTAATAATTAAATAAATATATTAAACTTAAGAATAATAATATACAGGAAACGAAACCAGGATACAAGTGGGGTCAAAAATAAAAGCTAATATAAAGAGGAGCTGGTGAGACCGTAAATGTTGCGATGGTCCCATCAAGAATGTTGCAGACAATACATAGTGTAGTAGTAGTAGTAGTAGTAGTAGTAGAAGAGTACTGTAAAAGATGGGCAGAAACATCGGTGACTTGCATTCTCCAATATATTCTTTGAGAATCAAATTTAAAACTCCTATCTATCTATCAAACCAACGAGTAGGACTAGCAGTATATATATTTCTTGCTTTCGATTTGTCCATTCATGCATGGACTATTATATATATATATGGAGAGAATGAGGATCAGGTCTGAATTTTCGGACATGACTAAAATCTTTTTTTTTTTTTTTTTTTTTTTTTAAATAACTAAAAAAACACTGCTATTATATGTATTATATATTCAAATCACATCCAAAATACTGTATTATGTAAAAATTTCAGTTTCATAAAATATTAAACTTTTTTTTAGTTTTTTTTTAAACAAAAAACAAAAAAAAAAGGTTCGTATTTTTATAAAGTCCGAGATCCCTGACTGGATCCGAACTCATATATATATATATATATATATATATATAGAGTTCATCCATAACAATAGGATGGCCGCGGAAGCAACCCCTTTTTAGTCTTTGTCAATTTTTTTAAATTTTTTACTCCAAATTGCTATAACACAATGTTAAAAAAGAGGTTGCCCACAAAGAACCGGTCACATGATTAACCTATATATATATATATATATATATATATATATATATATATATATATATATATATATATAGGGGTTTATTCACAAAGAATCGGTTACATGGAAGAACACCTTTTTACCGCATTAAAATTTCGAAGAAATAAAATAAAATAAAAAAATTCAACAGTAAAAAAGTTATTGCTTCCACAAAGAATCATCATTGTAGATTAACCCCTATATATATATATATATATATATTATGATGTGAAGTACTCAAGACACTAAATATTTGGTCATTATTATTGATCACGTGAGCACATTTCTTCCTCACATGACTTGAGGGCATCTAGCTCTTTTCTCAATCTTGAAAACGACTCGTCCCTTTGCAAGTTGCCGGCCTTTGAATTATAAATTACTCCCTCCCTTTTTTTAATACAAGTCCTTTTATAAAAATATGAGAATTTGAAATAAGTATTAATTATTTAATTTTTAATATAACATCTATTTAATTAACTATTCTCTGTCTAATAAATAACATTTTTTTTTCAATATAAAAGTACTATAAACAATTGATACTATATTTAATGCTTTATAATTATTTCATTAATACTTATCCACAACTCTAAAAAGACTTGTATTATGTAACGGAGGGGTACCTTATTATCTCACACTCCTTTCTTTTAAATTACTTCAACCCCAGCTCCCCGGCTCCCCAGCTCCCACCTCCTCCCTCCCTCCCACCCACCCACCCACCCACCCACCCACCCACCCACAGTGGCAGAATCAGAATAAAATTTGAGGGGTAAAAATTGAATTACACGGAAGTCCAGAAAGAACGACGCCAGTAGGTTGATGTCGGAGGAGCAGAGTTAATGTAATTTAATTTCGAAGTCGCTTACACCAAGAAATGCATGTAGCTTGTGTTTGAAACGCGCCATTGCACGTAAGACTGCATCTCGCATTAATCAATCCTTTCATGACTCGTGTGTTCAAGGCTCTTTCTTTGCCCCTCACCAAAAACCCTCCCACCCACTTCACGCTTTTTCTCTCTATACCAATTCTTTTATTTTAATTAACCCTTTCCATTGAAACATTTTAGCAAACATAAGATAGACACAAATTACTTTCAAAAATGTTCAGAGTTCATTAATTATGAACAAACCCAGATTTTAGTTTTAAATGATCAGGCCTTAATCAGTTAATCCTTCATATAATTACAACATTCAAAATTCCAAATAACAATTAACACAAAGTATCATGTCAATTTGTTTATGTATATGATTTTCAAAATTCAACTGAGAATAATTGAATAAATATATCATTACCTTTGATTTGGGTTTCTTGCTCCTCTCTTGATTTTAAGTCCAAAGCAGTCAGCTCAGTGGAGGCGGAACTACTCACTTGTAACAACCCCAAAATAGGTCCATTCCATCCAACCTATTCTGAGTCGTTAAATACATGGTACAGAAATAACTACAACTTTATTACAACAATTGTCGTGCAAAATACAACAACACATATGCTGTGAGTTTGGATACCAATATATACCAAATGTAACTCTGGACACCAACTTGGATAAGACGTCACCATGACACCTTACATAAAGGTACAACAAAAACTGCTTTTAGAAATTAGAAACTTTGGGAAGTGCTCGAGAAACCTTTCGTATATGGGAGGCCATGCTTTTAGGTTATGGTAGATATCATATGGCCACGTAATTATCCTTGGTTAACCTAATAAACCCCAAAGAAAAAACGAGAAGATTACTATCATATTCTTCCCAATGGTGAATCTTCTCTTCGACATATCATTATCTCCACTTTGTCTCTAATTGGGAATTATACTCCAAACAAACACCAAGATTATATAGGTAGTGCTTGTAAATATACTCAGCAAGTGGATGAAAGACAACGTGTCTTATGATAACACGAGGTTGTATGTCATTAGACATCTTGTATGATAGTGACAAAACACCATTCCAAGTTAAATTCA
The DNA here is from genome assembly GCA_020205615.1 of Panax quinquefolius. NCBI lineage: Eukaryota > Viridiplantae > Streptophyta > Magnoliopsida > Apiales > Araliaceae > Panax > Panax quinquefolius. The sequence goes on along the minus strand of CM035153.1, from coordinate 143,250,852 downwards.
CCTCACCCTCAACATCTATAGACCACCACTCTATTCCTCGCTATCCCCCGCCGACCCAAGCTACACTTTTATTACAGAAAGGAATTGTGAAACAAAAGGGTGAGCACAACTAATTTCGATAAAGAATATTATGACTAAAGATAAATAAATTATCAATAGTCTTCATCAAGAATAAATCGTAGATTTAGAACATATGGTAGATGATAAAACTTTTCAACCATAGTCATAGCGTGAACGAAAGAATCCATTAGAAGAGTCAAATGGACTATAAAGTCTATTGTCTTTCCATGTTAAAAATCCACCAACAATGTTTTATCCTCGTAACATCAATCAACAATTTCGCCCACAATCACGTGTATAACTTCATAATCATAATTGTAGTTCTAAATTCCTTTCCTCATCCAAGACAAAGATAATTTTCATCACTTGTCTTTACGAAACATCAAAGATCATGGTTATACCAAATCACGGTTCTATTCATAATCATACTAATAAATTCATCTTTGCACCACGGGCCAAAGATATTCATCAATGATTCATCTTTACACTACAAAGCTAAAGATATTCAACAACGGGTCATCTTTGCATTACAAGCCAAAGATATTCATCAATAATTCATCTTCTGCACTCACAAAGCTAAAGATATTCAACAACAAAAGTCATCTTTGCATTACGAGCAAAAGATATTCATCAATAATTCATCTTTGCACTACAAAGCTAAGATATTCATCAACAAGTCATCTTTCAGACTTCTGAGCAAAAGATATTCATCAATAATTCATCTTTTACCATCAATTTAAAGATATTCATCGATTGGTCATATTCATTTAAACACTGTTCATCTTTGCACTACTGGCCAAAGATATTCTTCGAGAAATCATTCATCTTTGCATTAGTTTTATCCACGTCCAAAAATACCTCAAAAATAATCATAGTGGTGTAAAATTCAAGAATGATCAAAACATGGATACAATCAAAGGTAGTATCCGAATAGATATTTTAAGGCGAAAAGAAAATTTTCATTTTTTAAATTGAATAGTGTCGTATTCGTGAATATAGTCAGATATCGTGAATAGTGCAGATATCGTGAATAAGTAACTCAGAGACACCAAAAGATAGAAATTCCAAAAAAACATTTTCACGCTTCATGAATAGTACTCGTGAATAGTAACTCGTGAATAGTAACTCATGAATAGTAACTCTCGTGAATAGTAACTCATGAATAAGTAACCCCGAATATGAAAAAGTTCCAAATTTGATAAAACTTCGGATCAACATTTCAAAGATAATGATATTGAAGAAATAATATCATTACAAAAAAATAATATCCCTTACTATCCCTTACCTCAAAAAAGAAAGACGCTCCGACGGGATATCTGATATGACATGAAGGAAACTTGCAGACCGATGAATATCAACTCACCAAGTATCTAAATACTCACAAATTACACTCAATAATCTAGAGAGAGAAAGAGAGAAAACTTTGTTTACGGTGTGATTTTCAATTCTAACTTAGCCTCTATTTATAGGAAAATGTTTAAGACTGCAAGGCAGACTTTAACTCAGCAACCCGATGGCTTTACCGCTACTATTCCCACCCACCACATTTGAAATAAAATTCAGCACATTTCTTCACCAACCACAAGTGGGGCCCACTCAATTCTAGAATTTTCCACCAAAATCAATTATAAACCTAATTTAGAATCAGTCACCTCTTAAAATTCATAACAAATCATTCGTTCATTTTAACGGTTCAAAATTTGTGGACATATACTCAACTTATGTATGTATAACATATCCAAAAATTACAACGATCCAACGGTCGGATCAAAATTTATAACTCACGCAATATAGTGAAGAACACTGATTTTTCGGACTATTAGTCCTTCGGACCGATTTCATTCAAAATTTCACCACGAAATATCTACAAAGAATTTTGGGTGATTCAAATTTCTACTGATTAGCTTACTTCTAGGGCTTTCTTTTGATATATGGCTCATCTCTTAACTCATTATACATTAAAGAGTTATGGATTTTACAAAATCAAGTAATAAACTAATTTTTCCGAAAATCCCATATTTTGTTCTCCATTTTGACAAATCTTGATAAAACACCTCATCATTAATTCCTTCACTTATAACCACATAAATAAATCCATCATTTATATTCACATCAAATAAATATTTTCTTATCATATGAATCAATAATTAATTATTCACAAATAATATTACTGAATCACATTTATGACAACCGGTAGTTCCCAAGAAAGAGGGGCTTCCGAGATAAGGATTTCTCCTTCTTGGTAGCGCAATTAGGTGACCAAACCTCTCTCGATGTAACTTTCTAGACATTGCCAATAATGCTATCTAATAATATTATTCAAATAATATGAATTATTGATCCGATAATGGAGATAATGTGCGTTGACAATTATTGAACAACAATAATATAAAATATCAACGCAAAGAATTATTGAATCAATAAAATAAAATATTGAGCAAGAACTCTCGTGAAAATTATTGAGTAAAGTGCCTTCTTACGTAAGGATCAATAATTCAACAATATTGTGCAATACCTGGTAGCTACTGTGCAAGTAACGCAGACATCAGATTTTAACCACCGGGTATTCCAATGATCTTACTTGCAGAATAACTACGCCTGTTATTTTTTAACCAACTTATATTTGTCGTTTTCTTCATCCAATCACTTTCCGTTATGGGGCCCACATACATGGTCGCTACTTGGTTGCACGAATATTCCCTACGTAAAGAATATTCCACGACCAAACGAATATTCCAAACAATAATGAATACTTTATACCCCTCGCTTATTTTGAAAAAAATTTCATATATCACCCTTAACTTTAACTTTTATCAATTTAACCAATTCTTGAATAGAAAAATTGAATACTTTTATTTCATAAAATTCGGGGGTCTTACAATCTCCCTCCTTATGAAATTTCGTCCCCGAAATTTACGATACAGTATTTCAAAGAGTTGAGAATACCTTGTTTTCATTTGATTCTATCTCCCCATCATCATGATTTCTCCATTGCTTTCATCTCCCGTATTTCGGATATCATTCTAGAATACGACTTCAAAACAAAGGTTAATTGAGCAAATTAACATATCACATAATATCTCGATATTATGACTGACCAACAAATAAGCTTAGGTAGGACACACTAGCGAAGGATTTACTCATCTCTCCCCTCCTAGTTCTATTCCCCGATCTCCTACGTGATATACTATGCAACAATTACTATAGCAATAATTGAACAAAACTGAGTGACTTCTCACGTAAGCATTAATAATCAATACCGTGTGCTACTCTGCAACCACGCGTATTACTGTACTTTTACTACTGAGAGTAGTTCAACAAGATAATTCTGTAAAACTTCCGCCGTTATTTTTATAAAAATATTTTTATCGTTTTCTCAATCCGACAATAATTCCGTTGTGGGGTCCACCAATAATTACGTCATTGTACGAATATTCTCTGCTAAAACGAATATTCCCCGACCAATCGAATATCATACAACAACTTGCATGCTTTGTAAAATTTATAAATACTACCCACAACTATAACATTATACCAAATTTATTCCATAATATTCAAAAATGATAATTATAGAAACTTCATCTTTATTCATAAAAGTTGGGGTCTTATAGCAGACATCTTTAAATGATAGAGAGTAAAAATTTATGTATCTATATAAATATGCGGGAGAGAGACCCAAAAAAAGAAGTAAAATCAATATTATGAAATTAAAATAAAGTAAATATACTGAATAAAAGTTTTAAATGCTAAATTGAGCTCCTTCTTTTTGCTTAAGAAAATAAGAGCATTTAAGAAGCAAAGATATAACAATTAATACAATTATACAAACAAAAACAGATCATTAGAAGTGTTATACACTAAAAAAAGTAGTAAATTACCTATGAACAGAGTACAAATCAGGGGAAGAAGTGTTATGCTCCCATCCTAAATACGACGACATTCGGCTTGCGAGCACGAAAAGTGTAAAGATCGTTAAGCAACAGAGTAAATGCCCGATCTTGACCGATCCAAGAAGCCATGCAAGAGAAAAAAGGCGAAAAGTAAGAGAGAGTCGAGAGTCCGATTATGCGAAGAGTGAAGAGTTATGCCCTAATAATAATTTTTTTTAATGAAACGACGTCGTTTCATGTTTTTATAAAAAAAAAAAAAAAGAGAATCAAACTTGTTGCAGACTCTGCATTCGGAGAAGCCGAGAAGAAGAGCTCAAGACGATCGGACAGAAAGCAATGCATTGCATTTGCAATGCCCCCATCGCCGCCCCCCTAAACGCCTCTGGTCCGCCTCCCTACCGAGATTAGATGCCCTCCCGCCCGCCCACCCACCCACCCACCCACCCAAGTAGTACTTATTTCATATCCCAAATTTCAAAATATAAAATCACTTATATTTGTAAAGTTAGTTTAAAATAAGTTTAACCTAAAAATTAAAGTAATTTATTTAACTTTTGATAGTAATAAATTTTGTTATTTAATACTCCCTCCGTTCCTTAAAAATTGATATAATTTGGCTTTTTAAGTTAAATTGATCATTTTTGTAATACAGATTTATGTTATTTTTAAAAATTATTGGTGCAAGAAATATAACCATAAAAAATTAAATAAAATTTACTACTACTTCTAATTTTTGAAGAGTTTGAAAATATAAATAAATCTGTTTATTATTTAAGATCGGAAGAGGCGGCTTTGACAAATACATCAAGATCATACATGGGTTAATTCTAAAATTAGTCAGTTTGATTAGAAAAGTCGATCTAAGCTAATTTTTTAGGGAAAGATAAAGTAGTAATTTTTTAAATTCTTTATAACTTTAATTTATATTATCTAAAAAAATTGTATAAATTTAATTGGATTTAAATTAAAAAATATCTCGAATATTTCAAAAAATTAAACTTACTCTCATATTTTGATTTAGGAGTAGGAGTGGGGATTTTGTATCAACAATGTTTCTTCTTTTTAGACTATCACCTCCCATCATTACTCCAATTATTGCAGTAAAGTTTAAATTGTTTAAGGGGCACGTGGGAGTTAATAGACAATTGCTAATCCAATGTTCATGCTGTCAAATCAACTAGTAGCTAGTATTAGGATCGATCGGAATTAGAGTAACATTTTTACCCTTTTCAAAACACATGTAGGTTTTACGTTTTTAATAGAAAGAAAGAAATCTTCTATCTTTATCCAATCTATTAACAAACACTTCCTAACCAAAATTACATGGGCATGTTTCACAAAAATAATATTGTACTACTACTATATATGTATATATATATATATATATATATATATATATATATATATATACACACAGGGTTAAATATATTTTAAACTTTAATTTTTTTTCATTTTTATAATTTAAATATTAATATTTCAACTTTAAGACATTCAAACTTTAATGTCATTAAATTTGTATAAATTAAATCTTAAGGTCACTGTGGGATAATAATTGATTCGATTGAGAGTATTTTAAGTAATTTCATTCCTAAATATAAAGCTCTGGAAACATAAGAATCTGTAAGCATCTGCTTTTTTTGTAATGAAGAAAAAAATAGAAAATATTGGAATCAATATAAACGATAGATACCCTTAAAAGACTTAATGATTCACATTATTACTGCATTAATAGAAAATCTTAAATATTTTTAGAAACACATAAAATTGTAACTACGTGATTAGTGGGTGACAAAGCATAACAAAGAGAAAATATTAGAGTCGAGATATATACCCTTAAAAGACTTAATAGCCTTTTTATTTTGAGTCATGTGACTAATTATTGACAAAAATGCTAAACCCGTTTGCCAATAGGTTTAATTCATAATAATTTATAAACATTAAGATTTAATGTCTTAAAGTTGAAACACGGAGGTTTAAATTGTAAAAAGTGAAAAACTTTAAGATTTAAAGTGTATTTAAGTCATATATATATATATATATATATATATATATATATATATATTTCAATTAACAATGATTCAGATTAAAGTGGGAGGATATGATTAGTATCTGCACCAAGAAGTTATTGCGGATATTAATTAATTAGTATCTATAAGAATTTCTTGCAGATAATTTTTTAAGTTAAAAGTCAAATTACTCATTCTCTCTTTTAACCCAATATTTTCTCTTTCTCCCAATCAAATTGTAAAATTCAATAAATTTTTTGTTACAAATCTAAAATTATCTATCTATATATCGTTGAAAAATTCTCATCAAGATCTTCAAAATAAGATCCATTGTTGACATAATTATATAGTATACAGTGAGTATAGATACTTTTAAGATTTCATAGTAGCTCTTAGAATGTACAAGCACTGTCCAAACAACCATGAATTAGAAGATATTATTATAGGTAGTCACTGATCAGGTGTAACATAAATCCCTTTATCAAATCAAAAAAGAATTATCCTAACAAAATATGATGTTTATGTTGGGAATCAAGTGTACATTTAAGAAAAAGTACAATATTTAATGTAGTTTGATTCTTAATAATTTAATTCACAAAATTAATTTTTTAATATATTAATCTGCATATTATAACTTTTACACAGAATAAAAATTAAAAAAATCTTCCCTCACACTAATTCAAAATTCAATCACACCATCTCTCAACTCTTTAAGATGCTACTATCTCTTGTTTGTATTCTACCTCTCTAAATACAACTATTAATAAAGTATCTACAACTTCTTTTTTCTAATCTAATTAGGACACTCTCACATAATAATATACGTACTACAAATTATAAAATTACTTTCAAAATAATACTCATATTAAAAATATGATTAATTCTCATAAATAAGATTCGATGAGTTACCTAATAATTCTTTTCTTGACTTGAACCCCCAAACACTTCAACTTCATATTTGAACTTCACTCGATGGTTGCTTTTCTTGGTTTTTTTTCCCGTATAGACTGTCCATCTAACACACAAATTATTTTTTCATTCTTCCTACTTTGAAGAATTAATTTGTCTTCTTTGAACACCTTGCACGAATCTTCTTGACCCATATTATATGTATTTCCACGCGAAGATAATTCTCCCAAAGAAATTATATTCTCACCACAATCAGAGACATGTCATACTTTCTCAAGAATCTTCATAGAACCACCATGAAGTTTGAAACGAACACTTTCAACGCTTTCAACTTTCACTCTCTCTTTATTCACCGCATAAACGTAGCCAAATTCTCCATCTTCCTTAAAACTCTCAAAGAAATTTCTCTCCTTGCATATATGCATAGAAGTCGCATAATCCAATACCCATCTCATGTTCATTATAATCACTCTTAACCATTAAAAAAAATCCTTCTTAAGTTTCACTAAGCAAATTAACATCTTCAACTTTATCTTTATCCTTCAATTTTTCTTAATACTTCCTTAAACTCTTCATGTCCTTCTTTAATATTTGCATTGGTATTAGATGAGACTATTAATTCTATCCACAATAGTAGCACTCTCTATCACTGTAATCTCTTGGCCTGGATCTTGATCTTCCTCTACTATTATCTCTCAATTAACGTCTCCCTTGATTAGAACACTCTATGGTTAGTGCTTACTCACAATGTTATTGCTCTCTTCTCCATTAACTTTTGACTTTCTCGCAAAATACTAACTGTGACGCCCCCAAAACAGGTTTACATTACCCATCTTGAGTCGCCAGATACATGGTAAAAAATTCAAATACAACTTATTAATACAGGCACATTGTAGGTAAAAAAATCGACAAAATATAAAGTGAGAGTTTTAATACGAATATTGTCTTCTAGACAATATCCACACTCAATGGAGTCCTCATTACAATTATTATCACACTATTCTATAGAATAGTGAGGACTACTAAAGCCACTTATCCTGGACCATCACTCCATTCCCAGACTCGTCTCAAATATATATTCTCATTTCTGAAGAGAACAATGAAAGAAAAGGGTGAGCTCAACTAGCCCAGTAAGAAATATTATGACGAAGATAATGCAGAATAAATTATCCTTAACCTTCAACAGTATAACAATTGATAGAATACAATAGACAACAAGTTTTAGATCAACAACTATAGCAGAATAAGCAATCCATTAGAAGAGTCAAGTAAAATATAATGTCTACTATCTTCTATGATTAAAAAAAAATTCATCAACTTTATCGCTGTAATACCCATCAACAGTTCTTTATTATACCCAAGACAAAGAGAACTTTCATCACCTGTCTTCACCTGAACCACCAAAGATTTTAGTTAAATTCACAATTCATGTTTATAATAATGTGAATCAATAGTTCCTCCTTGTCATAAAGGCTTAATAGAACGTTTACTCAATATCCTTACCCCAAAGGCTAAAGATATTCAAATGTAATAACAATGATCATACCAATCAGTTGTCTATCTTTGCACTACGGGCCAAAGATATTCAACTATAAAACCAATGGTCATGATCATACCAATCAATTGCGTATGTCGGTCTTGCACTACTACCAAAGACATTCAACTGTTAACTAATGGTCATGATCTCGCTTAATCACATCATCGAATTATCCATGCACTACTACGGCCAAGGATATTCTTTAGTATCACCGGTGGTCATGATCATGTATCATACTCTCGTCCATCTTTTGCACTACGGCCAAAGCTATCAATCAACAGGTTCATCTTTGGATTACGACCAAAGATATCAATCAACAGTTCTTCTTTGCACTACAGGCCAAAGACATACAACTATAAAAGTAATAACCAACAGTCCATCTATGCATTATGGGCCAAAGATGACTTTTAATGCAATATAAGCATGAGGATCATGACAATGATATAAAGAATCAGTCAAATGAGATAAAGGATAAATATTAAACATTTATAATATAATTTATCTAGAGTTCAAGAATATCCAAATGTTATCAATCACTTAAAAATCTCATAATCTAATATCATTAATATTATAACAATATTTTAATAATTTCTTAAACTTATAAACAATTTATTTTAATTATTTACACTTTACTAATTAATGTATTTAATCATCCTAAAATGCCAAACTCATAAGATTTCATCACCAATAACCAAAACTATCATAAAAAATCTGCATATACCTTATATAGGATTTCTAAGCGATAAAATCCTATTTACCAATTTTTTAACTTCACATAACATATTTAATTCATATGTTCGTAACTAAACCATTTTCATGAAAAATAACAAATCAGTCCCAAAAAGTTTTCTTTTCTGAGATTTAGCAGAATATAGTCCCATATTGAACATATATTTTCTTCGGAATTTTTAAAATTCATTTACTATTTTTTATATGGCCAAAACTGCCGAATATTTAGACATTTATCATAAATTCTACTTTTATTCAAAAATTCCAAAATTTACAGGGTATACTCCTGTGATATACATGTACTCCCAATAAAAATTTCACTAATTTTGGAATTAACCACAAGGAGTTATTCGGGTTTACTTTTAAAATAGTCTTTTCTCATAAAATTCATAACTCCTAATCTATACATCCAAAAATCGCTATTTTTGGACACAATCTAGAAAACTCATCAAATTATCATTTCAAATTTTTCTAGAATTTTTGAGGTCGAGAAAAATTAAAAGCGCAAATGGATTTTCACCTACCATGCAGTAATCCACGTAGACATATCATTTCCACAATTTAATAAAGAATGAATACGAAGGGTCATTCACCATGTATCTTGTAGTCTGCAGTGAGCGGGTTATTCTAACATAATAATAAAGAATAGAATAATGAAGAATTCACCATGCATGCAAAAGAGATGCAGTGAGCGAGGTTATTCCAATGAATAATAAAGAATGGAATAATGGAAGAATTCACAGCATGCTTGAGTCCGCGTAGAGATGAGTTATTCCAATGAGAATAATAAAGAATGGAATAACAACCCTTACGAGTATTGAAAGAAAATAATTCTCTTCATGAATACGAAAGAAATAATACCCCTTACTTTATGAATAAAGATTTAAATTTCTCAAAATATTTTTTTGAATATTATGGTGTTGATTTGATATAATGTTATAGTTGTGGGTAATATTCACTACTAGAAAAACAAGAATACGTGACGGAACTATGTGACAGTTTTTAAAAACAATCACAAAAGATATTAATTTGTGATGGACTTTTTAAGCAGTCACAAAATAATAGTATATATGATGGCTCTTAGTGATGATTAATTTTGCCATCAATGTATTATAATTGTGATGGTCATGTCAATCACATAAAGTTTTTCACGCAAAATAAATTTTCTTTTTGTGACGCACTAAGTCATCACTTATAGATATACACTTTTCGTGATTGCATTTAAGCTATCACTAATATTTTTAATATAAGAAATAATGAAAACAATATTTTATGACGGCCATGACAATCATTAAAAAAGATAGATTTTTGTGACGAATTTTATTTGCAATTACAAAAAAGTTATTTTGTGATGGAATTTTCAAGCCATCACAAAACAATAAAATATATGATGGCTCTTAGTGATGACTAATTTTACCATCATTATAGAGTATTTGTGACTGCCATTGCAATCACCAAATCTTATGTGGAAGTAATTTTGTTTAGTAAGTTAATTACTCACATAAGTTTCCTTCTATATTTTGTTTTAAAATTATAATCATGATTTGGGATTTGGTGTAGTGGTAATACTCATTATTTAGTTTGTAAATGGGGGGAGGGTTCGAATCCTACAAGTATCATTTGATACTATTAATACAGTGAAATAAATTATACTTAAATAGAGATTCACGTTCTTACCTTTGATCCCTAAAGTCTTATTTTTTGTGATGACTTTGACAATCACAATAGATTTCGTGTTAATGTGATTGTATTAATCATCACAAAAGCACTAAGCGTTTGCGTGATTGCCAAAATCATCATGTAAAACCTTTCATGATGGGCGTATACAAGATGACCATTGTGATGCTTAAAGTCATCACGTAAACCTTTCGTGATGGTTTTTCTACTTTTTGTGATTGATTTTGGCCATCACAAATGACCATTTTTTTAGTAGTGATTTATAAATTTTACAAAGTAAGCAAGTTGTTATATAATATTCAATTGGTCGGGGAATATTCGTTTTAATGGGGAATATTCGTACGACGACACAATCATTGGTGGACCCCACAACGGAAGTATTGTCGTAGTTAGAAAACGACAGAATTATCATTCTATAAAAATAACGGTGAAAGTGTTACTATTAAAAACCGTTGAACTACCCGATAGTAAAAAACACAAAGAATGTCTGGCGTGGTTGTAAGAAAGTACACCACGGTATTGATTATTGATCTTTACGTAAGAAGTCACTCATTATACTCAATTATTGCTACAAGAATTGTTGCATCATATCTCTCATATTATTGATTCAATTATGGTCACAGATTATCATCTGCATAATATGATATATTATTAAATCAATAATTGAGACGACAAAGTTATTCATATTATTAATTATAATATTCGATAATATCTAGAAGTTACATCGAGGAGAGGTTAGATAATCTAATCGCGCCAATAAGGAGAAATCCTTATCGGAAAGCCCCTCTTTCCGGGAACGACACGGTTGTTAAATATTGTGAATTATAATATTAATGATGAATAAGTTAAATGTCGATTAAAGATGAAATTGATAGTTCCATTGTGTTGGAATTATTAGTGTTAGTGAAAATCGACATTTATTTCGATAATAATTGATGTCCGGAGGTTATATTGACCAATCGGGTAATTAACTTAGGATAAATGAGCAATTAATTGCTATTGATTCACATGATTATAACTATTTGTTCACATGTGTGTACTATTGATTCACATTCATTTACTATTAGGAGAGATGGTGCAAAATTGATAATACTTGCATGACTAAGTTAAAAATGGAGGTATAGATGGAGGTACTATACTATAATTCGTATTCACATGATTAGAACTATTGAGTCTCATGATTTACTATTGATTAACATAATTTACTATTAGGTGAGGTGGTGCAAGTTTGATAATACTTGCAGGACTAAATTAAAAAGGAAGAAAAAGGGGAATGTATTATACTGTAATATTTCGAGCCCCAAAATATGCAATTATTGAAACTATATTTTCCTATAAATATAAGCCCATTCTTCCTTCATTTCTCACCAATTCACTAAAGCTATAGAGCAATTATTATAGAGAGAAATTATAGAGAGAAAGAAGAAGAGAAGTCTGCTACCTCACTATTCCAAATTATCCGCTTTCTTTCCGAGGTAAGGGTATTATTTTTCTTTCAGATTCATGAAGAGAGCTATTATTATTCTATTCCTTATTATTCTGTTGGAATAACTCAGTATCTGCAGACACCAGATACATGGTGAAATTCTTCCGTTATTCCATTCTTTATTATTATGTTAGAATAACATACATGCCAAGTACTGCATACATGGTGAAATTTTATGTTATTCCATTCTTTATTATTACGTTGGAATAACTCGTCTCATAAGGCTGATCTATCGCATGCTGGTGAATTCTGTTGTTATTCCATTCTTTATTATTACGTTGGAATATCTCGATGTGTGGATTACGCATGACTGGTTTTCGTTTTTATTATTACTGTTGGAATATCCCGTGCGTGCGGATTACGCATTTGACTGGTTCCATTCTTCTTTATTATTCGTTGGAATAACTTTTATGCATGCGGCCTATCGCATGCTCGGTGAATTCTTTCGTTATTCCATTCTTTATTATTCTATTGGAATAACTTCGCCTCATATGGATTACCGCGATTCATGGTGAATGATCCTTCAGATTCATTCTTTATTAAATTGTGGAAATGATCGCTCACGTGGATTACCGAATGGGCGGTGAAAATCCATTTCATAGCTTCAGATATTCTATTATACTCATCTAGGATATCATTTCTTTTGTACTAAATCATGAAATATCGTTTTCTTTGGTATTTTCTCATTATGAGTTACTATTCATGGGTTCTTATTCATTGATTACTATTCACTCTAGTATTATTCACTCGGGTCTTGGGGCACTTTTAGGTGCCTGGGGTACAATTCACGGGGTACTATTTACCCAAAAATATATTTCTTTTCTCATTCAAATTATTTTTGGTACATGAATATTATTCTTGAATTTTACTCTCACAAAGTAGTATCATGTTGACAATTTGAAGTTATTGATTTCGGATAAATTAAATTATAAATCTTTAAAATTTATCCTTGAACTTGTTTTATTGAATTATTATGTCATTGTCATCATCCTCATGCTTATATTGTGATTAAAGTCATCTTTGGCTTACGCATAGATGGACTTGGTATGATTATGACCATGGATTATTCGGTATAATAATGACCGTAATGTGATGAATGATGTGGTAAAAGTCCTCATTGGCACTCGTAGTTCATTGATGGACGAGTTGTTGGTATGATTATGATGACCGTGGATTATTCGGTATAATCATGACCATTGATGATTACATGAATATCCTTGGCCGTGTAGTGCGAGGATGATTCGATTTTATTTATTTGTCGAGTCTCAAAGAATAAAGTTGATGAAAAACTTTTTAAATCATAGAAGATAGTAGATTTTATGCTCTACTGACTCTTCTAATGGATTACTTATTTTCACCGCAGCTTGTTGATCTAAAACTTGTTGTTTATTGTATTCTATCAGTTGTTATATATTGTTGAATGCTAAGGATTATTTATTCTGCATTATCTTAGTCATAATATTTCTTTAGGGCTAGTTGAGCTCACCCTTTCTTTTCATTGTTTCTCTTGAAATGAGAATATAATTTGGACTTAGTGGGAAATGGAGTGATGGTCCGGGATAAATGGCTTTAGTAGTCCTCACTATTCTATAGAATAATGTAATAATAATTGTAATAAGGACACCATTGAGTGTGGATATTATGCAGATGACAATATTCTTGTTTAAACTCTCACTATGTTTTGTCAGTATTTTACACATCGTTGTATAATTAAGTTATTTTTGAATTTATGTACCATGTATCCGGTGACTCAAGATGGGTGATGTATATACCTTTTGGGGCGCCACACTTACCTTGTAAGAAAAAGCGAATCTTTGGAATAGTGAGGTAGCAGACTTCTCTTCTTCTTTCTCTCTATAATTTCTCTATAATAATTGCTCTTGTGAGACTTGGTGAATTGGTGAGAAATGAAGGAAGAATGAGCTTCTATTTATAGGAAAATATAGTTTCGATAATTGCACGTTTTGGGGTTCAAAATATTACAGTATAATACCTTCCACTTTTTCTTCATTTTTAATTTAGTCCTGCAAGTATTATCAAACTTGCACCACCTCCACTAATAGTAAATCATGTGAATCAATAGTAAATCATGTGACTCAATAGTTCTAAACATGTGAAAAAAAATTAATTATAATATAGTACCTTCATCTATACCTCCATTTTTAATTTAGTCATGCAAGTATTATCAATCTTGCACCAACTCCCTTAATAGTAAATTATGTGAATCAACAGTACACACATGTGAACACATAGTTATAAGCATGTGAATTAATAGCAATTAATTGCTCATTTATCCTATTAATTACCCGATTGGTCAATATAACTTCCAGACATCAATTATTATCGAAATAAATATTGATTTTCACTAACACTAATAATCCCAACACAATGAAACTATCAATTTCATCTTTAATCAACACGAACTTTTTCATCATTAATATTATAACTCTCAATGTTTAACAACCAGGTCGTTCTCAGGAAAGAGGGGGCTTTCCGATAAAGATTTCTCCCTATTGGCGCGCAATTAAATTATCTAACCTCTCCTTGACAGAACTTCTAGACATTGTCAATATTGCAAATAATAATATGAGTAACTTTATCATCTCAATTATTGATTTAATAATATAACATATTATATAGATGATACTGTGATAATAATTGAATCAATAATATGAGAGATATGATGCAACAATTCATCGTAGTAATAATTGAGTATAACCGAGTGACTTTCACGTAAGCATCAATAATCAATTCCGTACTACTACTGAAATGCGTAGACATCGTACTTTTACTACTAGGGTAATTCAATGTTTTAATTCAGTAACACTTTCGCCGTTATTTTTATAAAAGATAATTACGTGTTTTTTCTTACTACGACACTACTTGGTTGTGGGGTCCACCAATGATTGTGTCATCGTATGGATATTCCCCGACAAAAAGAATATTTCCCGACCAAACGAATATTTTATAACAACTTGCATACTTTACAAAATTTTTAAATATCACCCTTAACTTTAACCTTTTAGCAATTTAACCATTTACTAAATAGAATAAATATAAGAAAATTGAATACTTTAATTTCATAAAATTCGGGGTCTCACAGTAACCACATCATCTAAAATCAAAATTGATTTTTCCACCAATAGTGTTTGTACCATTGACTTGTAAGACTTGGGCAAAAATGACAATTAGAGCAATGACTTCCATCTTCTAATTTTTCACATGTATTCAACAATTGAGATAATAACCTGTTAAAAGCATTTAGATGATCATGGAGATTCGTTCATTTATGCATCTTCAAGGAGTACAATTCCATCTTTAATCACAATCTACTGGTTAACGACTTTGAAGCATAACTTTTTTCGAGCATCTCTTATAATTTTTTGGATCAGTCTCTTTCAACACATCATACTTTATCTCAGGTGTTATCGATGAACGTATTGTGCTTACTGCCTTCTTTCACCTCGTCTGATTTTTTCTCCTCTAAAACTTGATTAGATCCTTACAACACCAAAAGATCTTACACGCTACTGCCACAGTGTGAAATTTATTTTCCCATTGAAGATTGAGAACTCAAATTTACCCAAATTCGTTGTCATCATATTACGCGAAATAATCTACCTCGGATCCATTCAATCTAACTTTTGATACCACTTGTTGGGAATTTAGTCACGCAAAATAAATAATAACACTTTTGAAAGAAAAACAACACAATATTTAACGTGATTTGTTCCTCAATGAACTAATCCACAAAATGAATTTCAATATATTAATCCCCACGATGCAACTTTTTTGCACAGAATAAAAATCAAAAAAATTATCCCACATACAACAACCTAAGACCCAATTACATCCTCTATCAACTCTCTAAAATATTATTACCGCTTGGTTATGTTCTACCTCTCTTTAAACACAAGATTTTATTTATAAACTTTTGATAACTTTCCTTTCCTAATCTAATTAGGAAACTCTCACATAATAATATACTTACTAGAAATAAGAATACTTTCAAAATGTTGAGGTACCGCGTGATAGTAAAGTCTCACATTGAAACACAAGGAGAAAGATTAAAGACATATGCTCTAATGGACCGTAGACATAATATGTTAATTTTTTGGGTCAAGATGTTGTTTCAGATGAGCATATATATATGGATTGGATATTCCCAACAACTGTTATGATCAAAGCTATGACTATGGGTTTGGGTCATGGATATATATGGTATGGATTGTGCATGATGGATGAAAAATAGTTCATTGAGCAAGTGGTGGACTCTTCTCGTAGAGGCTCTTAGTTGGCTCTTGACAAGAGATATTGAAGAGCGTGGGCTCGTCATTGGGGAGATACATGATGGGTTAAGCTCAATGAATTATGGAATGCTTCTAGATTATACTCTTTGAGTAAAGTGGTGAACTCTTTTTGGAGAGACTCATGGTGGATTAAACAAGAGATATTAAGAGAAGTTTGTCAGACAGGAAGACTTGATGGGCTTAATAGAGGCTTTTGGTGGATCAAACAATTAAGACTCGTATGAGCTAATGCTTAAAAGATTATGGTTAAAGTTCAAAAGGGAGTTTGGTGTCGATGTGGATGTAGAGATCAGGCGTTAAGGGGGAAATTGTTGAGGTAACACGTGATAGTAAAGTCCTATATCGAAACAGAAGGAGAAAGACTAATGACATATATGCTTCAATGAATCATAAACCTAATAGGTTAACCTCATAGTCATTCCTGAGATATTGGTGGCCCAGGGCGAAAAATGAAAACGAGACCCTCTTCGAAACATTGTCTTCACAAAAAAATATAAAAATAAATAAATAAAAAGTATAAGCTGTATCCAAGAAAGTGTCTTTCCGGAGCTTAAAATATAATAGTTCGACTACAACAAAATATATGAGAACTTTGATTACATCAAAATTCATTCATTGAAATATACTTCTTCTATTATTCTTAGAGCCAAAATCTTCAATCAAATATATGTTCAAAATTTTATATATATACTTTATATAAAAAAAAATGGGGCCCATGGCAGTACGGTCTACTCTTTCGCCCGTGTTCAGGAACAACTCTAGTTAACCTTTTAGTTCAATATATGATTTCTAACCGTTTATAGCAGGGTGCATGCATATTTTTCATGAAGGATGGGACCAGCGACCCAACCACCAATACAAAAAACAGGCAGGCAAGCACAAAATTGGCATCATCCAGGTATGATATATAAGCTTTTGCATATATGTTTTAATGGAGATGTCCTGTCGAAATTCATATATTCTTTCAAAGGTTAAATTTTAAGATGGTGGAATTGATCCCAAATCAATCTTGCCAGTACTGCACTATGGAAAGGAACACAGTTTGGGGGATATCCATTGCTAATTGGATGGTGCACGAGAAACAAAATCAATTAAATATATGTTAGATGTAAGATTGAATATAGCAAAACATTCTCAAAAAAATTAAAGAAGAATGGAAAATAAGATTCATCAAATTGTGGCTATTCTGCTTGTATGATGTATTTATATTTGTACATCTCACACATTACAATAATTCACACACCAAATAAAATTTATATAGTAATTAGAAAACTCTAACTATTACAATATGAACTCAAACTCATAAGACCCAAAACATTATATTAGTCAAACTCAAGATCTGGTCATTAATAGTGATCATTGGTCAGACCTCCGACTACCCTATCGTAACGATTATTAGTATAGAGTAATGTTATAGATACAAACTATTTTATAAATATTTTACAAATTGCTGATGTGACATACTCCACTTCAGCATATTGATCAACAAATTATTTCAATGTAGCCCCACACAATATACTGAGATGAAATATGTCACATCAATAATTTATAAAATATTTGTAGAATAATTTGTGAATCTAGCATTATTCATTAGTATAAATCAATTCTAACAACATCTCTATATTATTAAGAGTGAGGAAAAATGTTCATTGTGTATATCTTAATTAAATAATTCGTCTATGACAAATTTTAATTATTAATCGAGTGTGAAACAAAAGACCTAGATTAACTAATGATCATGGTACAGGAAATTAAAAGTTTCTTTTTATTGTACTAAGCATTAGTGACTAATTATATAATATGAACATAGAAAATTAAAATTAAGATTGGGAACTGTGGTCTTTTTCTTTGCATTTCACATTTGAGTTAATTATTTAGGTTTTCTTGTGGAATTCTAAAGGAGGTCTACATTCTTTGTTCTTGCTCTGAAGTCATTGTCACTTTAATTCTATAAATGAAAATTCATTAATATTGTCCATTAGTTGAAGCCATTTGCACCTCCATCTTCTCTCTCTATCATTCGTACTCTTTCACCATCAGTCCACAGGGATTTAGCAAATAGTATTCCATGGCATATCATTTAGGAATTAATGGCACAGAGCATGAGGGACCCCCTTTTGACGTGCCAACCAACCAAGAATGTAAATCGAATGACCTGAATAAAAATGAATGTCCTGCTTATTAAAACATTTCCTTAATACTCAAGACAAGCTTAATGATCGAGTGGTCTAATTTGGGGGAAAGGCCAAATTCAAGACCAAGGATAATCTTGGTCGATGAAAAGCTATAATTCATGGTTATAGTTAGACGAAGGGCGGCCTGAGTTTTTAAGCGCTTAGAGCGATAACAAAAAAATATGAGCTTTTTACGAATTGTTATTAAGATAGGCATAAAAAAAACTAAGAACTTTCTTTGAATAAAAAAGCTTGATACGAAAGAATACAAGTTTGCCATTGAGATTTGGGCCTATTTCATTGGATAAATTTTTTGGATAAATTACATATATTAGTACATTTTTAGAAATAATTACAATAATCATACATCCATAAAATAATTACAAAAATATGACATTTCATCATATTTATTTACAATACTAATACAATTAGGAGTCCTTGATTTAAGGGATTAATATTAATGGGCTGACATGGCAATTTAGTGTCCATCTTAAAATGGGGTTGGTTTATTTTGAAACGCGTGATAACTGCCATCTATCATTTGATTGAGACTCTTCAGTTACAAACCCTTGTTCTGTATATTGAACCCTTGTTTCTCTCTTGTGTTCGTGCCTTCTTCATCTCTATTGATCGGTTTTCGGTGATTTATTCTACATTTTCGTGATCGTTACTTGTTATCATCTTCATTTAGTTGTTCGCCATCTTCGTTTAGTTGTTCGTCATTATCGTTGGTACTCGTTATCGCTGTTGCACAGTGGTTCAGTTGGTTTCTTCTTCTCCATTGATCGATTCTGGTGTTTATTATTGTTTTACGTGAGTATTTTCTAAACAGTTTAATGTATTATCTATTAAAGTAGTTTACTAATAGAATGAAGTATTGATTGTTTGGGTTTGTGTTGTTTTTTATGTTTTGTATAGAATGGTTGATACAAGGAAGAAGCATGGAAAGAGGAAAAGAATCACGGAGGGTGATTCTGTTAAGGACTTGAAGAAGTTTGCTATGGAGAGGAAGGGGAAGTTTGTTTATGTTTTGGTTACCATTAAAATAAGTTTTCGTTACTAACATATAACTGTTTGGTTACTTCTTTTAGTATTTTTTTTGTTACTATTAGCTTATGATTTGGATACCATTCTTGTTCCCTCAATTTGGGATTTTGGTTACTTTTTTATGTTATTTTGGTTACCTTGTATTTGCTTAGTATACATTGGTTGCCTAAACTGGGTTTGTCTACATATTTTTTTGTGTGTTGATTACCATTAAAACATGATTTGGTTACTATCATATAACTGTTTGGTTACTTTTTAGTATGGTTAAACCATGTATTTACTTAGTATACATTGATGTATTATTTTTTTAAATTCCTTCAAATATCTTCTACAAGATTTATGCTCTTCTAGTTCTACTTCCATTTCCGCAAACACATCCTACATGGGTTCTCTATTCACTAATCCAAGGTATTTCTCTTCCTCCCACAGGTTCATAATGTAGAAGTCTTTTCTAGAGAATGAGAGCAGCCATGAAGAAGAAAGTAGTAGCAGCAGCCAAAAAGCTCAAGTTTCAGGAAGATTTGTACCAGATTTTGATTAGTTCGATTATCGTTGTCTTGTCCTTCTGAATTGTGTTTCATACTTTGGTTTTTGTTGGATATCCATAACCATTTGTTATGGTTAGTGAGTATGTAATATTTATTGAAGCTTATGTAAATGGAATTACATATTTAATTATATAATCAATTATTTGACATTATCATTGGTTTGTATTAAGTCAGGTATACGATACATTATTTGAAAGGTGCGATTGGTAACCAAACATGCATAGAAGGGTAACCATTTTTTTTTGGTAGTAACAGGATAGTTACAAGCTTCAGATCGGGACATATATTAAGTGTTAAATGTACATGTGAGAGTATACATAGGTTGCCTAAAGCTGGGTTGGATATCTGAGTTGTTTCGCATTTTGGTTACCATTTAAACATGTTTCAAGTTATCTTTCATATAACTATTTGGTTACTTCTTTATTATGTTTTGGTTACTGTTCCCTTATGGTTTGGCTACTATTATTGTGCCCTCGATGTGGGATTTTGGTTACTATTATTTTTATTCTAGTTAATATGTAATTGTTTAGTATACATGGATTGCCTAAACTGGGTTTCATTACATGATATTTATGTATTGGTTACCATTAAAACATGTTCTGGTTACTATCATATAATTATGTGGTTACTGTTTTATTATGTTACATTATGGTTACTGTCATATAATTATGTGGTTACTGTTTTATTATGTTACATTATAGTTACTGTTATTAGTAACCAGATAGTTACAAGCTTGTATCGGGACAAACATCAATTGTTAAATGTACATGTGAGAGTTTTCATTTATATATATGGTTACTTATAGATCTCATATTAAAATAAAAATAGTTTGAGAGGTGCAGTTGGTATCCAAACATGCATATAAGGGTAACCATTTTAGTTTTTGTTAGTAACTAAATAATTAAAAATTTATATCAGGACAGTTATCAAGTGCTTAATGTACATGTGAGGGTCCCCATTTATCTAGCTGATGGATACTTTTAAATTACATAGTTATAAAAGTTATTTGGAAATGGTCAATTGGTAACTAAATATGAATATAGAGGTAACCATTTTATTTTAGATGGGTAACCAAATTTACATAAAAATGTTTCAGAACAGTTACCAATTGTTCAATGTATATGTTTACTTTATATTGACAACTCATGATGGAATCAAAAATCAAAATATTAATCAATAACAAATTTAGTTACTGTACACCATCAAAAATGTTACCAACCATGTGGTTAATGGTTACTAACGATAAACAATTATATATTCTTGTATTTAAACTCTTTTTGTTTATGTTAAAGTTGAAGTAAAGCACAACCGAATTATCTCCATAGTCTAACAACCTGAATAAACATTATAAAGTAACCAAATCAATATTAGACAGTAACCAAACTGTATAATCTTAGTAACCAAAACATAAACAACATTTTTACATGCCATTTTTAAGGCCTAAATGATAGAATTTGACCAAAAAACCATGCACATCACGAGCAAAGCTCGTGACTTTTGATCGTTGGCCAGTTTCCAATGAAATTAGGCTCCGAAAACACCAAAATCTGACACTCCAATCTTGACAGAAATTACCAAATTGCCACTGGATCAAATCTTTCCATAACTATAAAAAAACATCAGTACAAGTGTACATTAATATTATTCAGCAACCAAATAAACATTATACAGTAACAAATTAAATAGTATACAGTAACTAATATATATAATCAGATTAACAGTTGTATGAAGGTAACCAATGTAGTCAATAAGTAACCACTAATATAAAAGAAACAATTATAAACCACAATAACATTATACAGTAACCAAATAAACACCTTACAAAGATCTAAATACATATTGAGCAAGAACTAATATATATGGTAATATTATTGTTAGCTTATGGTGCGTAGAAAGTAACCAACTCAATGTCGATGAAAGAACTAAACTACATAATGTTAGTAACCAGAACATGAACTGGGGGTAATATTATGCAATAACCATTGCAATTTTACACAATAACCAAGTCAACATTATATACTAACCAAATCCAGATTAGACAATAACCAACAGTTGCAGGAACCAATATATATGGTAATATTACTGTTAGCTTATGGTCTGTAAAGTAACCACCAATATAAAAGAAACAATTATAAACCACAATAACATTATACAGTAACCAAATAAACACCTTACAGTATCTAAATACATATTAGACAGTAACCAATATATATGGTAATATTATTGTTAGCTTATGGTCTGTAAAGTAACCAACTCAATGTCAGACAGTAACCAAACTACATAATGTTAAGAAACGTAACATGAACCTGGGGTAACATTACGCAAAGAACTCATTGTAATTTTACACAGTAACCAAGTCAGCATTATATACTAACCAAGTTGTTGTCATTCTTTTATGTTCTTCTCCGATCTTAGAGTTGCGTCGCGACAAGAGATTTCGTCTTCTCCGGTAGATACGTCGTTGATTTGTTCTTCTCCGATCTCAGTGTTGTTGTCGATCTCAGCGTGTCGTCGCGACAAAAATTTTCGTCTTCTGCGATCTCAGTGGTGTGTCGCGCCAGAAGATTTGGATTTCTCCGATATCAAAGTTGCGTGTTCTGTTCAGTTGCTTGAATGTAGAAGCGTGTTCTGTTCTGTTCAGTTGCTTGAATGTAGGAGCGTATTCTGTTTAGTTACTTGAATGGAGGACTGATTTTAGCAACTTTATATTGTGTTGTTTTATTTTTATAATTATGTTGTGTGTGTTTTATTTTTGTAATTACTTTCTAATTGTTGTATATTAGTGTTAAGGACCCTAAATTTTTTGTGGACCTTTAAATTTAAACTGACGTGGGCTGAGCTCTTTTGTCTGGGTATATATATACATAACACAAATACTTCTTGGGGGTCCTAAAAATTTGTCAATTTTAGTGAGCCTAAAGCCCGAGCACCTTGAGCTTTAGCCGAGTAGGTGCTAGTTAGGCGATATATATATATATATATATATATATATATATATATATATATATATATATATATACTAACACCCAATGGTACATGAGTTGTGAGTATAGATTATGTGAGATAAAATAAAAAATAAAATAAAATTTAAAAGACTAAATAGAAAAATAAAAAGAAATTAATATGAAAAGGACATTCACTACTAAAAAAATATTCATGGTCAAAATCTATCACAAAAAGTAGAAAAACCATCTCGAAATATTTAAGTGATGACTTTAAGCATCATAATGACTGTTTTGTATACGTCTATCATGAAAGATTTTGCGTGATAAGTTTGGCAATCACGCAAGCGCTTCGTGCTTTTGTGATGATTAATGGTAAGAACGTTAATCTCTATTTATAATTTATTTATTACCACTACACCAAAGCTTAGATCATAATTATAATTTTAAAACAAAATATAAAAGGTAACATATTTGAGTTGACTTATTAAACAAAATTACTTCCACATATGATTTGGTGATTGCAATGGCAGTCACAAATACTCTATAATGATGGTAAAGTTAGTCATCACTGAGAGCCATCATATATTTTATTGTTTTGTGATGACTTGAAAATTCCATCACAAAATACCTTCTTTTTGTAATTACAAATAAAAGTCGTCACAAAAATATATCGTTTTTAATGATTGTCATGGTGGTCATAAAATATTGTTTTGATTATTTATTACATTAAAATATTAGTGATAGCTTAAATGCAATCACAAAAATGGTATATCTATAAGTGATGACTTAGTGCGTCACAAAAAAAAATAAATTATTTTGCGTGAAAAATTTGGTGTGATTAACATGGCCATCACAATTATAATAC
Source organism: Panax quinquefolius (assembly GCA_020205615.1). Lineage (NCBI taxonomy): Eukaryota > Viridiplantae > Streptophyta > Magnoliopsida > Apiales > Araliaceae > Panax > Panax quinquefolius. Next base: position 143,226,669 of record CM035153.1, on the reverse strand, counting down.
ATTGATGACAAGATTAGTCATCACTAAGAGTTATCATATATACTATCTGTTGTGATTGTTTTTAAAAATTGTCATAAAATTTCGTCACGTATTTTTGTTTTTCTAATAGTAATTATTGTAATATAATTAGAGTTGTAAGGGCAAAATAGAAAAAAAAAAGTGTGATACGTTTACACCAACCGACCCATAGATATGACTTTTGGAGTGGGACAAGTTACAATGTTTAATAACATAAAAGAATATAAATCTAATAGGAAGACTCTTTTTATTTTACATGGTTGCTAGTTCAATAAAGAAAAGAAAAGAAAAGAAGAAGAGTTTTTAGCATCTACATTTTAAATGTGAAAGTACTTTTTGGAGAAACTAAAATTTATGCTTTATAAAATAACTTTAAAATTAATTTATCAAAGTATCTCTATATAAAATTAAATTCTTGAATTAATTTACAAACACTAGTTCACTTTTTACATAAAAATTCGCTTTTCTTCTATCCTATATTCCTATTAGTAAATATATTTTATCTCACTGTATAAGGCTTAATTAGTAAGGAATAGGATACTGGGATGAAAATTTTGGTTTTGTTCAAATTATGTAAATATATAGTTCTTATAGTAGTAGTTCTTTATAGATATATATATTTCCATACACAAGAAATGTCTGATTTCCTATAAAAATGAAAATATATTTGTTGGGCCGTGATTATTAGAGCCCGAATTATATGATGGACCAAAGTCCACGTGGAAATATTTACCCTGTGTAGAAATCTGGTTTGGCAGTAGAGTCACTACAAGAAAAAATCTTACTTCTGACAGAATATTCTATCGAAATTAAGCCTCTTCCGTCGAAAGTAACTTATTTCTGAGGGAATATTTCGTCGACAAGTCGGTCGTATATATACACGTCGGAGATAAGATCCGTCGAAAAGTTCGTCGAAAAAACATATTTTCAAATGAATTATATCTGATTGAATTTCGTCGAAAATATGATATGGTCGACGAAAAGCTTACAACGAAATTAAGGCGTCGAATATAAATTGAGGTTATTTCCGACGGACTATTCCCTCGAAAATAAGCTATTTCAGACGGAAAATATATTTTTCGTAAAAAAAATTTAGCCACTAATACCGACGGAATTTCCCTCAGAAATAGAGTTTTCCAACGAAAAATATGTGACGCCCCCAAAATAGGTCCATTCCATCCAACCCATTCTGAGTCGCCAAATACATGATACAGAAATAACTACAACTTTATTATTACAACATATAAACTGTGAGTTTAAATACAATTATTGTCTTCTAGACAATATCCACACGCAAATAAATCCCCATCATAATTATTGATATATTATTTTACAAAAATGGTGAGGACTACTAAACAACTCTCTCTAAAACCTTCATTCGATACCCCGACTAGTACTCGCTACATTCTCGCCTCCTAAGAAGAAAAATGGAACAACAAGGAAAAGGGTGAGCTCAACTAGCCCAGTAAAGAATATTATGACTAAGATAATATACAACAAATTATCGTTAGTCTCCAACGGGAAAAATCTAATAGAATACAATAGACAACCCGCTTTTAAATCAATCTTGCAATGAAATAATAATTCATTAGAAGAGTTAAGTAGAGAATGCAAACTACTATCTTTTATATATGAATTTAAAAGTCCATCGTCGATATTTTATCCTGTAACATCAATCAATATATATCTCGAATCAAATATTCATCTTTGCACTACAGCCAAAGATATTCATCGACCGGGTCATGTTCATCTAAACACCTGTTCATCTTTGCACTACGGGCCAAAGATATTAATCAGTCGGTCATGTTCATCTCAACACCTGTTCATCTTTGCACTACGGGCCAAAGATATTCATCAAGAAATCATTCATCTTGCACACTAAAGCCAAAGATATTCAAGAATATCATCATTTAGGATTTGAGGATGATGAAAAATATTTTAAAGGAAATGAATCCGGTGAAATAAAAGAACAAATATTAAGGATTCAGTATTTTAAACAATCCAAGTTCAAAAATACTTCATAAGTAATCGAGTGGAGTAAAATTCAAGAATGATCAAAACATGGATACAATCAAAGCTAGTATCCGAATAGATATTTTGGACAAAAAGAAGAAATTTTATTTTTCGATGAATAGTGTCGATTCGTGAATAGTCTTGGATTTACGTGAATAAGAATCTCAGACACCAAAAGATAGAAATTTCACAAAAAAACATCATCACGCTTCGTGAATAGTATTCGTGAATAGTAACTCGTGAATAAGTAACTCATGAATAAGTAACCCCCTACATGAAAAAGTTCCAAATTTGATAAAAATTTCCAACCAATATTTTGGCGATAATGATATTGAAGAAATAATATCATTTTCGAATAAAATAACATCCCTTACCTCGAAAGACATGAAGACTTTCTTTGAAAAACAGGATATAAGCTATGACTTAAACTTGCAGATCAGTATAGCAATAAAGACTCAAAGTATACTCAAAATACTCACAAGAATACGCTCGATAATATAGAGAGAAAACTTGATTTCGGGTGTGATTTTCAATTCTTACCTAAGCACCTATTTATAGGAAAATGCTTAGAACACCAAAGCAGAAAATTTAATATAATATTATTATTATTTATTAAAATTCTATCGCCCACTTTTGAGAGATCGATTTCAAACAATCAATAACACATGCTAGACCCACTTAACACACCAAAAACGTTTTTCTTGAAAAAAATAATTAAAACTTCCAAAAATCAATTATTTTGAGTTTGAACTCAATAATTCATAATAAATAGCTCTTTTGTCGGAAAATTGAATTTTATAGGAAATTCAATTCTCTACAACTTTACTGAAGAAAGTTTTTCCAAATTTCAAACAAAATTGACCAAATCCATAAAGCAGACGATTTTACTGTTTATAATCAAATTTCAATCAAGAAATGGGGTCCGCAAACACACAAAACATGTGTTAATCATTTAATGCCACAAAAATACTCTTCCTCCTCATATACTCACATATCGCACATTCATTATAAAAAATATCACTAGTTAATATATTATTAAAATAATATATTTAAATGAATTATTTTATCGTAAAAAGATAAAATATTAATTTTCAACAATTGTCACATTAAAAATTTTCTCCATCTATATCCACATAAAATCAATATTTTTTCTCATCATATAAATCAATAATTAATTATTCACAAATAATATTACAGAATCACAAGATTGGCAAACGGTAGTTCCGGAAAGAGGGCTTTACAATAAAGATTTCTCCTCATCTTGGGCGCAATTAGGTGACCAAACCTCTCCTTAGATGTAACATTCTAGACATTGCCAATAATGTTATCCAATAATATTATTAGGATAATATGAATTATTGCTCAGATAATGGAAAATACGATTGTAATGACAATTTATTGAAACAACAAAGAATATAAAATATCAATGCAAGAATTATTGAATCAATAAAATAAAATCTTGAAGCGGTAATTCATCGTAACCATTATTGAGTAGTGCCTTCTTACGTAAGAATCAATAATTGGTGCAATCATTGTGTCTTCTTCGTTCAACAACGCGTATTAGTGTGTTTTAACCAAGGGTATTCCAACAAAGATAATTGGTAATAACTACGCCGTTATTTATAAACAACTTATATTTGTCGTTTTCTTCATCCAATCGATTTACATTATGGGGCCCATAAAAAGATCAAGTTCGTCAGACAAATATTCTCAAAAGATTTAATATTCCACCACCAAACGAATATTCCTGACGATAATGAATATTTTATAACCACTTGCTTATTCGAAATATTTGCGTATTTTACCCATAACTATCCACATTAATCAAATCAACCCTTACTATTTCAAAATAATAAATAGAGGAAAATAAATTTTATTTATTAATAATTTGGGGTCTTACAAAATATGTTTTTTTTAAAAAACTATTCAACCTCTAATACCAACGGAATATCTGTCGAAAATACCTTATCCCGTCGAAAATAGTCTATTTTTTAGATACTTTTTTTAAAATTGCAATTTCCAGGTTTCCATTTTTGTACTTGTAACCTGCTTTATCCCAACAAAGACAGAAAGTAATATATGTCACATTCAAATGGCGCTAAAAACCTGTTTTATCTCATTATCAACAACATTATAACTAGATCTAAGATATAAGCTAACAATTACAAATGATTTACTAACTCATCAACAATTACAAATATAAGCTAATGTTCCAAAAATTATACAATATAATTTACAAAACTCGTACAGAGACTCAACGAGACTACAATGTGTACAAATGAATACAAATGAACTATAAACTAGTAGGATGATCATCATCAAGCGGGGGTGGACGACGATGCTGCTCTGATGTATGAAAATCAACATCGTCTCCCCCCCGGTCGCCATCGTCATCGGTATCATCAGTCCGCTCATCATCGCCACCATGTTGGTAGAATTAAAAATAAAAATCATTAGCTTGTATTTATGTGATAATTAAAGAGACTGTTAAATAAAAATAACATAAATATGCAGAATACCTAAGTAGGCGGGGGCTGACGAAATGCCTACTCTAGGAGGGTAACAACCATCCGGAGCATCTCGCCGCTTAACGCATCGAACTGTTCCCGCGATAATCTCGTACCCTCTGTGGTGGTCCCTACTAGAACCTCCTAAGCGAGCTGGTGAAGACGAGAACTGCTAGACAATTGCTGACAAAGAAAAATCAGATCAGTATGGAACCTATCCGATACGTACCGTCGCTATCAGCCTCTGGAATAACTCGTCGTCCAAGTCAATGCCCGTATGAGATAGTCCAACAGATGCCCTCGGACGCTGGTGCTGGCTAGAGCCTGTGAAAATATATATAACATTACTAATAATAATTTATATTATACGATAAGTTATGACAATTCCGTGAAACATAAATTTTTTATTACCTCCAGGTAGTGTATATGCGGGTATCCTCAGTAGGCCCAACACTCGATACCTTTTGGTACTGCTAATAGAGAGATCTTGAGACGCGACCCATAGTCTCAACTCCTCATCCCGAGATAATACAATCTTGGGAGGGGGATGTTGGAATCTAACGGCTCAGAACCCCCCTAGTAGCCTCCAACTCAACTATACGCTGGTCCCAAAACTTCTGAAATCGATCCTGTAATTTATTTTGTATACGTGAGTTAATTATATCATTTTATTAACGAGTGAATAGTAATAATTACTAAAAAGTCAAATATTTACCCGTATAGTTAATGCTGCCTAAGACAAAGCACACTCCTCTTTAAACATGTGGCTCAATCCCAGAACTCTAGCATGGTTGCAGCTAGACCCAAGCTTCTCCCTAAGGCCTAATAAATACATTCATAAAATAGTTATTAAGTACTCGTGTGAGAATTTGATAACTAAACAACTAAATACATTACACTAATCGACTTCGCCAAATCAAAAGACTGCGAGCCAGTGATGTGTACTATGCGGAGCTAGCCACGGTTCTTCGTTGCCTACTCAGCCTTCTTCTTAAAGTCATTAGCATTCTAGTGCGCACACATAGCATGTCATGCTAAATCTTAGACTATGCGGGGCTGGTGTTACGTAATTTTTTTTTTTTTTATTTTCTCTTATATTATATTATATTAATTAATTAAGTCTTCTAAATAAATTTATTATATTTATATTCTATTCTATTTAATTTAATTTATTTTGTATTATATTATATTATTTAATTTAGATAAATTAAATTAAATTATATTTAATTTATTTATTAATTTGTATTTATTTATTTTATTTTATTTTATATTTTATTATATTATATTATTTAAATTTAATTATATTAAGCGTAATTATTATTTTATTTTTATTAAATTTATTTTAGTTATTAAATTAAAATTTATTTATTTAATTTATTAAAATTAATTTATTCTATTTTATTTTATTTTATTTATTTATTAGATATGATTTAAGTTATTTCATGTAGTTTTATTTTATTTTGTATTACATTATAATATATAATTTATTCTCATTAATTTATTTTATTTTAATTAAATTATTTTATCTCAATTAATTTATTTTAGTAGTAATAAACTAAGTAAATGGTACTTAGTTTATTTTAATATTGGGAAACATATGAAATATATAACCATGGAGGGCCTCCAAATTTTGGAATTGAAAATTTCTGACAGAAATTCTATCGAGAATTACGTCAGAAATAGTAAATATACCTACATCAAACATCATCTTCAAAATGAACATGTTGAGCTATACCTAAACATAATCCAAATTTTATATATCAAACCCAAATTGCAGTAAATATCAAACCCAAATTGCAGTATATGAATCCTAAATTGTAGCAAATCAAACCCCGATTGTAGTAAATATCAAACCCAAATTACAGTAAAAATATCAAACCCAAATCATAGCAAATCAAACCCAAATTTCAGTAAATACCAAACCCAAATTGTAGCATATCAAACCAAATTTGACCAATATTATTCAGCCTCAACATCTCAACAATTAATAACAAATTAAATCCTAAATTATATATCAAACCCAAATTGAACTAAAATTCAGCCAAGTTCATCAGTCTCATATATAACAAAATAAATTATACTATATGCAAATTACTAGGATAAATGCTTTCTTGGTCACTCTACTTTAGGTCAACTTATAAATGAGTCACTAAACTTTTTTTTCTTACAGTTAACTCACTGAACTTTAATTTTCTTACAAACCGTTACAAACACTATTAATTCCTTTGACTTTTAACGGAATTTGACAAATAGGAGAGAGAAAGCTGACATAAAATTTTTATGCATGAGTTTCAATGCTTAACTGGAAATGAACAAATTTTATGGAGAAAATGAAAGAAAATCCTTTAAAATAAAATATAAATAAAAAAATTAGTAAAAAAAAGATAAAATACAATAACTTAAATTAAAAAAATATATTTAATTATTTTTATAATTAATATCAAATGAGTTTTTATGTAATTATTAGAAATTATAAATCATAAAATTATAAATATTATTATTATTATTATTATTATCGAATTATTATTATTATAATTACTATCTCAGTATTATTATTATTATTATTATTATTATTATCGGTATTATTATTATTATTATTATTATTATTATTATTATTATTATTATTATTATATTCCACATTGAATTATTATTGTTACATCAACGTTTTTTTTACAACTTAGCATTATATTGATCAAACCATTTAAAATCAACATGACTTAATGATTTTTGTAACAGTTTGTAAAAAAACAAAAGTTCAGTGAGTTGATTGTAAGAAAAAAACTGAGACTCAATTGTAAGTTTACATAAAGTAGAGTGGCAAAAAAAACATTTATCCCGCAAATTACAGTATGCCCAAATTAAGTCATTGGTGCGCCCAAAATCAATTCACTACAAGAAAAAAACTTATTTCCCACAGAAAATTCCGTCAGAAATAGTCTAACTCCGTCGAAAATAAGTTATTTTCGACCAAAAAGTTCGTCAAAAATTCAGCCGTAACTAAGTTGGTTGGAACTAATTCCGTCGAAATTATTTATTTTCGACAGAATTATTTTCCACAAAAATTCTGTCAGAAATAATTAATCTTAATTTTTGTTAAAAAAAATAGAGAGAGAACTAGACTCTAGACAACTGCTGCAAAATGGTGGGTATAAAAATATGGAAACAAACATGCATGGTCTTGCTATTTTTAAGACTGCATTAATAGAGAATTTAAAGGTAACCAAAACAACACAATCCAATACAAATTTATATAAGTATGTTAATATATAAAATAAAACAAAATAAAACTTAGACCATTTAATTGAAGCTTTAAGTAGGCAACATGTCAACATTTATGATAAGTAATACAATCTAATATGAATTCACTATACCTGAACATTATCACAGAGTTCAAACATTGGGACAACAAAAAGTATTAATTTTCTCATCTCACCTCTACTGTAAACGAGGTGTCAAATATTTTGTAAGACACCGAATTTTATGAAATGAAGGTATTCAATTTTCTTATAATTATTATGTTATTTAGTAAATGGTTAAATTGATAAAGGTTAAAGTTAAGGGTGATATGTGAAAATTTTGCAAAGTAAGCAAGTTGATATAAAATATTCGTTGTGTCGGGGAATATTCGATTAGTCAGGAAATATTCATTTTAACAGGGAATATTCGTACGACGACATAATCATTGGTGGACCCCACACCGGAAGTATTGTCGTAGTTAGAAAATGATGGAATTATCTTTTATAAAAATAATGGCGAAAGTGTTACCGTTAAAACTGTTGAACTACCCTTGTACTTAAAAGAAAGTACGATGTCTACGCATTGGTTGCGTAGTAGAAAGATGCGGTATTGATTATTGATGCTTACGTAAGAAGTCACTCGGCTTATTATACTCAATTATTGCTACGAAGAATTGCCGCATCATATCTCTCATATTATTGATTCAATTATTGTCACAGTATCAATATTTTATATTATTAAATCAATAATTGAGACAACAAAGTTATACATATTATTATTTGCAATATTGACAATGTCTATAAGTTCTGTCAATGAGAGGTTTGGTCACCTAATTACGCGCCAATAAGGAGAAATCCTTATCGGAAAGCCCCTCTTTCACAGGAATGACCGTTGTTAAATATTGTGAGTTATAATATTAATGATGAATAAGTTCGTGTTGATTAAAGATGAAATTGATAGTTCCATTGTGTTGGGATTATTAGTGTTAGTAGAAATCGACATTTATTTCGATAATAATTGATGTCTGGAAGTTATACTGACCAATCGGGTAATTAATCGGATAAATGAGCAATTAATTGCTATTAATTCACATGCTTATAACTATTTGTTCACATGTGTGTACTATTGATTCATATTCATGTACTATTAGGGGAGGTGGTGCAAGATTGATAATACTTGCATGACTAAATTAAAAATGGAGGTATAGATGAAGGTACTATACTGTAATTATTTTTTTCACATGATTTAAACTATTATTTCATATGATTGTACTATTGATTCACATGATGTACTATTAGGGGAGGTGGTGCAGGTTTGATAATACTTGCAGGACTAAATTAAAAATGAAAAAAAAAGATAAAGGTATTATACTGTAATATTTTGAGCCCCAAAACGTGCAATTATCGAAACTATATTTTCATATAAATAGAAGCTCATTCTTCCTTCATTCTCACCAATTCACTAAGACTCACAAGAGAAATTATAGAGAGAAAAGCTATAGAGAGAGAAGCTATAGGGAGAAAGAAGAAGAGTAGTCTACTATTTCACTACTCCAGTATCCAGTCTTCTTCTGAGGTAAGGGGTATTATTTATTTCATATTCTGAAGAGATATTATTTTTCATATTCGTATGAATATTATTTTCGTTCAATATTCATAAAGAATATTATCTTCGTTCAATATTCGTAGGAATATTATCTTCGTTAAATATTCGTTGGAATATTATTTTCGTTCAATAGTTGTAAGAGATATTTTCTTCCATACTCTGTAGTATGTAAGTAATATTATTTCGTTTCAGATTTTGAATTCTATACTCATTTTGTTGAAGTTTTGGCTTCTATACTCCATGAAATTAGTAGAATATCCTTGATATTTGCGTTTCATCCAGTATCTTTTCATGAAAAATATTATTCTGAGCTTTCTTGATAATTATTGATCTTTTCATGACGGAGTACTATTCACGAGTTACTATTCACCCAGTTACTATTCACTCAAATATTATTCATTCGGGTATTCAGGGCACTTTTCATGCCGAAGTACTATTCATGGGTTACTATTCACACAATTACTATTCATCTGAATATTATTCACTCAGATATTTTGGGTACTTTTCATGCCGAGGTACTATTCACGAGGTACTATTCCCGAAGTACTATTCACGGGGTACTATTTACCCGAAAAATACATTTCTTTTCTGTCCAAATTATTTTTGATACATGAATATTATTCTTAAATTTTATTCCACAAAGCAGTACCATGTTGACAATTTGGATATTTTTAAACTCTGGATAAATTTAAAGTCTTTAATATTTATCCTTGATTTCGTTTGATTATTGCTTATATCATTGTCATCATTCTCATGCTTATATTGTGATGAAAGTCATCTTTGGCTTACGTGCATAGATGGATTGTTGATTGGTATGATTATGATCAGGGATCATTTGGTATAATCATGACCCGTAATGTTACAAATGATGTGGTAAAAGTTCTCATTGGCCCGTAGTGCATTGATGGACAGTTGTTGGTATGATTATGACCAGAGATTATTCGGTATAATCATGACCATTGATGATTACATGAATATCCTTGACCAGTTGATGATTACATGATTAAAAATTTTGATTCGATGATATATATATATATATATATATATATATATATTATATCTTAATTAAGTCTTAATTAATATACATATATACAAATTATCCTTTTAATTTAAATTCATGATTTAAATACTATCAATCATATTGATATATTGAAATACTTACAATTTAAATTAATTCCCTTTTTAATTATGTTCTATGTGTGTGGCCCTATAGGTTATTATTACGTTGGCAATAATTTTAAAATCATATTATAAAATTATAAAGCGTTGAGAAATGCATCTAGTAATGCATCACTGCTACCCAAGTAATAATAAGATCGATGATTCGATGCAACCTTTTCATGACCAATATTTCAATGTAATTTAATCATTTTAACCTTGACATCCTAGATTAAACTCGAGTCATGGAATGTGCCATACTCTTCATAATTTAATCTGAGTTTTCTTGATCAATGAGTAGACTATATGAAATGTGACGCCCCCAAAATAGGTATACATCACCCATCTTGAGTCGCCAAATATATGGTACAAAATTCAAATACAACTTAATTATACAACAGTCGTGTAAAATACGACAAAACATAAATTGAGAGTTTTAATAAGAATATTGTCATCTAGACAATATCCACGCTCAAAGGAGTCTTGAATACATTTATTGTCACACTATTTAACAGAATAGTGAGGACTACTAATACTATCATCTGGACCGTCACTCCGTTCCCCGACTAGTCCTGACTACGTTCTCATTTCCTGAAGAGAACAGTGAAAGAAAGGAGTGAGCTCAACTAGCCCAGTAAGAAATATTATGACTAAGATAATGCAGAATAAATTATCATTAATCTTCAACAATGTTAAACTGATAAAATACAATAGACATCAAGTTTAACTGCAGCGGAATAAGCAATCCATTAGAAGAGTCAAATAGAGCATGATATCTACCATCTTCTATGATTTAAAATGTTTTCATCAATTTTTATCGCTGAGACTCATCTTAATAAATAAACCACATCATCGAGTCATCCCTGCTTTACGGGCTAAGGATATTCATTAAATTATCAATGGTCATGACTATACCGAATAAACGCTGGTCATAATCATACCAAAAACTATCCGTCAATACACTACAGGCCACTGAGGACTTTTACCACATCATTTATAACATTATAGGTCATGATTATACCGAATAATCCCTGGTCATCATACCAAGTTCATCTATGTACGTAAGCCAAAGATGACTTTCATCACAATATAAGCATGAGGATGATGACAATGACATAGTAATTCATTAAAACAAGTTTAAGAATAAATTTTAAAGATTTATAAGTTAATTTATCCTGAACTCAATAATGTCCAAATTGTCAACATGATACTGCTTTGTGGAGTAAAATTCAAGAATGCTCAGAAGAGTATTTCCATGAAAAGATACTGGATGAAGCGCAAATATCAAGGATATTCCACTAATTTTATGGAGTATAGAAGCCAAAATTTTAACCAAATGAGTATCATAGAATATATGAAACTGCAATGGATTTTCACCCGCCATGCGGTAATCCACGTAGACAGATCATTTCCACAATTTAATAAGAAATGAATACGACGGGTCATTCACCATGCATGTGGTAATCCACATAGACAGATTATTCCAATAGAATAATAAAGAATGGAATAACAGAAGAATTCACCATGCATGCGATAGATCGCATGCAGAAAAGTTATTCCAATGTAATAATAAATAATGGAACCAGGTCATGCGTAAACGCACAGATAGGATATTCCAACAGAATAATAAATAATGGAACCAGGTCAAGCGTAAACGCACAGACAGGATATTCCAATAGAATAATAGAGAATAGAATAACAAAAGACTTCACCAGGCATGCGATAAACCGCATGCATAAAAGTTATTCCAATGTAATAATAAATAATGGAACTGTGTCATGCAAATAATAACGCACAAAATGAGATATTCCAATAGAATAATAAAGAATGAAATAACAGAAGAATTTCACCATCTATGCGGTACTTCGCATATACAGGTTATTCCAACAAAATAATAAGGAATGGAATAATAGAAGAATTTCACCATGTATGCGGTATTTAGATATACAAAAGTTATTCCAACACAATAATAAAGAATGGAATAATGAAGAATTTCACCATGTATGCGATGCAGATTGACATACAAAAGTTATTCTAACACAATAATAAAGAATGAAATAACAGAAGTTCTTTTCATGAATACAAAAGAAATAATACCCCTTACCTTATAAAGAAGAGTACTCCGACGGGTAGGGCGAGGATATACTTGAAGAAAACTTCAGACTACGCCAAAGCTTCTTAAGACTCTAAAAAAATACGCCAAGATTATGAAGAGAATTCTCCAATTTACGGTGTGATTTCAATTCTAACTAAGCATCCTATTTATAGGAAAATAGAAAGGATACTATGCAATAAAATATAATATAAAATATATATATATATATTATTTAAAATCTAATAAAATAATTAACTTTATAAAAGTATTTACATTTTATATAAAAAGATTTTACTATGCAAACACTATGCAGTACTACTACAAAACACTATGCATAATAAAATATATTATATTCTAATTATTTGTCTAATAAAACAAATAACTTTATAAAAGTATTACATTTTATATAAAAGCTTTTCTATTTTATTACATTAATAATACTAATAAAACAAAATTTATATATATATATATATATATATATATATATATATATATATATATATATATATATATATATATATATATATAAACTCCGTGACTTCATAAAAAAGATACCTCAATATATTTAATAAACATTTATCATCATTATTATAATTCACAATATTAATCGACAAAGTTGTTCCCGTGAAAGAGGGGCTTTCAATAAGGAATTCTCCTATTGGCGCCGCAATTAGGTGACCAAACCTCTCCTTGGCAGAACTTCTAGACATCGTTAATATTGCAAATTATAATATTAATAACTTTGTTATCTCAATTATTGATTTAATAATATAAAAAAAATCGACAATAATTGAATTAAATAACGTGAGATACTATGCACCAATTACTGTAGCAATAATTGAACAAAACTGAGTGACTTCTCACGTAAGCATCAATAATCAATAACGTGTGCTACTATGCAACCACGCGTATTACTGTACTTTTAACACCGGGTGTTTCAACAGTTAATGGTAAAACTTCCGCCGTTATTTTCATAAAAATATTTTTGTCGTTTTCTCAATCCAACAATAATTCCGTTGTGGGGTCCACCAATAATTGTATCGTCGTACGAATATTCCCCGTTAAAATGAATATTCCCCGACCAATCGAATATTATATAACAACTTGTATACTTTTCAAAATTTCTAAATATTACCCACAACTATAATATTATACCAAATTTACTCCATAATATTCAAAAATGATATTTATTGAAAATTCATCTTTATTCATAAAAGTTGGGGTCTTACAACCTCCCCTTCTTATGAAATTTTGCCCCCGAAATTAGGGTACCTACCTGGTATGTCAAAGAGGTAAGGATACCTTGATTTTATTTCAGATTCTAACTCCCAGGTCATTTCCTCAACATCGTGGTTTCTCCACAAAACCTTGACTTGAGGTATAACCTTGGAGCGTAGAATATGTTCCTTCTTATCCAAGATTTGAACAGGAATATCTTCATACGTTAAATCTTCCGCTATTTCGTCCGGTTCTAACTCAATAATGTGGTTCAGGTCTTTCACATATTTATGTAACATGGATATATGAAAAACGTTATGAACACGAGACATACTTGGCGATAAAGCGAGTCTATAGGCCACAGTTCCTACTCGATCGAGGGTTAAAAATGGGCCAATGAATCGAGGATTAAGCTTTCCTCTCTTTCCAAATCTCATAACTCCTTTCCATGGAGAAACATGTAACAACACATGATCTCTAATATCGAATTCCACGTCCTTTCGATGAAGATAAGCATAACTCTTTTGTCGATCTTGTGAGGTTTTTATACGTTGTTGAATCATTTGAATTTTTTCTGTAGTCATACATACTAACTCCAGTCCCAACAAAGTTGCTTCACCCACCTCACCCCAGCATACTGGAGAACGACACTTTCTTCAATACAACGCATAAAATGGAGCCATGCCAATACTTGCTTGATAGCTGTTGTTGTAGGAAAACTCCACCAACGGTAAGAACTTGTCCCAAATTCCCTTGAAGTCAAGGACACAGAGTCTTAATAAATCTTCAAGAGTTTGAATAGTCCTCTCTGATTGTCCGTCCGTCTGAGGATGATATGCCGAACTAAATCGTAAATCTGTGCCCATAGCTTTTTGCAAACTAACCCAAAATCTAGAAGTAAATCATGGGTCTTGATCATAAACTATAGATACTGGCATACTATGCAGTCTTACAATCTCGTTTATGTACATACGAGCAAGACGTTCAAGTGTATAAGTTTCTCGTATTGGTAAGAAGTGAGCAGACTTGGTCAATCTATCAACAATGACCCAAACTGCATCTATACCTTGAGAAACCTTGGGAAGACCAGTAACGAAATCCATGGTAATGTGCTCCCACTTCCATTCTGGAATTTTAAGTGGTTGCAATGGACCTTTTGGCACTTGATGCTCCGCCTTGACTCGTTGACAAGTTAGACGCCTTAAGATAAACAACGCTATCTCTCTCTTCATATTGCTCCACCAAAATGTATAACGAAGATCACGATACATTTTGGTACTCCCAGGATGGATTGCAAACGGTGTGTTGTGCGCCTCCATCATGATTTTATACTTTAAATCGTGGTCGTTAGAACACAAAAATGGAGTTGACTCAAGTATTCCTTCTTCATCGATTCTTGCTTCCGGCATAACACCTTCTTGCACTTTCTTTCTCATACGCATCAGCTCCAGGTCTGTAGCTTGAGCAGCTTTAACTTTATCAATTAAAGTCGGTTTTACTCGTATATTCGCCATCATCACATGGGTCCCTGGAGTCTTTAACTCTATCTCCATCCTTTGTAAGTCATACAAAATGGGCCTTTGCGTTGACAATATTACACTCGTACCCGCATATGATCTTCTACTCAATGCGTCAGTTACCACATTTGCTTTTCCAGGGTGGTATTGGATGGCATGATCATAATCTTTCAACAGTTCAATCCAACATCGTTGTCGCATGTTGAGTTCCTTTTGAGTGAAGAAGTATTTGAGGCTTTTATGATCCATAAAGATCTCCACTTTCTCCCCATACAAGTAATGCCTCCAAATTTTAAGTGCGAAGACAACAGCTGCCAACTCTAGATCATGAGTAGGATAATTCCTCTCATATTCTTTGAGTTGCCGAGAGGCATAGGCTATGACTTTCTCATGTTGCATGAGAACACATCCTAACTCTTTGCTCGAAGCATCAAAGTAAATGACAAATCCTGATGGTATTGTCTTCAAAGTCTTGAAATGAGTCTTCTCTTGAGTTTTTGAAAACTCTTCTCACATTCTTCGCTCCAACCAAACTTTGAATCTTTTCGAGTCAGCTGAGTTAATGGAGTAGCGATTCGAGAAAATCCTTCCACAAATCTCCGATAATAACTAGCTAAATTGAGAAAGCTACGTACTTCGGTCACTGATTTAGGTTGCTCCCAGCTTTGAATTGCTTTAATCTTTGCTGGGTCAACAGATATTCCATGACTTGATACTACGTGCCCAAGGAATGCTACTTCCTTAAGCCATAACTCGCATTTCTTCAACTTGGCATAAGACTTGTTTTCACGAAGCTTTTGGAGTATCAGCCTCAAGTGTTGCTCATGATCCTCACGGGTTTTGGAATATATGAGAATGTCATCAATAAAGACGACCACAAAGTGATCCAAATATTCCTTGAATACTCGGTTCATCATATCCATGAAGGCAACAGGAGCATTAGTCAATCCAAAAGACATGACTAGAAATTCATAATGCCCGTACCGAGTTCTGAAAGCCGTCTTTGGAATGTCATCGGTTCTAATCTTTAATTGGTGATATCCGGAATGAAGATCAATCTTTGAAAAAAATTTGGCACCTTGCAACTGGTCAAACAGGTCATCAATGCGAGACAATGGATATCTATTTTCGATAGTGACATGGTTCAACTCCCGATAATCAATACAAAGTCGCATACTCCCATCTTTCTTCTTCACGAATAGAACAGGAGCACCCCAAGGAGACATACTAGGACGAATGAAACCGATGTCTAACAATTCCTGCAGTTGGATCTTTAACTCCTGAAGTTCAATAGGAGCCATTCGATATGGGGCTTTAGAAATGGGTTTTGTACCGGGTTCAAGGTCGATACAAAATTCAATTTCACGCTCTGGGGGTAGGCCAGGAAGTTTTTCTGGGAATACGTTAGAAAATTCATTAACAATAGAAATATCATTCAAAACTGACGTATTTTTGTTTAAATTCGTGACATGAGCTAAGAAAGCTTGACATCCGTTTTTCAATAAACGAATAGCTTTATGGCTTGAGATGACAGTGATGGATTTTAATGGTTTAGTTGCTTGAATTCGCATAATAGGTTGGTTAGGAATATGAAAGCTAACAACCTTACGAAAACAATCAATTTTTGCATGATGAGTAGTTAACCAATCAATCCCTAGAATCACATCAAATGCAAGTATTTTCAAAAAAAATAAGATCGATAGGTAACGTGCGGTTACCGATTTGAATCAAACAAGAATTATAAACTGTGGATATAATGAAGGTTTCTCCCAATGGAATTTCAACAGATAAATCAAAGTCTAATTTCTCCGGAGTCAAATTTAAACATTGAGCGCAAGTAGGAGAAATAAAGGAATGGGTAGAACTGGTATCAAATAAAGTATAAACTTTGCTAGAGTTTATGATTAGCTTACCCGTGATCACCTCGTTCGGATTCCTCGCTTTTTGGGAGTTTACGACAAACGCTCTCCCTTGAACAACCGGTTTTGTCTTGTTTGGGACACCCTTGGATGCCTCCATCCCAGCTGGACTTGACTTTGGTGCACGACAAAATCTGCTAGTGATCTTCTTTTCCACAATTGTAACATGCTTTGATCGCATCGCGCAGTTTGGACTTATGTGTCCTTCCCTCCACATTTGTAACATACGACCGGTGGTGGTGGTTCCTTCCTTAACAATGGGTCTTTGGCCGACGATCTTTCCATCTTTCTTTGAACTTTTTCTTCTTAACCTTTCCACTCCTATTGTCTTGGCTATGATTACCATCAAGTGGTTATCATTTCGCATGTTGATTCCTCCACGCTTGTTGTCACCGCTCGATGATCGATAATTAATTTGGTATTATCGACTTGTCGGCGGCTCTATCTTGGTTGGGTTGACTCATTATCGTGCTCCAATAACTGAGCCCTATTCACAACATCTGAATACAAACATAGTTTATGAGAGTTAAGGTATTGACGTATCTCGGGTTTCAAACCTCTTAGAAACATCCGCGTCATTCTCTCTTCATTATCAACCAAGTGGGACGTAAACCAAGACAACTCGACAAACTTAACTTCGTACTGCGCCACGATCATATTATTTTGCTCAAGCTTGATGAACTCCACCTCCTTCATGTGACAAATACTTCCAGGAAAGTACTTGTCGTTGAACAATTCTTGGAACTTCTCCCAAGACATCTTCAGTGCGGAATGTTGAGTACGCTTTACAGATTCCCACCAGTAATCTGCCTCTGCACGCAACATGAAGGTTACAAAGGGAAGCTTTTGTTCCTCGGAGCATCCCAAGACATTAAATATCTTGTTGATCTGCTTTATCCACGTCTCCACCTTAAGTGGTTTTGGCTCTCCAAAAAACTCTGGTGGTCCCAACTCCTTGAACTGCTTAGCAATGACCGTCCGAGAGTTTCCAGTGTTTCCACCTGCATTTTGGACAAGAGTCGCTCTAGCCTGATGTTGCATGAATTGCATAAAGCCTCTGAACATCCCATCGTTCACCATTTCATCGGTGTTATTATTTTCATGAGGATTATTGACTTCTTATTGCACATTACCCTGGGCATTAATC